>CM076579.1:1572429083-1572849807 GCA_034641835.2 Pinus albicaulis
GTTAATTTTTGGTGGATGTTCTATGCTTGATGCAACTTTACTTCTCTTACAGCAATCACACAAATAGTTAAGTAAAATGCTGATAGAACATATAAGTGGATCTTATAGAAGACAAACGAGAAACAGAAAAAATGTGATGGTGCGTTACGGCGGTCAACAGGATGCTTCAACCAGCAAAGTCTCCTTGGTCAGCCAACCCAGAATGTGTCACAACAGTCCTCCAATCAGCAACCGAGTCAACCCAAGTCAACTCCAAAAAGTCAACGCTGTCCAGAAAAGTCAACGCAGGGTAGCAAGCTAAAAGTCAACGCAGCAGCAGTTTGGTCAACCCTTTGACCTCGATTTCTGTGCCAAACAGTACGGCCTTCCAAAATCGAACTTCCTAACAATTTTCAGCCCTTTCGGACCATGCGTTGACCAAAGTCAACGCTAGTCAAACTTCCAGAAAAACCCTAGCTGCAGAAATTCGTCCTTCAGCTCAGCCGTACAGATTCGTCCTCCTTCTTCTCACACGTGTGGGCTGAACTCGTCCTCCAAGGAGCTCGTACTAAATCAGATGAGAGAAGAAGATGTGTGTTGAGTTGTGTTGAAATTCTCTCCAACTTTGCCTATATTTATATCCATCATTGGGGTGTGTGACACATCTGCTGGGGGTGTGAATCTTACCCATACGATCTTCCGCATCTATTTGTTATTATAAATAATAAATTCAAAATAAATGTTCATTTATCGCATTAAGATATATTTTATATGGATTTTACACCCTCCGAAAGAGAATCCAACAGTAAATATTAGCCTCTTAATCTGAGCAGCATAACATGGAGTTTGGACCTAGTTGTCCAAATTTAACACTCTTTCTCAACTAGGGAGAACTCCATCCATCAGTGCAATCAAACATCGTGCGTCATCCCGCCGTAACTTGCTTTGCTGGCCTCTTTATTTCAGAACAGAAGTGGGTTAGTCACAAAGACATCATCCCCCGACTGACATAATCAGTCCAGAGGTTTGAAACCTCTATCAGACTCACAAAGAGTCTCCAACCAACCCAAAGTTGGTTCATCTGACCCGAAGTCAGGCAGAGGTCCCAGACCTCACTAAACTTGATCCCAGATCAAGTGGTTGGATCTTGCCATCCTAGATAGAGAGTACGACAATCTCTGATGCGTCCATCAGTCTTTGCTACTAGTCTCTAGCTTTTCCCACCTCATTGGCCAAATGAGAGGTACTTCCTATGAGCCCTGAACTCAATGGGTAGGATGCATACGGGGCACAGATAAATGAGAGGCGAACCAGCTCAATAATCACAAGGGTGGGGCAGAAGCATTATGAGTGCTTATAGCTCCGAGAAGCTATCCCTGTAAGTCTCTGCAGCTCCCAGAGCTCATCGTCCAACAGGACCCACATCATAGGGTCTTTCCACGATACCAAGACTCTCACGGAAGGTTAGGAACTTGACCTTCCCCAGGGGCTTAGTGAGAATATCCGCGACCTGCTCATCAGTTCCTATATGATCGAGCCTTACGGCGCCTCGCTGTACCATATCCCGGATACAGTGGTACCCGATATCAATATGCTTGGATCGGTCGTGGAACACAGGATTCTCAGTCATACGAATCCCACTCTGATTATCACAGAGTATCACAGTGGTATCTAGCACATGTCCAAACAGCTCACTAAAGAGCTTCCGCAACCAAACTGCTTCACAACAGGCCATACTAGCAGCAATGTATTCGGCCTCTGCGGTGCTCAAAGCCATCGACTTCTGCTTCCTGCTCATCCATGAGATCGAAGCAGAACCAAGATTGAAGCAGCATCCCGATGTGCTCTTACGATCCACCACACTGCCAGCCCAATCGGCATCAGTATATCCACGGAGTATCACACTCCCGGCAGTGTATCTCAGCCCATGGTTTATCGTGCCCTGAAGATATCTCAAAAGATTCTTGGCACCAACCCAATGAAAATGATGAGGCTCAACCATCTGTTGACTCAAAGTGTTCACTGCAAAACATATGTCCGGACGGGTGTTCACTAAGAACATCAAAGCTCCTATGAGTTGACGATACTCAGTAGGATTGGCCAAGATAGGCCCAACAGCGCTGCCACTCAACTTCTTAAAGTTGAGTTCCATCGGTGTCGACACGGACTTACAGTCCACCATCCCAAATCTTTCCAGAAGCTTCACAATGTATTTTCCTTGAGAAAGGAAAATCTCTCCAGGTCTCTGCCAGACCTCCAGGCCTAGGAAGTAGTGCATCGTCCTAGGTCCTTCATCTCGAATCGCAAACAGCTCCCTCTTACATTGATGAATGAGAGGGTCAGCACCTGTCAGGAAGAGGTCATCCACATACAGCACTAGAATGAGAGGCTTCCCCTGCACAACCTTGAAGTAAAGGTTCGGATCAGCATTACTTCGAGTGAAGCCCAGCTTCATCAAGCAACTATCCATCCTCTCGTACCAAGCTCTGGGTGCTTGCTTTAACCCATAGAGGGCTTTCTTCAACCTGCAGACATGAGTGTCTCGATCCTGAACTTCAAATCCCAGAGGTTGTTCTACATACACCTCTTCTTTTATTGCACCATGCAGAAAAGCGGTCTTGACATCCATCCGATGAAGACTCCATCCTTGCGTAGCAGCAAGGGCTATGATTGATCGAATGGTGGTATATCGTGCCACAGGTGCAAATATGTCATCATAGTCTATTCCTTCCTTTTGAGAGAAGCCACGGGCAACAAATCTTGCCTTGAACTTTTCAGCACTTCCATCAGATCCATGCTTGATCTTGTAGAGCCATTTTGCGGTGACAATTGATTTGTCCTTCGGTCTTGGAACCACATCCCAGACATCATTCTTCATTATGGACTCATATTCTTCGTGCATAGCATCCTTCCAGACTTGATGCTTTACGACTTCCTCAAAAGATCCAGGTTCAAATTGTACAATAGTACTCATGGCAGCTAGATACCCTTGGTATCTACACGGCTTCTTGCTTTCTCGGAATGTCCCCTTGGGGCAGCATGACCCTCAGCATCTTCGAGGGTGTCCCTGAGCCATGATGGTCTCTTTCCTAGTGAAGGAGATGGATCAATAGGGTCCATTGGTCCTTCAATATCAGGCTTTGTCTCATCCTGCGGTTCTTCTTGATTTCCAGGCCTTTCTTCATGATTTTCTCCAGATCTTGGAAGATCTACTACTTTCTTCAGGGAAGCATCTTCGTCAAAAGTGACATCATGGCTTATCTCTACTTCCCTTTGACCAGGTACATAGACTCTATAGGCCTTAGAAGTCTCACTGTAGCTCACAAACATTCCTTTCTTCCCAGAAGCATCCAGCTTACTTCTCTTTTCTTTCGGCACATGAAAATAGACAGGACATCCAAAAATTCTAAAATGTGAGACATTAGGTTTCTTACCAGAGAAAACCTCTTCGGGAGTTTTGGAGTCCAAAGCAGAATGAGGGCATCGGTTTTGAATATACACAGCAGTATTTGCAGCTTCTCCCCACAGAAACTTCGGTAGACCCTGGTCACATAGCATGGCACGGGCAGCTTCCACAATAGTTCTATTCTTGCGTTCAGCAACACCATTCTGCTCAGGAGTATATGCAGTGGTAGTCTCCCTCTTAATGCCAGCTTCTCTGCAAAAAGTCTTTGAACTCATTTGACTCATATTCAGTGCCATTGTCGGTCCTCAAAATCTTGATCTTCTTTCCGGTCATATTTTCCACCAAGGCTTTGAAGGTATGGAACCACATGAAAGCCTCATCCTTCTTCTTCAAGAAGTATATCCAGGTTTTGGGAGAGAAGTCATCAGTGAATGTCATGTAGTAGGAACATCCTCCCAGGGATGTCACGGGCAACATACCAGATAGATCAGAATGGACCAGTTGCAAAATATCAGATGTCTTTGTGACACTTGAGGGGAAAGGTCCCCTTGTATGCTTTCCTTCGGCACAGCCCTTACATACACCTTCATGATTATTTCCAAAGTCAAGCATCCCTGTCACCACCTTCCTTGCTTCGGGAAGGGCCTTGTAATGAAGGTGTCCAAACCTTCGGTGCCATAGTTCGGTTTGTCGGATAGTATCACAAGTCATTGCTCCCAGCGGACTTCCTCCAACCTGGTAGAGTGTGCCAACTCTAAAACCAATCGAGATAGCTTCCTTGAAGCTCTTCTTCCACATGAGCACCTTTCCATCAGAGAATGTTACATTGAACCCTTTGTCTTCCATGGTTGATACAGACACAAGGTTCTTCTTCAATTTAGGTACATAGAGTACATCTTGCAAACGTAGGACTTGTCCTTGAGACAAGTGGAGGGTCACAGTCCCTGTCCCTTTCACGGGATATGTGGCATTATCCCCAAGGATAATTTCTAGATTATTATCCCTTTCAACCATGTCAGAGAGTGCTTCCTTGAATCCAGTGATGTGTCTTGAGGCACCACTATCGATTAGCCAGACATCCATAGTGTCGGGCGGAGATGTAGCAGAGAGAGTAGATACAAGAATATACTCATTTCTTTTATCAACAGCATTAGACTCCTCATACTTGGAGTTTCTAGACCTTTTAGAAGGTTGATTGTTTCCACCAAAGGGAGCCTTCCTCTTTCCTTTGGATTTGTCGTTTCTTCGATTCCCATTCCTTCGGTTGTTGTTGTTATCATCACTATTGGGAGAATCCTTTTTGAAGGGACATTCTCTAGCATAGTGACCAGGCCTATGGCAAGTGAAACACTTACCCTTCTTTTCTTGAGCCCTTGTTCTTCCTTTGTCCTTAGGACCACCAGAGTTCTTCTTTCGAGAATGAGCACCATAGGCGGCATTTCTGTCATTATCGAATTCCTTCATCCTTGTTTCTTCTTGCATACATCTAGACAGAAGCTCATCAAAGTTAGGAATGGTATTATTATTGAGAATGGTAGTTGTGAATACTTGCCATTCATATGAGAGTCCTCCAAGTGCGGTGAGAACCATCTCACGATCAGCTATTGTCTCCCCAATAGCCAGCAGATTGTTCCTTGTTTCGGTCAATTTCAGAAAGTAAGTTTGAACAGACTCATCCCGGCCCTTCTTCATATTCTTCAACTTATTCTTGAGGAATAGCACTTGGTTCACATTGCTTACTTTGAACATAAGGATCAATTTATCATACATCTCCTTGGATGTGCCTAGTTCAGATATATAGGCAACCAGACTCTTATGTATGGATTCCCTGATCATCAGCTTTGCTTTGATCTCTCCCTTTTTATACTTGTTTCTAACAGCAGCGGTAGCATTGGATGGAGGTTCTTGAATCTTACCCGTCACATGATCCAAGAGATCATGATCTTCCAATTTGAGATCTAATATCATCTTCCAGGCATGGAAGTCATCCCTTCCAGTCAGCTTGTCATTCTCCTTGAATTCAAAACTTGTGGAACCCATTTCTTCCGATGGTGATTGCTAAAGATAGGGCTTGTCTTCACCTCAGCTCCGATACCATGTCAATTTTTGTAGATGTTCTATGCTTGAAGCAACTTTACTTTTCTTACAGCAATCACACAAATAGTTAAGTAAAATGCTGATAGAACATATAAGTGGATCTTATAGAAGACAAACTAGAAACAGAAAAATGTGGTGGTGTGTTACGGCGGTCAAAAGGATGCTTCAACCAGCAAAGTCTCCTTGGTCAGCCAACCCAGAATGTGTCACAACAGTCCTCCAATCAGCAACCGAGTCAACCCAAGTCAACTCCAAAAAAGTCAACGTTGTCCAGAAAAGTCAACGCAAGGCAGCAAGCTAAAAATCAACGCAACAACAGTTTGGTCAACCCTTTGACCTCGATTTCTGTGCCAAACAGTACGGCCTTCCAAAATCAAACTTCCCAACAATTTTCAGCCCTTTCGGACCATGCGTTGACAAAAGTCAACACTGGTCAAACTTCCTGCAAAACCCTAGCTACAGAAATTCGTCCTTCCTCTTGGCCGTACAGAAATTTGTCCTTCTTCTTCACACGTGTGGGCTGGAAATGTCCTCCAAGGAGCTCGTACTAAATCAGATGAGAGAAGAAGATGTGTGTTGAGTTGTGGTGAAATGCTCTCCAAATTTGCCTGTATTTATATCCATCATTGGGGTGTGTGACACATCTGCTGGGGGTGTGAAACCTTAAGGCCGACCTGCACATATAATTTATTATAAATAATAAATTCAAAATAAATGTTCTGCTCATCAGATTAAGATATATTTTATATGGATTTTACACCTCTCCGAAAGAGGAATCCAACAAAAATACTAGCCACTTAATCTGAGCATCACAACATAGAGTTTGGACCTAGTTGTCCAAATTTAACAGCACCACAGGAAAGTGCTGACTTCAAGACCTGTATCACACAAGTTACATGATAACTAATAAGCAATCCGTCCAAAGGTCACTAGCTAATTGCCTCTCCCATTCAGATTGGTGCTTTTCCAATCTCAGGGGGGTGTCCCTAGTTTATCGAGTGCTGAAATCATTTAAAAGTCGGCATGTTTTTTTTTATTTTTAATATTTATAAATAATGCTGGTGGAATTGGTAACATGGCAGTTCTCGTACTCACGTGACACGGGGTCGATACTCGTCGGCTGCCACTATAACCTTCAGGTGCAATTGCAACACTCCCAAACACGACGCATGGGCAAGACGAGGATTGAACCTATGATCTGCACAGCAGCACGAACGCCTTAGCAGGGCGTTTGCTGGCCAACAGGCCGCACCCCTGGGTGCTCTAAAAGTCTGCATGTTAGTACAAGGAATCAACACATAATATGGATCCTTGGCATGCAATTAGACACCTAAGAATTAAATGATTGATAATTGGAAATAAATGCAAGAATTTCAATCTGTAATCAGCAAAATATGAAAGAAAGAAAGAGAGAACAAAATATGCTCTAAGTGATTGAGAAAATAAAAAATAGAGGAAAAACTATCTATATCACCACAATGAACATGAAATATGAGAATAAGCTATGGGAAGAGCATGGTCAAACTTTGTCTTTGTATTGGTCAAGAGACAGGTTGTGTTATGGAGATGATATGCAAGATAGATCGCAATAATATGCCTTGCATAGAGTATAGATTGTAGTTTTTAACCCTGTACAGTTAATTGCGGCAAACAGATTCTTATTAAAACCAAAAATATGCAATGAAAACACACACATTAACAAATTATTTACCTTAAAAGCCCAAACCAGAAAGAGTTTGCAACATATTCTGCTTTACAGTGTTACATACTATATATATATATATATATATATATATGTCCCATGACATCCATAAACTGCCAATCGATTTACCTTGGATTAGAGTACAACCGTAGTTCCTTAACTGAAACTATAAAACCATGGGCTAGACCGCCCTACACCACAACACCACTAATGGCGAAAACTGTGTGCTGAAAACCACCAAAAAAAGATACTAAAAATCGCCCGATTTTTTTTCGGAGGTGTTACTCCCAAACCGCTCGAATAGGGGGCGAGCCCTCTAAACAAGGGGGGCTGCCCCCCCTTGTGACCTCCTGTTGTGCCCGACACAACGTACAACGTGTGGTGGTAGTTGTGCAAAGAATATAACACATACCCAACATAGATAGTGAGGAAAGAAGAAGAAAAGTGATGGAGATGAAGCCCTTCTAACTACTCTCGAGGAAACTCTACCAAACAAATGCCATTCGACCTCTCTTCAGAGATCTTTGATCCCTTGTAAAGGAGGCACTACTTCCATGCAATGCGCCTTCCTTTACTCATGATGGAGTGAACAGAAGAGAAGAAAAATTCCATGCGCTCAACCCATGCGACCTATTAGGAGTGATGTAGAGTGAAGTGATCTCAAGCATGTCAAAGATGAACTCTCCTGTGCACCTTGAGTGGAGTGCAATGGAGAGAGGTAATATGGAGCTAAACCCATGCGTTCTCCTCAAGTTCTTCATGCACTTTCTCTAGTGGAGTGGAGTGAAGAGAAAGGAAAGTTCATGTGGGGTCCAAGTTAACTCATCGTGCGCCTTGAGTGAAATGAAGTGAATAACAGCCATGCATTCCCTCCACTCAATTAGGGATGACTCACTCAAGTCCAACAAGGCACGCTCATGCAAGCTTATGCACCCTTAACTGAACTAGAGATGACTTCTCTGATGATGACTCAACTAAAGACAAGAGAACTCTAGTGAGGTTACCTTGTCTGACTTAACTGAAGACGAGTGAACACTAGTGAGGTTGCCTCTTCTGGCTCAACTGAAGACGAGTGAACTAGAGATGAATCAACACAATAGATGTTGAGTGAACTCAAGTTCAACAAGGTGCCCTAAGATGAAGTGGTGCCTACTACCACATCACTGCGACATGGTGCCTTCGCTTGCTGCCACTAGCCACCTTGCATGGCGACCACACTTATTATACCTACTATAAATAGGCATGCCAAAAATAGTAGTTCCCCATGAAAATAAGAAAAGGAGAAAAATATCGAGAACTGCTAAGAGAACCCTGCTAAATATAGCACCCCTAAAAATAGGCACTGCTAAACTAGCAAGTTCTGGCATGTTAATTAAATCAGGCTCATTGGATTTGTTTTTCTGCAAGGAATCTGAATATATGCTTAGAATCACCATGCAAGCCCCAGAACCCTGACTGCAAAAAGGGCAGTGTCTCGTATGTTACCTATAAAAAGCTCATCAGAATCATGAGCAAACAAGGATCCCAAATATGTTATCACCTATGACAGGCAAGCCTTAAATCTGCCTTCTAATATGTAGGAAGACTATTAAAAATAGTACTCTCCTCAAAACTGATGAAAATGCCTGTGAAATGTCTGACTCTGAAATGGACTCAAATCACTGAAAAATTCTATTTCTGACCTCCAGGAGAACCATCTCTGACCTACATGGAAGCTGACTCTGATAGTAGACCCTGAAAGCTGACTCCAAACACCAGCCTGATAGAATGTGTAGTACATCTTGGGCCCAAGATGTAATACAAATTCTGCATCATTTTCCGTTAGGCAGTTTCCAGCTTGCTGTTTTCTCTGCTTTATTTCAGATTTCAAACATAACAGTGAGCTTTTATTTCAATTTGAGCTGGATTAATCATTTTGCGATTTATATTTGACTCCTTGGATCACTTAGGGATACCCCCTGAAGTTATTGAGCACTGACTTCGAACTGATCACACGTTTCTTGAAAATAAATCTCATTTAAACTTTTAACACAATTTTAGTTGCTTCTCATTATTAATTGTATTCATTGTGCACTGAATCCTGATCTGTAACAATGTTGGTCAATGAGTGAAAAGAGTGTGAAATGATAAATTTCCTTACATGCAGATTGTGTGCATATGTTCATACATACTGATAAGATATGTTGTTCATCTTTATTGGATAATAACTTTGAAATGCTAGAGGAATCCAATCAGAATTGATTGATTTTGATGTAAAAAATAATTGGGATAGCTGTTACTGTGCAGATGATAAGCCTGTGGTTGTCATGACACATGGTGATGAACTTAATGATTCTGATCGTATCAGAGCCCATGTTTTTGTTGGAGAGTTATTAGGTGTGTCAGCTGTCGATCAAGTTTTCGACATTTCAGGTTAGTTTGAAGGAAACATTTTAAGGAAAATGGTCATCCATGTCTATGTAATCTGATTTTATATATTCTTACCGAGGGGGCTTTGTTCTATACAGATGGCTGTAACCCAGCAGAAGACATTGCGCTGCTAGATATGCTAGAGCATTGCTTGCAGCGAGCAGATAAAAATCTTCCATACAAGGAAAGGGGCATGGCAGATCATTTTGATTTCATACTAAAGGTTGGCTTTCGTCTGAATTTATTATTTTGGCGTGTACTCTTGTAAATGCAAATTTATTTTGACAGACTACATTACAAGTGTAAGCTGGTTAACATGACAGGAACTCAGAACAGCTGCCAAATGGACCGTAAAGAATGTAAAATTGGAGGAGGTCGTGTCTTTTGGGATTCTGGTGGTGCTAACCATCCTAGTGTTGTTTCACTTCAGAACCTTGAACCATCGAAAACAAGATAAAATTGATTGGCATCGTATACGCCATTTATGGCTTGGCTGAATTATGCATCGTGTAGTAAGGTTAGGCAGTATAGACATTTGGGCAAGGATATTTTCTTTTTCTTGGCATAAGATCAGTATCCTATATGAACATTTGATCAGGAAATATAGTGAGGTTGCTGTTTGAAACACAAAAACAACAATCTGGGCCAAAAAGGAAAAGATTGAACAATCATGCTCCCAAGCATGCAGGGAGCGGCCATATGTCAAATACATTTTATTTTATTTGATGTTTGTTTTGCAAATTTGCAATGATGTATATACAAACACAAATATATCTAAGTTCTCGCATATTATATAAAAAGGGTTGGATTAAAGATTTGGATATTATTGTTTGTACTGAGTTAAAATAACTGATGTTCAACATACTATTATATTACCACTATATGCGATCGATTGTTGATGAAGCCCTACGATATATCTATCTCTCGCCGTTCTTCCACATAGCAGATAACAGGAAAGTTCTTCTGCAATTGAAATTATTTATGAGCAAATTGCATTTATTTTTAGACTAGTCTAATGAGAATGTTGTCAGGAAATTAGTGGAAATTCTAGTGAGATTTTCACGAAAATAAAGCAAAGCACAAATTTTAGGAAATCTGAGTTACATTTGGCAAGATTCAGAATTTTTGGTGCCACGAGGGTTTTTGTAGTGTTGTTATAGTGTTGAGTCGATTTCCACCATTAAAAAACAATTTAAACACTGGTATGATTAGATATTTTGAAAAAATGACTGAATTCTAGTAAAATTGTTTGTTTTTAAGTTGTTACTGAAGTTGAAATAAAGGGCAAAGTGCTTTGGTAATGAGTTTGGTAATGAGGTTTTCTGAACTTTAGTGGGAATGATTCCATTTTAAAATCAATGGATAACACCTATCTGATCTGATTTTTTGGTTGTAATAACGGCTATTCTAAACTGTTTATAATATTTATTTGTGTAAAATTCCCACACAGACCATAAATAACTTTCGCCTGTTTTTGTTATACTCTTTTCCCACCAGGTTATTTTAGCACTCACGTTAGAAAATCTGGTTAGTTTTGCTTTGTGTTTACAGGATATTGGTTGTTTTTGTTATACTCTTTTCCCACCAGGTTATTTTAGCACTCACGTTAGAAAATCTGGTTAGTTTTGCTTTGTGTTTACAGGATATTGGTTTTTTATTTATATATGATTAAACTGCTTCCTTTACCATTAGGAAAACGGGTTTATTTATTTGTAGTGTGTTTTTACAGGGTAGGTTAATTAATTTATTTGTCTTTTAAATATTGTTTCCTTCAACTATATCTAAAAATAAATAGGTATATACATCAAGGGTATTTAATGTATTTTTGCATCTCAAGAGATTTGATCTTTTTGGAGCTTGATAAAATCAGAGTTGAAGATGAATTTAAGTTAGTTTAATAATTGATAATTATTGATAATCATTATAATTATTAATTATTAATAAATTTATTTATTTTGTTTTATTTTTAATTTAATTTTCATTTTTATGTAATTTTACTGAGTCAAAATGTTTTAATTAATATTTTTTATTTTTATTTTTATTGGTATGTAATTTGATTGAGTCAAAATGTTTAGATAACATAACATACTTAGACATTACAACATCTCTTCCATAGTGGATCATAGAGTCTATCATGGTAAAAGTAATAAATCTATCAAGTGGAAAGATTAAGTATCTCGAGGTGCAAACCTCTTTTTTAGGTGTAAAACTTGAAGAAAGGAATGCACTTCAAGATATTTGATCCATCTAGGAGTTTGATAAAATTAGAGTTAAGATGAATCTAAGTTGGTTTAATAATTATAATTATTAATTTTAATAATTTTGTTTCATTTTATTTTAAATTTAATTTTCATTTTTATGTAATTTCACTGACTCAAAATAATTTAAAAGTGTTGTACCAAAAATGTAATAAAACTAATACTTTTTTTTTGGTAATTTGATTGAGTCAAAATGTTTAAATAACATAACATAATAGAATATTCCATCATCTCTTCCATACTGGGCTAGAAAGTGTCCTACCCAAAAATGTAATAAAATTAGATTAATTTTTTTTTATAAAATATTTTAATTGTGAAATGAGAAATGGTTTCGTGATTCGGTGCTTTGTTAAAATACTCCTTGATGTGAGGTCACATGTTCAATTCCCACTTGGGGTGATACATTGGACATGATGAAACTTAGAAACTGAGCATACAAGCTCTATTATATTAATCAAACAAATAGAGTTACATATATACATGAGGTACAGTCTCAAGATAGAGAAGCTATCTTAGACGCACAATAATTTGGTTGAGGGAATATCTCAACCTTACACTAAACTAGGAACTGACCTATAGAATAGGAATAGAGTCTATACATAGAAAGAATCACAACTAAAGACAAGTAGGAATTACATATTCCTACACTCCCCCTTAATGACTACTTTTCTCAATATCTATCTACAAAATCTACAACTGGTTTTGTTTGGTAATTACACTGGTTCTGTTTGGTAATTACACTTTGTATCTTGTTCATGCTATTGTCGATGTCCATATAAAGGAACAACTATCTACCAAAATGCATGGGTTTCAACCGCTGCAACCGCCAGTCTACTAGGAAGTCCTTCACATACATGGTTCATCCAACTTCTCGATTAACTCCCCCTTTATATAAAATTTCACCTTATGGAGTCTAAAACCAATATGTCCCACCCAAGTGTATCCATTCTGCATGACACACTTTTCCAGTGTGTTAAAACTTTTTGACAGAAGGAACATATAACAAAGGGGTATGCATGCCTCTCTGGGTCTTACAACATGTACAAACAATAAATGACATGTAGATTTGTTTCTAATTACAAACTGTGACTTATACTCTACCATGGTCATGAGTCTATTCCAAGAAACTCACACAAAACAAACTCTCAAAACTATCCATCTTCCTTTGCCACTCACCATACCATTCACCTCCATAAACACTGCACTATTCATATGCTGGAACACACCATTACTTTGGCTTTGTACTTTTGAGTCTTTGGCATCTTCATTTTACTTTGGCAAGCTAGTCTTGGTCTCCATGTTTTACCTGTCATCAATTATAGTTGCGAATTCTAACAAAATGACATCATATTGAGGTTGCAAATCTCAATATCTATACAAATTTCCAAGACTTGTCCACATTTATCCATACTAAACAAAAAACAATATCAAATGACACTATAAGCACAAGCAATAACCATGACAATAATACAGCACATGGCCACACCATTCACTGCTGTGGACAGACTGCCTCGAATTTCAGTCCACCAAAACATTGCCCACACTGTTGTTGTGAGCAGATCCAAGATCATACACTACACGTTGTCTTCGATCTGATCCCTATCAGATCACTGACAACTGATCGCTCCACGTTGCTTCATGAACATGTACGAGCAACACCCTTTCACTTATTTGCTAGTTCGCATTTCGACAAGTAGTAATTCACCTCCACCGCTCAGGCGCTCAGCCTTGAGGAGATACAATGTAGCCACCAAGGCTCAACTCAACCACCAAGGCTTATCGCAGCCACGAAGGCTCACCACAGCCACAAAGGCTCAACACAGCCACGAAGTCTTATCACAGCCATGACTCCATGGTCCAATCCTGCGTCGTCCACAAATTCACTGTAAACATGCATAAAATTCAACAATTTTATACACAAAAAGTTCTCATTTCAGTATCCAATTCCCCTGGAATCGCAACGTAATGCCACTTCCCCTGTTCACAGTGTCAAGGCAGGGTAGCTGCTTCCAAACATGCCTCCTCATGCTCGCTGACAGGCTGCAACAATGAATACCCATTATCAAGCTAATCTCCTTGCAAATGAACATGCAGATATGTTTCCATCACACTGGGCACACACAAACTTGATCATCTTCCAATCTCTGATGTAGCTCCAACCACTATCCTTAGATGCCATTTCATTGTCATGTCTTCATCATATTTGGTAGTAAATCATTCCTGCAAATAAATTTGTCTATTGTTGGAATGGGCAATTCCAACAAAGACTCGCACTCATGACAATAATTGCCCAAACTAAATGTCACGATAAAAAAATTAATTCTTTCAACCAGATTTACATTACTCACATGACCACTCTTAAAGAAATATTAAACATAGGCAACATGACATCATGGGAGCACTGAGATCTATTAATAAAAATGCATAAATCTGAAATGCATAAATTTGCTTCCGTTCTTCTCTCTTTCATATGCTTTGAACATCCAACCTATTGTGATTATACCTTTTAAAATGGGCTTAATCCCCTTGCTTTTATGCATATCATACCAAAGGAGGAACTCTTTCCAAGGCTTTCGGAAGAGAAGTTGACCACAAGTGCCCACCATCTGATACAAAAAAAAGAAAAGAAAAGCTGAGTATCATTATCCATATTTAATTTGTTAACATTGTTACCGATGAAATAGGTACTTGACCTCAAAACGGGAACTCTAGCCCAAAAAGACTAAAAAAACACTCCAAAAACACTCCAAAAACAAAAAAAGTGTATTCCATAACGCACTTGGTTTTTTTTTAAGGTCAAATTTCAACATTTTATAAAATTATGCTAAAAACAAAATTGTTTCTTGAAAAAAGGATTGAAAAAACACCCTCAAAACAAAACGAGTTGATGTTGGAATAACAAAAAAAAAAAAATTGTCATATTTTTGACATTTTTAAAAATAGAAATAACATTTTTTAATTTTTAAAATTCAAACATTAAAAAAAACCAAAAATTTAAGAAAAAAATAAATTTAAAAAATAAGAACATTTTAAAGCTTAAAATTTAAAAATATATAGGAATAAAAAAATAAAAATAAAAACAAAATAAAATTTTTAATTCAAACATTAAAAAAGACATAAAAATTAAGAAAAATAAAAAATAAAAAATAAAAAAAATTTAAAGATTAAAATCTCAAAATATATAGAAATAAAAGAATAAAAATAAAAACAAAATAAAAATATTAAAAAAGAAAAAAGAAAAAAAGAAAGAAGTTAAAAAAAGAAAGAAATTATAAAAAATAAAATATTGAAATTAAATTTAAAAAAGAAAAATAAAATGTTTATTAAATTAAAAAAAAATTAAAGAAATATATTAAATTAAATAAAAAAAAAGACATTATTTAAATTAAAAGTAAAAAAATAAAAAATTAATTAAAAATAAAAAATGAAAATAAAATACAATAAAAATATTAATTTAAAAATATATATATATATATTAAAAAATAAATTTTAAAAAATAATATATATATATATATATATATATATATATATATATATCTATATATATATATATATATATATATATATAAACTTAAATTAAAAATATATATATTAGATTTTATTAAAATTAAAAAAATGTTAATATTAAAATAACAAATTAAATTTAAAAAAGAAAAATATTAAATTTTAATAAATAAATGAATAAACAAATAAATTTTGAAATTAAAAAATAAATTTTAAATATAAAGGGAAAAAAAACACATTGTTAAAATAAAACTTTAAAAACCAATTAAAAATGAAAAATTGAAAAAAATAAATTAAAAAAATATATTAAATATAAAATAAAATAAAAAACAAATTAATTTGAAAATATTAAGTTTAATTAAAAAAAAAATCTAATTTTAAATACACAATTTTAATTGAAATAAAAAAATATAAAAATTTTATGTAATTAAACAAATAATAATAATAAAAAAAAAAAATTAAAAAAAATAAAAAAAAAATACAAAAACTAAACATAAAATTTAATAAAAAAAATTACAAAAACTAAACATAAAATTTAATTAAAAAAAGAAAAAAAAAATCAATTAAAAAAAAAGAAAAAAAAAGAAAAAAAAATAAAAATTTCAAATATAAAAATTAAATTAAAAAAAAATAATTTTAAATTTTTCGGGGAAAAAAAAATAAAAAAATAAATTAATCGTGGGCGGGTGGCCGATTCCGGGAATCGCCCCGCCGCGGCAACCCCCAGCTCGCTTAGCGGCCGGCCTCCGCCGCCACCTGGGCGAGAGGCCGATTGGCGGCGCCACCACAATCACTTTTTTTTTAAATATATATATATATATTAAAATTCAAAAAATTTATTTTATTTTATTTTTTTATTTTTAATTCAATTTTATTTTATTTTTTTTTAATTTTTATTTTAAATTTAATTTGTTTTGTTTTTTTTTTTAAATTTAATATTTTAGATTAGTTATTTTTTAAAATTTAAGATTTATTTATTAAATTTATGAAATTTTAATTTAATTTAATTTAATTTTTTTTTTTTAAATCTTTTAGTTTAGTTAGTTTTTCATTTTTAAATTTTATAAATTGTTTCATTTAAAAAAAACAGTAAATTTATGGATATTTGTTTTTTAATTATTTGCACGTAGTTTTTTTCATGTTTTTTGTTTTTTAATTATTTGCACGTGGTTTTTTTCATTTTTTTTGTTTTTTAATGATAGTTTTTTATTTTAATTTTCTTTTCTTTTCCCCTTTTTTTTTAATTTAAATTTTTAAATTTAATTTTTTCTTTTTTTTTGTATTTTTTTTTAACTCTAAATTTTAATTTTGTAATTTAAATTATTTTTAAATTTTCTATTTAATTTTATTTTTTATTTTTATTTATTTATTTATTTTTAATTATATGGTTTTTTTTAATAACTAAGAAAAAAATGTTTTTGATGTTTTTTTTAAATTTTTTTTTGATTAATTAATTAATTTTTTTTATTTTTTATTTTTTTAAATTATGTGTTTTATTTTTCAAATTTTTTCATTTCTTTTGATATAATTTTCGAATATATATATATATATATATATATATATATATTTGTTTAAATTTTTTATTTTTACGAGTTAATTTTGTTTTTTTTAAACATTTTTATTGGTTTTTTTATTGTTTATATATATATATATATATATATATATATATATATATATATATATATATATATATATATTATCTAAGTTTTGTGTTTTATTACCAACATGAAAATCACCACTCTAAAAAAAAAGGTTGATGCTGCATCAATACGTTTCAAAATTAGCATGAAAATCACCGCTCTAAAAAAAAAAGTTGATGCTGCATCAATATGTTTCAAAATTAGCATGAAAATCACTAACATTTTAAAACAAATATTCATACTTCATAAATAAAAATATTAGAGTGTCAAAAATGTGCACAAAAAAAAGGGTGATTCTACATCACCACTTTTCAAAATCGGGTGCTTTTTATGCTACCAAAAAAAAGTAGGTAATAGTGCGATTACCTATTTCATCGGTAACAGTGTTTGTTCCCATGCTTACCACCAACAAATCGCAGGCGCTAAAGAGAGACCGGATATATGGAAGGATCTAAATCTTGTTGAGCGGCATCCAACAACTCATCTAGTTCCATTATTCTACTGATACCCCTGAAAGTCCCAGAAATTTCCCATGAAGTTCAAGAACATCACCAAATGCTAGAAAGCTTTGTGATACCACAGAAGCTAGGAACCACAATGCATGAGCTAACTCCCCTTGCACGGAAGTCTGACCTCGATCTCCCTTGCGCTCCATTGCTTGTTCTTGAGAACCACCACCAAAGAAAGCAATAGATTCTGCATGAGTCCGAAGCCTTGGATGCATGAATCTGAATGTGCTTTCAAGTTGTTGTTCATTGCTTGTCATAGTTTCGAAATCAGGAGTTACAGATCGTAGAAAGCCCAAACCTAATAACATGTACTCATACAATATCACAACTCCCCTTCTCCCTGTTAGCATCTTCATACGCCAAGTGAACCATAGAATGTCTACCAATGGCTTCACCATTCCCGTAACAAGCCCAGACAAATCATCACTTAATTTTTCACGTCTTGGGCGATCTGCTGATCTACATCTATACCTTTCTTTGACAGATTGAACAACTTGTAAAATTCATTTTCTCTAAAATAATTTTTGGAGAGATAGTTTGTTAAGCTTTTCCGCCATTCTAGAGCCACCTTTTCTCTGATGTTTTATATATGACTACAATTCAATCCACATGCAGCAAATAAACCAACAGAGTATGTTGCTGCTGCCGATTAATGGGATTTCTCCCTGTGGTGAGCAACAGGTCCACAACCCCTGCAACAAACAACGAGCAACAACTCAGAATGCAAACTACGCTTCTCAGAACGCAAAGCTTCCCTGTAAGTTTATTCTGCGCATTTGCTTTGAAGAAGGACGCAAATCCAGCACGAGGAGAAGACTCCCAACAGGAGCAGGCCGGGAGTAGCCACTAGCAGATCACTTCTTTAATTGAAATAGCCTTCAATGCCTCTGGATTTTCAAATTAAACACCTGAAATTCACAGAATCGATCGAAAAAGGCAGTCCTTAGAGGCGCACAACTGGGTCGATCGAATGCAGAAATCCGTGAAATACTAAATAAATTCTGAATAGCCTCCATCCACTCCATTCATGGTGTCCACACAGGAAAGTGGGTAGCCTAGCTCCGTTCCTCCTAGCAGCCACACCACAGCAATAATGGCAGCGCTCCTCCAATCAAGCTGCAACCCGAGAAACTTCCACCCTTCAGCACCGTGGAATCGAATCGCCACAAATGCTGCCACATGAGAATTCGTGGTTTGCTCAGATCACAAATCAATGGAGAAACATCTTCATTGAGACCCAGCGAGTATGACAGGTTCCTCCGGTTTTGCGCATTGATAAAATGCAAGTTATCCTTGAGAAAAATAAACCTCTTGCATTTCTCATCCAGTGAATTGTCCGCCTTTCTGTACTTGATTAGCCATGATTCATACATTTTCCAGACTTTATCATCCGAGTCCATATCATTCGGATCATAGCCAACAATTGAAAAATCTCTCATCGCCAACACGCCAGCACTGTCGGCCACCACCAGGAGGACTGCAACTGCAAGAATCCATGAGCCTCCTACCGGTAAGAAACAAGTTGCAGCAATTACTAACAGTTCTAGTGCCAAGGAGGAAACTCCAAAACAAAGTGTGGCAGAAACAGTGAGCATGCCATCTTTGCCACATCGCTCACAAGATAAAGAGCTCCCCCTTGATTTCTCACATGATCCTCCGATATCGCATAGAGAAATGCTTGAACAGTGATGAATGGACAAACAAAACGAAATACTTATCGAACTCTTTATTTCCCTCATTTCTCTCAGCCCAGGAGGGGCCGAGGTCCAGGCCCAGGCCCAAAAGAGCTTCGATACCAACTTAGAAACTGAGCATACAAGCTCTATTATATTAATCAAACAAATAGAGTTACATGTATACATGAGGTACAGTCTCAAGATAGATAATCTATCTTAGACACACAATAATTTGGTTGAGGGAATATCTCAACCTCACACTAAACTAGGAACTAACCTATAGAATAGGAACAGACTCTATACATAGAGAGAATCACAACTGAAGACAAGTAGGAATTACATATTCCAAAAATGAAAATGTACACTCCTTGATGTGAAGTCACATGTTCAATTCCCACTTGGGGTGATATATTGGACATGATGAAAATGTAGTCCTACCAAGGTTACAAAAAAAAGAAAAGAAACAAGAGATGGTTTCTGAGCATGTGGTATTGATAATATTGTAAGTATTAAGTTTTTATGTGATTATTAATGTAATTTAAATATGGTTATAAAATTATTATTTTAAGCATGTGGTATTGATAAGCCATGATATTGTAACAATGCCTATTTACAACTTAACAACGTCGATGATAATATCTTATATATTTTAAGTGATAAAGGGTTTAGATATATCTCAAAAGTGACTTATGTGATTCATGATTTCTATAATCTTTTGGCTTTTAGATTTAGTTAAAAAAAAGTTATAAAATTTAATACAAATAAAATATTTATAAAATATTTTAATTGTGAAATGAGAGATGGTTTTTGGGCATGTGCTATTGATGAACCATGGTTCTGTAATAAAGTATATTTACAAATTAATAATATCTATGGGGTGTGAATACACATGGTTAAAAATATTGTTATATTGTAAGTATTAAAGTTTTTATGTGCTTATTAATTAAATTTAAATATGGTTCCAAAATCATTTTTTTATACCTACTACTTATATGTATATATTTTAATGTGATATGTATATTATGATTTTCTTTATCTAAAAAGTTATTTATAAATTTATTTATAAAAACAAAATTACAATAAAACAAATTGAATTTTATTATTTTTATTACTTTTAACTTATTAGGACAAGACATCTCCCCCATACTATATACTCTATATTACTTTTAACCTCATACTATACTCTATATTACTTTTAACCTTTTATTGCGCTAGTATGGAGTAGATGTGAAGGTGTAATGTAAGAAAACTTGTCAATATTTTTAAATGTTTTAAAAAATAATAATTATATGTCGGTTTTATATGTTTTAATTAATATTAAAGTTAAAACATATATGAATATAAAATACAAATCTCAAATCATTTTACTTAACAATGATCTACTTTGGATAAATATAAAGTACAAAATCATGGGCAAAAACTAATAATTAAATAAATATAAAGTACAAAACCATCAACTATAACCAAATCATGAGGAAAATTAACACAATAAAATCCAACAACTAAAAAGGAATGGCTCAGTAAGTTTTAAACTCAAGTGATAGATATATATATATATATATATATATATATATATATATATAGAGAGAGAGAGAGAGATTAATAAAAAATAACTAATACTAATGTAGGGTAGTTATATTTGACCATCAAAATTTAATGTAGTAATAAATTTGTTATACAAATTATACCAGTGAAACAATATATATATATATATATATATATATATATATGATTTAATTTTATCATATTTTTTATACAAATAATGTGCATGGTCTATTAAAATAATTATTATAAAATATAGCTATATATATTAACCATTTAATATATGCTAATATATGCAAATATTTGTATATGAGAAATCAATTAAACACTTTAACAATAATTATTATAAATAATATATATGAAAATGTCCATTTTAATTTAAAAGTGAAATTAAAAAATTATAAATAAATAAATTGATAATTAAACATTATAAACTTTTTTTTGGGTCAATTTTACTCAAAATCACATATAAATTTTTAAAATTTTTTGTGTTTAATTTGCAAAGATCAAGTGTTTCATGAGTTTTTTAGGGTGAAAAATCCATTTATGCATTCAAAAGTGTATTTTAAACAACAAGAAATCACAACCATGCTAGATATTATTTAATTTTCTCTAGGAATAATTATTAAATCATTATTTGATAATTATTCTTTGTCACATTTGACTAAATCACCTAGGAATAACTAAATAAATCACTATTTATTTATTATTCCTTCATTCTATTTTTGGAATAACTATTAAACCATTATTTAATAATATTTCAGTTTCACACATTTCTTAATCCTCGTAAACTGATCAATAAATAAATTTATTTCTAAATTACCTATAAATAAATATATTTGACCATTTTGAATATCTTTCCCCTCTCTAAAAAATATAATTTAGTATTTCTGACGGTTAGATCTTGCTTTGGTCAATGTAATTTATTATTTCCTATTTTTTAGATTAACCAAATACTTTGTTATAAATAAGAGAGTTTTCCATTAATTCTTCACCATTATCACATCATCGTCTTCTCACATTTGAGCTCCCACTTGAGTTCCGTTTTTTGTTTTGGGTTTTCTACACATTGAGAGAGAGAAATGATATTTGGCTTAAGAACATCATCAGCAAACAATTATTTGTTAGACCTTTGTAAATAAATATATTTGACCATTTTGAATATCTTTCCCCTCTCTAAAAAATATAATTTAGTATTTCTGACGGTTAGATCTTGCTTTGGTCAATGTAATTTATTATTTCCTATTTTTTAGATTAACCAAATACTTTGTTATAAATAAGAGAGTTTTCCATTAATTCTTCACCATTATCACATCATCGTCTTCTCACATTTGAGCTCCCACTTGAGTTCCGTTTTTTGTTTTGGGTTTTCTACACATTGAGAGAGAGAAATGATCGCTGAAGCCCAAGAACATCAAAGGACCCATTCCATGGAGGGGGATTTGGAGACCCTTGTTGTAGATCTCCTTCACCTCGTGTTTTCTAATAAATATATTATTTATTCAAATTATTCTTCTATTGGGTTATTGCAGCAGTTCTTTCTTGTTGTTTTATGTTTTGGATTGCATACAATCTTTTTGCTACAGAGTTTTCTTATATTGTTATTGCATATCTGAAGCGTAAACAACCATATTTTGTTGTTAGGGTCACTTGTCACAAGTGACTTAACTGAAGAGTTTTTGGGACATCTTCCTGAAATATTTACACTAACAAATGGTGACTCCACTGGTGCAGTAATTTGGATCCATGGTGAGTGTTGTTTTAGTGGTTTTCAGTATTTTCTTTAGGTATTTTTAGCCTCTCAATTTCTAGTTTTAGTTCTCTTTTTTTTTTGTTGGTTTTCTAGTTCTTTCTGCAAGTCACAGGTGCCAACCAAGCAGGAGAAAAAAAAATATGGACGATATATGCCGACTGAGAGTCCCAGGAGAAAAAAACACTTTTCAGCCCCTTACTTGTGTTCTAGAATGCACTTTTGGCCCAATTTTCTACATTCTGCACTCTTTCCAGGTCAGAACCTGTGTTTTGCATTTTTTTAGATTTTTTTTTCATATTTTCCGATTGTGTTTTGTGTTCACTGGGAATGGTTTCTTTTCTCTTTCAAGTCACCCATAGGCCTAGATTCTCTTAGTTTTTTTCTCTTTTAGGAAGGAAAAAATCTCCCAAGGGTTTATAATACACCTCCACCTTTTTAGGAAGAGATTTGTTGAGTTGAGGAGTCTAGGGTTCAACATTTACAACCACTGATTTTCAAGGTATTATCCATTGTTTTACAACTGTTTAGGATAGGTTTATTCAAAATTTAACTCCCTTTAGAGTTTAGTGTTGCCTTCCCCCCTTAGGATCCCCTTTTGTGTCCTAGGTTTTAGAGCTTCTTTCCTATCCTTTGCAACATTTTTCATCTCTATTTTTTGTTTTGTTTTTCTACACCATCTACAGTAGATTAGTGTCTCTAGATCTTAGTCCCTTTGACATTATATCTTTTAGGCCATTATGTGTCTTTAAGGTAGTCTATTTTCCACCTTTTTTCCAACTATTTGATAGCATTTTTTGGTGGGGTTTCTGTGCTTTGATTGAATATTTGTTTTAATGTCTATTTACAACATTATTTACAGTTTTTGAGCACTTTATTTCAGCGACACATGGCATCATAAAACATGCTCAATTAACTCATACATTGAACACAATTTTCACACCCTAAGCGAACATGATCTTGGTTAACACCACCAAGCCAAGACTTGAAACAAGCCACATAATAATAATTTGACATACATATATTAATCCCACTGGGCATCAGGGCCAAACAATGTGTGTAGTTAAGTGTAGGATCGATAGGACAGGCTTCCAATAACATACATCGATCTCTTACATTGAAACATAGAAGTTGACTTGTTAGGGAGCTTAAAATCCTTCACCATCCCACGGTTCAAAGCCAGAGTGTGTCAAAAACACGATTTAGAAGGGGTTAGGCTAGGTCATCATGAAAGCAGTTGTCCTCAAGGTTACCCAACCCGTGTAGGTAATTTCATGCGGTGGTTTATCACCAAGAAGCTCACACTAGACCACCCCCATGGGACGAAGGTAATCATAGAGACCAATCATAGGAAAACACCCTATAGGACTAGTTGTGGGCAACCATTAGTTCTCTACCCCACCTTTCTTTGGAAAGCTCTGCTTGACAGGATCAGATTCTGTCAAGTAAGAAGCCTTTTGGAAGGTCATCTGAAACAATATATTTAGGACTTGTTGGAGGATTTAGGCCACCTATAGGCTAGAGGCCATTTTTCTTTGATATGATGTGTTTGTTGGAGTTAGAGTAGCATCTTAATATAGTTATTTTACACTTGGCACCACTACACTAGGTGTTTTCTTATTATTTGTTTATTTCCCCCTATCATCCTTTAGTCCTTTGATTCATCATTGAATTGAAATCATTGCGCCCCCTAGGCATTTGTCACAGATAATTCATGGCCTTCGCCCCCAGTTTCCATTAGGAAATATCACTCCTTCCCATCGAGTTAGAGTTCATCCTCCTAGTCCTCCATCGAGTCCTCATTCTGACTCTGGTTCTACTAATTCTTCCAATTCTTCCTTTAATTATGCATCTTCCCAACCCCATATTGCCACCATGTCAAGCCCCAACGTGGGTGCGAGAAACCAAGGTGGTAACCAAGGTAACCCTACAAGTGGAACCTATATCGGTATGGTCAATCCAAATCCATTGCTACCCTTTATGGTTGGTTTGATTCTCCCTGATTTTTAGCTAACTTATCAATGACCCTCTTCTCCATGACCCCAATTGGCCTACCATGCCTACTGAACTTCCTTTTGAATTTCAAAAATTCGAAGGAAATCCTAGAGAATATCCAACAAATCATGTTCACTCATTTCATATATGGTTTTCATTTAATTCTATCACTGAAGACTCCATCCGCCTTCACCTCTTCCAGCACACCCTTATTGGAGATGCTGTAAAGTGGTATATAGATCAACCCAGGGCCTCTCATTCCACATTTTTAACTCTTTCCAAATCATTTCTATCCTTCTTTCAGATACCTCTCTGTTATGACACTGGTATCAAAATCTTGACTTCTTTCCGTCAAACTTATGCCACTCACTTATCTGACCATGTCCAAGAATGGTGCAGAAGGAGGAGTATGTGTAGGGCCCCTAAATTTGAAGAGCGTGTTTACATGGATTGTTTCCTTATATCTCTTTTGGCCCCATAGGTAAATATGTCGCCTCACATTTCCCTCAATCTGAGGAAGATGCGCTCCAAGTAGCTTTGAAATATGACCCAATAATGCACAGTGAGGATATGTTTATACCATCCTTCTCGATCTGCCTCGACTAGGTGTTTCCAATGCACCGAGGGCATATCATGTCACAGACGGTATCGTTGCTTCCATTTCACACCCTCAATTTGCACCATATAATCTGCCTCCAATGATTTATGGTCAACCCCAGGGGGGGGGCTAGTTCCTCTTACACCTATGCCCCTCCCAATCCTTCACGTGGAAACACTTATCGAGGTCCCAACACATCATATGCATATCCCCTTCTACATCAACAGATGTCAGGCCATGTTTTGGTACACCTATTTATCCTAATGTTTCCCCATCTCCTTACTATATGTATGCAGTTCACTCCAGCCCCTTTGGCACCAGTGCCCCAACCCCCCATGCCTCTTCCAACTATGCTACGAAAACAAACTCCTCCACAAGGTCAAATTTATTCTCAGCAGAGTGCAACCAAACCCCCCAACCCCAAGAAATGAAACAAGAGGAAAGGTAACTGGAACCATCCATCTCATGGTAATCAGGGTAATCAAGTTCCACCATCTAATTCCCCCCAAGGAAACTAGCCTAATCCCACAACCAACAACAGGGCGAACATCCCAAGAAAAATAAGGCTCTTTGTATGATTAAACCTTGTGTTGGTTGCGACATATTTGGCCTTTATACTCATGAGTGTTCCATATTACCTCATATGCACCATTATGGGAAGCTCAAGCGAATTATTCTAGAGGACCTCATCCCATTTCTCCACCTTCTCCTCCTCCTGCTTCATCACAATTGGTTGTGCTTACCAATCCTTTTCCTCATTAAGGATATCTAGCTTCCCAACCTACACAAGGTAATGCAACTCCACAACCTTCCCAATCTAGCCCCAATGATTACCATATCCTTATTATGAATTCAAATGAAATCAATATTGAACAAGTCAACCTCCAAACTTGGTTGCACCAATATAACAAGCCTCATACAAATTCAGCGATTTATTCCCAACACAAAGTTCCCACTGAGCATATGTCATCACCAAATGGTACCTTACAAATCCCTCCACCTAAGGTAGAGGTTGTCCCCAAGATCCCCAAAGGTCCATTATGTCGAAATGTTTCTTCTGCTAAAGTTTCCCTACCTATAGCATAGTAAATGACTTGGTGCAACCTCCTGCTACCATGTCATTGTTGGAAGTCCTCTAGACGTGCCCATACCAATAGAAAGCTCTACTCTCTGATTTAGGAGATGTGGATCCTTCTGATAATCGCATGTTTGTCTTTGATGTTGAAAAATCAGAGCATCCCTCCCTTCCTCCATTTGTTTCTTTCAAATCCTAGTCTCCATAAGAAACACCATTGTTTAGTAGTGTATCATAGATGCAGGTGCCTCCACCTGTGTGATGGTCTCTAATGTTTGGAATCAAATTAGTTCACCTGACATGCCCCCATCCACCATCAGTCTTTATTATTGGGACGGTCATCCCTCGCAGCCCCTTGGATTACACCAAAACTTTCCAATTACTGTTGCCGGAAATACAGTCTTAATTAATATAAAAGTCATTGATTCCCCATCGAATTAAAAAATACTCTTGGGTTGTAGTTACACTTATGCCGTGTCTGTTGTTTTGATTTTTGAGTAGCTTGGGGGGTAATCCAAGTCCTATGGTTCAGGGTTTAGAGGGTGGAGCACCACAAGAGTCACTTGTGGGCTTGGGACCCAAATTTGGGGTTTTACACCCATCAATGTTTGGGCCAAAACCATGGAGCATTTTGGACATGTGATGGATGGAGATGATAGAGGACAACAAGAGAATCCAATGCTTTGAGAATCCTTGAATTCCAAGATGTGCTTGATGATATATGAATTTTTGGGCACTCAAGTCATGTAGGCTTGAAGTGGAAATGTCCAAAAGATGTGTCTCTTCAATAATTTGTGGATCCTTTCTTATACATATACATATAAGGTGATGTGAATTTTTTTAAGCATCCAAGTGCAATGATTTAAAAGGAAGACACCTTCTGAGGTAGCCGCAATTTGAAGAGAGGAGGTCAAAGTCTTAAGGGAATGTTTTGGAGTTTGTTTGGTAGATGTGACAAGGTCGGGGAGAATATGGGGTAAATCCGTGAATGAAAGGGCTGATTTGGTACCAAAAATTGTGGCATACTTCATGTCTAGGTGAGTTGCAGGACTTGTAGTTATTATAGGGGTAACACAGGTCTATATTGGGCTTGTTGGAGGTGTCGTAAGGCCTATTTCCTACAACGGAACTAAGGGACAATCATCGTTGGGGAGAAAATATAAGGAGAAGTGATATGTATGAGATTTATATGTAAATGTGCTTGAGGCAGTTTAAATTGCATGTCATAAAATTGAGTTTTTTATGAGCCTTTATGTTAAATTCTTATACACATAAAGCATGGATTTAAACTCTAAAATAGTAGAAAACAATAGAAAAATGCACCATAAAAATAACCACAACATAGAAAGTGATGAAGGAGTTCACCCCTCTTGGGCTACGTCTCTTGGTCCAAATTCCAATGGCTTGGTCCTATATCATTATGCTAAAAAATGGTGGTTACATCAATTTATAGTGCTCTAATGGCTTCAAAACATGTTTTGTTAGCTTCAGAACTGTAAAAAATGCATGTCTAGCCTCTTTCTGCTCCCAAAATTGTCAAAAAATGAAGAAGTTATGAGTTTTCCTTGCTTTGCTGCTAGTCACCCTACAATTTCCACAAAATCCGGAAATGTCCTAAAAATTCGCCATGAATTCCGCTAACGGAGCGCCAGTTTGGTGGAATTTGTGGGACAGTTAAAAAGCCCGCCAAGGCTTAAGGTACAAATTTTAAATTAATAAAAAAATAACAAGGTCGCACCCATGGTTCCACTGCAAAGTCATATG
Organism: Pinus albicaulis; assembly: GCA_034641835.2. Taxonomy (NCBI): domain Eukaryota; kingdom Viridiplantae; phylum Streptophyta; class Pinopsida; order Pinales; family Pinaceae; genus Pinus; species Pinus albicaulis. The sequence continues at coordinate 1,572,456,988 of CM076579.1, forward strand.
GTATGTTTTTTGGGGGGTCAGGGCTAAGCCCTTGCCCCTTACCCCATTACTCAGTCGTATCAACATTTAAATAGTGGTTTGGTCATATGGTTAAAAAGGAACATGGTTAGCCCAATCGGTAGGGCATCACGTTGTTTGTTGGAAGGTCAGAAAGTCGATCCCACCAGAGGTTAATTCGGACTTCAACCAAATTTTTGGTGGCCCCCGTGCCACCACGTGACGAAATTTGATTGGGCCACATGGTAGTATGTGGTTGGCCACCATCCAACCAATAAAATTCACCCACAATAACGCCAATAGAATTCAGTCAAGTGGCATGACCTGATTGGCCCAATGAGCCCAATGAGCAAGCCCAGTCAGTTGTACGGATTGCTGACTGACCAACCTACACAATTTTTGCCAAAATTTTCCTGTATGGGAAAAAAAATAAAACTCTTTTCCGGGAGCATACTGTGTTAGTTTTCCATGAAAAGAGTTGTGTCGGATTCAGAATGAAGAGATCTATGCGGAAATTTAGGTTACACACCATTCTAACAACTTTCATTTTTTAGCATACTTTTGAGAACCTGATCACTCCTCCCCATTGGAAGATTTTGGAACACAAAATATTACTTTCAGTTGTTCAGTAGATGAGGGTATAGTTCCCTCAAATTTCCAATCTCAATCCATTTGGCTTTGCTTTGATTTTTTCGTTTGAGCCCCACACTAAGGTACTCCACATTCCCTCGTTTTGAAGTCCTTGTTTTTTTGTCAAGGATGGTGTCTTGTTGTAGTTATTCAAGGTATTCAGGAGAGAAATCCTCAATAGAATGAATATGAACATTCTCTCCTTGATATTAAATCAAAGGAGGCTCATACAACCTTAAGTTCTTAACATTAAAATCAACATAAATTTTCATATATGAAGGAAAATCCAATCTGAAGGCATTATCACCAATTTTTTCTAAAATTATGAATGGACCATATCGAATTGGTTTTAGTTTTTTACCTTCTCCTTGAAGCATTTATTTGCTAATGTGAAGCCAAAATTCATCACCGACTTGGAAATTGTGATCTATACGATGCTTATCATGCCTTATTTTTTACTTGACTTGGCTCTTTTCCAGTTGTTCTTGAACTGCTTGATGTACCAATTAGATTTTTTAATGAACCTTTAGCTTTTTCTATGTCACAATTACCATCAATAGCAAAATCCTTTCCAAAAATTAAATCCAAAGGTGTAATATTACCAATTAGCTTTCAACTAGTTGGAATATTAAATTTTGTTTTTGTGTTATATCCCCAAAATGGGACTGCTCAACAATGCATGTCTAAAAAATGCATTTTTCAGAAATGGATGCTACAGTAATCCAAATCAGCCCTTGGATCCCTTAGATATGACAATCTAAGACCTAAATCCAAGAGGAGATCAGAAACAAATCATCCTAGATGAGGTAAACAGGTCTCCCACACCTAGTATGGCTTGAAAAATGCCCAAGAATGGGACTGCAACAATATTAAACAACACTGCTTCAGAAATAACGCAGTTCAAAAAAATGAAAGTAGGAGGCCAATATGGAGGCTCAATAATGTCATTTACATCAATAATACAGAATTATATTGAAGCCTAGACATTATAGAACAGGAAATAGAAGAATTTACATGAAGAAATCCTCGAGAATGAGGTGCTGCAACCATAGGAAATGACTGAACAAGCTTGAAAAAGTTATTTTTATCGGCTAAAATAGTAGCATATTAAAACTCAGATCTAGAGAACATTTGTGTAAAAAAGGTTAGATCTATATTAGATTTGTACACTAGAAAGGCCCTTCTACAAATGCCCCTTGGGGTTTTCAGCAAAACATGTAGTACATGGAATAGATCTGAGATCTTATGCAATAGATTTGCAGAATGATTTAGAAATTTTGAAGTAAATACAAGAGTATTCAGATCAGATCTGAATATAACATGGATTAGATCTGTAATCCACAGATCACCACAGTGAAGGGCAGATTCCCAACACTAGAGATCTCTCTCCCAAAAGTGTGCCAAAACTCCCTACAACTTCTTCTTTGCAAATAACGCAATATAGGAAGATGGACTGTGCTCTAGGATTTAAGAATAGTTTGGTGTGATGCAAGGTGTATATCTGAAGCTCCACTCAGCTAATACACTTTTTTCAATGGAATAGAAGACTTTCCCACTAAAAAGAGGCACTATAATGGCCTAGATCTGAGCAGATCTAGCCTCCACTCACTGCAGCTTACAAGGACAACCAAACCCTCAACAGGATTTGCATTGTAGTTGGAAGATGGAGCTTGGCCAAATGCTTGATAGTGGACAAGATGTACAAGACTCCTCCAAGAGCTACTCAATGGAAGAGGTGAGATTCCCGATCAGGAACACCCAATGCTAAGCAACACTATTCTCAGCTAAACAGCAAGAGAATGATATATGTCTAAACAAAAAATATATTCATAAAATATCATACCATGAACAACCTTCTCTTATTGTCCCCTCTTCCTTTTATAAGATGAAAGTCTTGCAAAACGCTAAACCATCTCAATGATTTAGCTCTTTTCACATGTGTAGCCTCCAACTAGAATTGCGCTATGCATCTAGGAGGTTCATTGCATCTGGACAATGCTGTGAATTTGGTCTTGTTGACCCAGTCAAATGTCTCAATCCCTTTCATACATAAGGGTGTTTTATTAAGGCAGCCCATATTTAGCCTTGTTCACATGGGGCATTGATTTATTTGTTGTTTTAGGAGTTTTATTGATCCTCCTTTACAATTTTATTCATGCACAAGAAAAATGAAACAAAATTGTGTATTCCCATTAGCTTGGGCTAATTGGGAATATTGCAGTCCTCCCCTCCAAAATTTTGCTTGTCCTCAAGCAACTGATAGGGTGAGTGTTGCAACACATTTCCTCCTCCATTGGTGACACCATCAATGATAAAGCTTTCCTTAAGAGCTAAGTGCTCACCAGTGAAACCCTCCATGAATTTTCCCTTCAAAGTCATTATGGGATGTACATAATCCATCCCACAAGGAGTCAAGAACTCACATGAAACAAACATGGCTGAACCAATACTTTCCCTGAAAAATGTAGCATAAGGTACATGGAGAGTCTCCATCCCATGAGGTACATACATGCTCCCCATCCTCCTTCCGTACAAGCTTATAAACAGTACAATTATATCATCAATGTATGGAAGTAAAACTATGTACATACATATGATACCAACACAGTGCATCTCTTGCCTGCCTCAAATCAAGACATGGTAAGTGGTTTTCCCACCAATTACTTGCTTCCCAAGTAATCTCACTATTGCTGAAGATGAGAGATATGTTTGGTGCCTTGGGGAAGCACCCATCATGATGAAAAATATCCCTTTGCTCATCAAGGGAGTGGCCATATTCAGAAATTTTAATGGCCCAATAGTTGCCATGAGATTTACATGATACATTTCTCCTTTTAGGAGTCATGGCCTGCATAAAAATGGTAAAAGAACATGTACAATCAGAAAATAAAGCTTGCTTTACATGAACAGATCCTGTACCCACAATGCTTCTCATACACATGGAGTTGTGCATGGATCTTTCTCCTCTTTCCAAAGAAAGAAGAGATGACTGAAATGACTCTTCCATAGAGTCCCATTGCTGCCCCAACTCCACATAGCTCATGCATTCTTGAAAATGCTTATGTAGTTCTTCTTCCAAACCTTCCCAATTAAAGCTTCTCATGATGATGTTGTAGATCCTCATGGAATACATATGGCTGAAATAGAACTCTCTATAGGCTCCTTGTAGTATCTTATGCTTGAGCTTAGAAGCTCTAGACAAAAATATTCTACCATGATGATAGATGATTCCTCCATGGATTAAGTAGCCTTCTTCATGCAGTTGGTCATCAAGTATCATACATGTGTGAAGATCTTTGGAATAATCCACTAGCAGTTGGGATTTCCAATATAGATCGACACTGCTCAACAATGACAACGCTGATGATGCATCAATAGAAGTGTCTGTCATGCTGCTGTTCCTCTCCTTGACATCTCCTATGTCAAAAGTGTGTGTTGGAAGGCTGTTCCTTCCATTCTTCTCCTCCCATAGCGTAGGATCAGAAAGGAGAGTGGGTGATGATAATAGGGGAAGAAGATTTCCCTCCTCCATGAGCTTACCCAAGTCTCCCAGCGTTGTAGCTTTTTCTTCGAGTGCTCCAATCCCTACTGGATCTGAGTTTGGAGCAGCAAGTTGTGAGGTTTTCCCCACAGAATCTGAATCAGGTGGCCTCCTAGGTGGTTTTCCACTAGATAATGAGGTTTCAGGGACCACCCTCTTATGAAAAATAGATGGGATCCTCATGTCCCTGCTTCCACTGCGCAATTTCAACTCTGTTTCATGTGTGGAAGTCTCATTAAATTTGGAGACCCCTCTTAGTGGTGCAAGAGTGCCTCTAATTGGAGCATTTAATCCATTCTCTCCTCCTAATAATAGTGGATCATCTTCTGCTATGTCAGCTTTGTGATCCCTCCTTTGTTCTGTCTCATTGTCTCTTAGCATAGACACATGCTACTCATGCCCTCCATATGGAAGATCCTTAGGAAATACTTGCAAAGATGCAAGATCCCCTCTAGTGGAAGCCATTGCTTCATCTCCATATCCCAATGAAAATAGATCTCCTCCTACTATCATAGCGCTAGAGGATCTTCTCTGCTCTTTCTCTCCCTTCTCCTTATCATTGGATAATGATTAATCATTAAGAGACCCTTTTCCCCGATCCCTTATTGGAGAAGGAACCCTCATGTCTTTCCTTGAGAAGGGAGACCTTGCTATAGTGGAGACCTTTCTGTAGTGGGGTTTTTGCCTTTGGAAAATCATGTAGTAGATTCTTAACCCCTTCAACAATGTTCAGAAATGGAGTTGGCTTTATGGATCCTTCCAACTCATGCAAAGATTCAAATTTCTTGGGCTTGATTTTTTATCCCCAAGAAGTCTCAGAATGTCTTACATCAAATATTTTCACTAGTCTCCTAGTGAACTTTGCATAAGAAGAGATATTTGCACTTTTCAAGGAAGAAGACTCAAATAGCCACCATGCATAAGCCTTACCTTGAAGATGCAACGCTACTACTCTCAAAGCTTCTTCTTCTGAAATTTGATGTAGCTGGAAGTATGTGTAAAGCTCTCTTACCCAAGACTTGGTTGAGTCCTTAGGTGATCCTTTAAAAGTAGGTAGAGAGAATCTACCCAAAGTGTGATGCATGCACTCTCTTCTTCTCCTGTAGCTGCTGGATATTTCTTCTTTAAGTTGATAGAACTCTGGGAAAATAAGGTGCTCTTTAAATCTCTCTGATTGAGACTCATATTCTATCCCTCCTTTGGTGTTCCTCCCTTTCCTTCTTTCTTTGACAAGAAAGTAGGCATGCTCCAACGTTGTAGTTTAGGTTGTGTGTAATATCCCAAAATAGGGATTTCCTACAACAATAAGAATACCCTAAGGTATTCCAAAGTTGGAGAGCAGCAAGTAATCAAATCATGTAGTGTATTTAAACACGTATCCATCATAGAACAATCAAAACAACAAACTATGCCTTTATACAATGTCACAAAGCGGGGAAAAGTAGCAATTTTGGCCCCAAAAACGTTATTTTCTGAATATTGAGTTATAACAGTGAAAAATAACGGTTGTGTCCTTTAGAATAGGAAACATAGGACATGAATGCAAAATATTTTCAGAAACAAATTCCTTTAGCCTAGTTAAACATGCCTCCCATGCTCAAAACAACTTAAAATTGACAAAACCCCAAGATTGCAACACACAGAAATTGCTACATAAGAGACTGCGCAGTCTAATGAAGGTAAAAATCAGAAAATAGGAAGAGAAATCAGATCTTCTTATTAGATTACTCAATGAGGCATAAAAACAGAGATCTAATCTCTTTTATACAGATCCAAGAAGACCCGGCAAAGGTTTCTTGACAGAAAAGATATATAAGAGAAAGCTATTGCAGATCTGTGCCTGAAGCACGTTGTATAGCTGAAGCTCTGAATAATAATGGCTGAACATGCAAAGAAATGGCTGTAGACTCTTCTTCTAGCTCTCCCAAAGAAAGGCTGATGCTCCTCTTGGGAAACTAGCTCCTCAAAATGGGGTTTTGACCCCTCCCACTGCACACCTTAAGGAATAATGCAGTTTTCTGAAGGGACTGCATTTCTGCTGAAGGTAGATGCTTGGCCCAACACCAGGTAGTGAAAAATGTAGCTCATAAATCTCCTCTTATATCTCTTAGACAATATCTCCAAGAAAGAGTAGGGAATCCCCGCCCGAAAAAACCCTTGCACTAAGAAGTGCAAAAAACTTGGCTAAATAGCCAAAGTATGCAAGAAGTCTAAATAGACCACATAAAATATAATCGTCAATATCCCCATATGGTTGCCATCTCCTCCATTATATAGTTGATAAGCTTCCTCACCAAGGGTCCCACCCCACTATGAGGTTGCTTCCATGCAAAGGCTCCTCCACCATAATTATGCCATCTCTATGTGCCTTGCTCATCCTTTTACAGCGCTGTTTGATTTAGTCAACCTTGACTGAATATTCATGCCCTGTCCCTTTTCACACTCAAGGTGTTTTTATTTTAACTAGCTGGATTGATCCCTATTCACATTGAGTTGTCTTTATTTAGGATCCACTCTTGGAGGATAAATCATGTTGACTTGGTCAAACTTGACCTTGTCCACATAGTTTATACCTTGTTGTAATATCCCAAAATGGGAATCACATAGAAAGCCTGCTAAAATAACGCATTTTTGAGAATTTAGTGCACTGAAATGAGTTTGCATCTCTAAGATCCCTTAGATCAGCTCATCTAATATCTAAATCCAAAAGGAGAGAAAAAACAAATCAAACTAGGTGGGTTAAACAGATTGCCCACAACCTAGTCTAGCTGAAAAACACCCAAAGAGGGGGGGGCAACATAATGCAAAGGACTGCTTCAGAAATAACGCAGATCCACTGAAGCAAAGCAATAGACTGATATGGAGGTTCAAGATCAGATGTATAAAAATAAATCAGATGTACATTATAGCCCATACATTGTACAAGAGAAAGAATAAGACAATATAGGAGAAATCCTCAGGAATGAGGTGCTACAACCATAGAAAAAGTCTGCATAAAATCAACGGCGTTATTTTACTGGGGCTGAAGCAACAATATATTATCACTCAGATCTAGAGTAGATCTGTACATAAAAAGATAAATCTAATTCAGATCTGTGTACAAGAAATTCTCATCAATACATTCCCCTTGGGGTTTTGTGCAAAACATGAAGCACAGAGAGTAGATCTAAGATCTAGAGTTGCAGATCTGTAGAAATATTAAGAAATTACTGAATCATATAATGGAACAGTAGATCATATTTGAAACAAACATGGATTGGTTGGCCAACCCATGGATCACCACAGTGAGAGGGAAGATCCTAACACCAGAGATCTCTCCTCCAATATGCAAACAAAACACCCTGCAACTTCTTCTTTGCAAATAACGCAGTCTAGGGAGAGAGACTACGCTGTAGGCTTTGAGAATGATTTTTCCTGATGCCAAGGTCTGGATCTGAAGCTCAACCAGCTAATGCACTCTTCCAGGAGGTTAAAAGACACACTCACTGAGAAGAGGCACTAGTAAAATCTAGATCTGAGCAGATCTAGTGTCTTCCACTTGCTGCAAATCACAAGGACAACCCAACCCTCAACAGGATCAGCACTGTAGGTGTAAGGTGAAGCTTGGCCCAAGCCTGATAGTGGACAAGATGGAACAAGTCTCCTCCAAGAGTTGCTCAAGGAAGGAGGTGGGAATCCTAAACAGGAAAGCCCAAGAAGGGATGTCTAAGCAGACAATATCTTCAGAAAATAATATCTTCAACAACCCCTTCATGCTGCTCTCCTCTTCCTTTTATAATATTGGAGTCTTGTCAAAACCCTAAACCACTTCATTAGTTTAGCCTCTTTCACATGTAGAATCTCCTTCTAGAACTGCGCTGTCCTTCAAAGAGGTTCAATTCATCTAGACTGTGTTGTAGATATGGTCATGGTTGACTTGGTCAAGTGATCAACCTTTTTCACACTCAAGGTGTCTTCATTTTGACTAGCTAGCTTGATTTTCATTCACATTGAGCTGTCTTTATTTAGGATCCACTCTTTGAGAATAAATGCTATTGACTTGGTCAAACTTGACCTTGTCCACATAGTTTAGACATTGTTTACACATGTGGATGCTTGATCTAGTTATTTCATGATCCCTTTCACACTATGAGGGATTTTTATTCATGCTTGAGCAATTTATGAGCCTCCTTGCCCATTTATTCATCCATCTAGGATTTAAAAGCAAAATTAATATTCCTATTAGCTGCAAGCTAATTTAGGAATATTACAGTCTGCCCCTCCCAAATGTTGCTTGTCCTCAAGCAATTGCAAGGGTGCTGTAAAATCTCCCCTTCTTCTCTTTTGGCCCCCTTATCCAATAGTCTCCACCATTGCTTCAGATTTTCTGCAATAGTCCCATCTTCCAATGGTCCCTCCCCAATGTGAAAGTTGGCCTTTTGTGAATAAACCCAATGGCTCTCATCATGAAGAAATGGAAGGTCTATGTGGAAACCTCCTTGCTAATTCATGGCCTCCTCAAGACAGAAGTAATGGGGAATCTCATTATGCATGAAAGACTCCCATCTCCATGCTATCATCCAAATGAAGTGGATCACCTCCCAGCTTGGAAATCCATAGAAAAATTCCTCCCCAATACATATGAGAGGCATGTCCCTAGCAAACATATGGCTCACCCTACAAAAAAGCAAGTGCTCTATCATAGTGACCATATAATATCTCATGCTCCCATTGAAGCATGTAGCGCAAAAAGAGTGGGGAACTTCTTCCCCCAAGGACACATCCCACCAATGTGCCTCCCTTCCAACCATGTTCCCAAGAGTAAGAACATTTCCAACATATGAAATCATGATTAGAAACATGCTAGCTGCCATGTATGATAAAGGAGAAGGAAGATGCTCCCTCATGTGCAACCAGCGCAGTTTTACCCTTAACTGCCATAGAATAGGAGATGACAAGTGTCTCCCCCAACACTTGTTTGCTGCCCCATCCTTCTTGAATGCTTGGAGAGGGTGCATCATAGTTGGTGTAAAAGAATCACACCATGAAGTGTATAATAACTTCCCAAGATCCTCCAAGGAATGACCTGCATCAACATAGTTCATGGCCTTGAGTGGCCCATGAAACCCATCAGAAATAGTGCCCCCTCTTGGCACAATGTCCTGCAAATGAGTGTTAGAAAAATATAATCATATAGGAGATACATCATAATATTCAGAAAGACAATTCCCTCCATATACTTGTTTTATATCATTGAGGTAACTCATGGATGAGTCCCCTCTCACACTCAATGAGTAAGGAGGTGTGAATGATGGCTCTTCCCAAGAGCTATGTTCCTCCTCATCTAAAAAATAATCCATGCACTTATTCATATGAGAGTGCACCTCTTCCTTGAAACCTTCGCACATGAATCCATCTAAGATAGTGTGATATGCTCTAATGAAACTAGTGGGTTTGGAAAGTAGGATCTCATAGGTTGCATTTAGCAGTTTCTCCTTGAGCTTGGAGTCTCTAGCCAAATAGATATGATCATGGAAGTAAATGACTCCCTCAAATACCTTATGCCTCTTATCCATTGCCTTCCCATCAAGAACCTCACATGTGAAAAGGTCCTTGGAATATTCCATCATGAGTTGGGAATCCCAATAAGGATCTAGGCTTCCCAAAAATGACAATGCTATAGAGGTCTGAAAAGAAGCCCCTGTCATATCACGACTCTCCTCTTTGACATACTTGATGCCAAAGTCACATGCTGGAGTGATAAAAACTTCCTTTTGTTGCCTCCCTTGCAGTTGATCTTTCTCAAGACAAGATTGAAGAAGATGGAAGTCAACTTCCCCTCGAAAAGTTCTTGTCTTCCAATACTTCCTTAATTTGGCCCATGCATGGAAGAGTGTTAACATCCTCTTGTCATGTTCAGAAATATCCTTTGTGAATGAAGATACCATGGGCTGCCCCAAAGATATGGAGTTTCCATGTGTCCTCATGTCCATGCCATTGTAGACTTTTGATTCCTCCTTTCTCAGCGCTGATAACTGAGTGGAAGATAGCAATGCCCCTTTCAGGAAATTGCTCACCTATCTTCTGAATTCATGAGAGATTCTCTGTGATGTGTTGGCTTCTCCTAAGGCTCCCTCCTTAGCCAAGTATGCAAATTCTGCCCATAGTTGAGAGAACACTTTAGTTTTCCTCCAATCAAGAGGTGCTTGAGGTGCTTTTTTTGTGACTGCGTTATCATCTCCTGCCTTCCCCTCCTCCTCTTCAATAGTTGAAGTTGCCTCATTATCAATAAGAGACCTTAGACCTTGGTCATCTATTGAAGGAGGAATCTTCATGCCTTCCTCTTGAGAAGAGAGCCCTTCATCCAATGAAGATCTTGCCCTTGGAAAGGCATCCAACAAACTTACACCTTCTTCCATGGTTTTCAGAAATGGAGTTGGATTCATAGAAATTTCCAACTGATGCAAAGGATTTGTTTGATATGGTTTGATAGTTTCAATAGAAGATGTTACCCATGAAGTTTCATCAAACCTCTCCACTAATATTCCAATAAGCTTTGCATAAGTAGGTGTATTTGCATTTCGTAAGGAAAAGGATTCAAACAACCACCAAGCATATGCTCTACCTTCAAAATGTAGCGTTGCTACTTTGATGGCTTCAATTTCTAAAACTCGATGTTGTTGCACAAAGTTGTCTAGCTCCTACACCCAAACCCTAACTGGACATTTAGGTGATCCATCAAAAGTAGATAGAAAGATTCTACCCACACCATGCTGCTTCCCCTTTGTGCTTCTATCCTCCTTGATCTTGCAGAATCCTTGGAAGTTCAAGTTATCTTTGAACTCCTTAGATTGGGCTTCATATTCCCGCAAATACTCTCCAAGAGTCTCCTTCTTGGGCACACCTCCTTTCTTCCTCTTCATTAAGAAATCACTGACAAAACGTTGAAGATTTGGTGATATGGTTGAGTGCACATATCCATGAGATGATGATTTATAACTTTCCTCATGTATAGATCTTGTAAATCTCGTTGAAGGATCTTCCTGCTCTTGCTTCCTCATTTCTCTGATGTCTCTTATGGTACCTTGCAGAGCTTGAGATAGAAGTTTTGTGAACCTCTTTTTTCCTGAGAAAAAGGGTTTTCTCTGGTTTCTCTTTCATATTTCTTCATCCCCATGAGAAGACTCCATACTGCTTGAAGCTCACAGGCTGAGCCAAGGAAATTTGCTACGATACCACTGTAATATCCCAAAATGGGAATCACACAGCAAGCCTGCTAAAATAATGAACTTTTGAGAATTTAGTGCACTGAAATGATTTTGTAGCTCCTGGATCCCTTAGATCAGCTCATCTAATATCTAAATCCAAAAGGAGAGCAAAAACAATTCAAACTAGGTGGGTTAAACGGATCTCCCACAATCTAGTCTAGCTGAAAAACACCCAAAGAGAGGGGGGGGGGGGGGGGGGGGTTGCAGCGATATGCAAAGGATTGCTTTAGAAATAACGTAGATCCACTGAAGAAAAGCAATAGACTGATATGGAGGTTCAAGATCATATGTATAACAACAAATCAGATTTACATTACAGCCCATACATTTTACAAGAGAAAGAATAAGACAATATAGGAGAAATCCTTAGGAATGAGGTGCTACAACCATAGAAAAAGTCTGCATAAATGCAACAACGTTATTTTATTGGGGCTGAAGCAGAAATATATTATCACTCATATCTAGAGAAGATCTGTACATAAAAAGATAGATCTAATTCAGATCTGTGTACAAGAAATGCTCATCTATACATTCCCCTTGGGGTTTTGTTCAAAACATGAAGCACAGAGAGTAGAACTAAGATCTAGAGTTGCAAATTTGAAGAAATATTCAGAAATTACTAAATCATATAATGGAACAACAAATAATATTTGAAACAAACATGGATTGGTTGGCCAACCCAAGGATCACCACAGTGAGAGGGAAGATCCTGACACCGGAGATCTCTCCTCCAATATGCAAACAAAAAACCCTGCAACTTCTCCTTTGAAAATAACGCAGTACATGGAGAGAGACTGTGTTGTAGGATCTGAGAATGATTTGGCCTGATGCCAAGGTTTGGATTTGAAGCTCAACCAGCTAATGCACTCTTCCAGGAGGTTAAAAGACACACTCACTGAGAAGAGGCACTAGTAAAATCTAGATCTGAGCAGATCTAGTGTCTTCCACTTGCTGCAACTCACAAGGACAACCCAACCCTCAACAGGATCAATGCTATAGGTGTAAGGTGAAGCTTGGCCCAAGCCTGATAGTGGAAAATATGGAATAAGTCTCCTCCAAGAGCTGCTCAAGGAAGGAGGTGGGAATCCTAAACAGGAAAGCCCAATAAGGGATGTCTAAGCAGACAAGACCTTCAGAAAATAATATCTTCAACAACCCCTTCATGCTTCTCTCCTCTTCCTTTTATAAGATTGGAGTCTTATAAAAACCCTAAACCACTTCATTAGTTTAGCCTCTTTCACATGTAGAATCTCCTTCTAGAACTGCACTGTCCCTCAAAGAGGTTCAATGCATCTAGACTACACTGTAGATATGGTCATGGTTGACTTGGTCAAGTGATCAACCTTTTTCACACTCAAGGTGTCTTCATTTTGACTAGCTAGCTTGATTTTCATTCACATTGAGCTGTCTTTATTTAGGATCCACTCTTTGAGAATAAATGTTGTTGACTTGGTCAAACTTGACCTTGTCCACATAGTTTAGACATTGTTCACACATGTGGATGCTTGATCTGGTTATTTCATGATCCCTTTTCACACTATGCGGGATTTTTATTCATACTTGAGCAATTTATGAGCCTCCTTTCCCATTTATTCATCCATCTAGGCTTTAAAAGAAAAATTAATATTCCTATTAGCTGCAAGCTAATTTAGGAATATTACACTTTTTCACACATGTGGATGCTTGATCTGGTTATTTCATGATCCCTTTTCAAACTATGAGGGATTTTTGCACATAAATAAGAAACTTATGAGCCTCCTTGCCCATTTATTCATCCATCTAGATTTTAAAAGAAAAATTAATATTCCAATTAGTTGCAAGCTAATTTAGGAATATTACAGTCTCCCCCTCTCAAATGTTGCTTGTCCTCAAGCAACTGCAAGGGTGTTGAAAAATCTCGTCCTTTCTTAAGATAAGAGGGATGAAAATCATGGGGAACCCTATAATCAATGAAGGCCTTCCACGTCCATGCTATCATCCAAAGGAAATGAACTACCTCCCAGCTTGGTAATTCATAGAAAAGCTCCTCCCAATGGCTCATGAGAGGCATGTCCCAAGGGCTCCAATCAAACATATGGTCCACATCATAAAGAAACAAGTGGTATACAATAGTGGACAAATAGTTTTCCATGCTCCCCTTAGAACATGTAGTGCAGAAAATGTAGGGACTTTCTTCCCCCAAGGACACATCCAACAAATGTGTGTCTCCTCCAACCATGTCCCCAACAAAGATAAGAACATCTTCAGCATATGGAATCAGAATTATAGTCATGCTAGCTTCCATATGCAATAATGGAGAAGGACAATGGTCCCTCAAGTGCAACTAGTGCAGTTTTACTCCTAACTGCAATAGGATATGATATGACAAGTGTTTTCCCCAACACTTGTTTGCTGCCTCATCCTTCTTGCATGCTTGGAGAAGGTGTATGATGGTTGGTGTTGATGAATCCCTCCATGAAGAGTACATCATATCTCCAAGATCTCCCAAGGAATGGCCAACATCACCATTGCTCATGGCCCAAAGTGGCTCATGAATCCTATCAGAAAAAGTGCCCCCTCTTAAAGCCAAGACCTGCACATGAGTGTTAAGAAAATTCCAGTATATAGTAAATACATCATGAGGTTCAGAAATAAAATGTTTATCATACACTTGTTTAAAATAAGCAAGGTAGCTCATGAATGAGCTCCCTCTCACACTCAATGAATAAGGAGGTGGTAATGATAACTCTTCCCAAGAGCTATGTTCCTCCTTAACCAACAAATGATCCATGCACTTACGCATATGAGAGTGCATCTCTTCCTTGAAATTTTCCCACGTGAATCCATCTAAGATAGTATGATATGTTCTAATGAAACCAGTGGGGTTTGAAAGCAAGACCTCATAGGTTGTGTTAAGTAGTTTATTCTTGAGTTTGGAACCTTTAGTTAAGTAGATTTGATCATGAACATAAATGATTCCATTAACTACCTTATACTTCCCATCCATTTCTTTCCCATCAAGAACCTTACATGTGAATAGGTCCTTAGAATATTCCATCAAGAGTTGGGACTCCCAATAAGGGTCTAGGCTTCCCAACATTGACAGCGCTGTAGAAATCAGAGATGAGGTATCTGTCATATGATGGCTCTCCCCCTTGACATGCTGGATGTCCAGGTCACATGTTGGAGCATTCCCAACTTTCCTTTGCTACCTCTCTTACAGCTGATTTTGCTCAAGACAAGATTGAAGTTTAGGAGAGTCACCCTCCTTTTGAAAGGTTCTCTTTCTCCAAAAATTTCACAATTTTTCCCTTGCATACAAAAATGAAAATATCTCTTTGTTATGTTCAGAAATTTTCATTATATATTGGAGTATCCTTTGTTGCTCCAAAGATATGGAGTGGCCTTTTGATGCTATACTCATATCAACATAGATTATGAATCTATCCTTTCCAACACAAATAGATGAATGGAAGATAGAAAATTCAATTTCATAAAATTTCTTGGCCTTCCATCATTGATTCTCAGCGTTGTAGTGGCTCCTCTCAATGTTACCTCTCTAGACAAATATTTTGCTGTTGCATATAGTTGAGAGAAAACTTTAGATCCTTTCCAATCAGGGGGTCTCCTTGGTGGAATGCCTCCCTGCAAAGAGACACCAAGGCATAGGGTGTCCCTCTTATTCTCTGCAATATTCAGATTCTCACCATTTGATAATGATGGCACATGTTGCACATGGATTGTGCCACACCCTTAATATGTGAGACCCTTTGGAACTCCTTTCAAGAGTGCAAGAGGTCCTCTTCTTGGAGCAATTTATCCTTCCTTCTCTCCACGAGGTTCTAGATGTGCTCTTGTCATGACTGCGCTGTTATCCCCAACCTCCTCTTCCTTCTCCTTAACAGTTGAAAATACCTCATCATCAACAAGAGACCATAGATCTTGGTCTCCCTTTGCAGGAGGAGTCTTC
This sequence comes from Pinus albicaulis, assembly GCA_034641835.2. Lineage (NCBI taxonomy): Eukaryota > Viridiplantae > Streptophyta > Pinopsida > Pinales > Pinaceae > Pinus > Pinus albicaulis. The sequence goes on from CM076579.1 coordinate 1,572,472,352, forward strand.
ATTTCTTCTTCTTAAGAAGAAATCTTTTCATTTAATGGAGATCTTGCCCTTGGCAAGGTATCAGACAAGTTTACATCCTCTTCAATAGTTCCTAGAAATGGAGTTGGATTTATAAATCCTCCCAACCCATGCAAAATTTCTGTTTGATATGGTTTGATAGCCTTTAGAGAAAGTGTTTTACATGATTCTCCATCAAACCTTTCTACTATTATTTTAATGATATGTGCATAAGTAGATGTATTTGCATTTTTCAAGGAAAAATATTCAAACAAACACCAAGCATAAACCTTACCCTCAAAATGCAGCGCTGCTACTTTGATGGCCTCATTTTCTGAAGCTTGATGTTGTTGCACATAGGTGTCTAGCTCCTTCACCCAAGCCCTAGCTGGACATAGAGGTGATCCATCAAAAGTAGATAGAAAGAATCTACTCTCACCCTGCTTCTTGCTCCTTGTGCTCCTTTCCTCCTTCATTTGGAAAAACCCTTGGAAGTTCAAGTGATCTTTGAACTCCTTAGATTGAGTTTCATACTCCTGAAAATAATCACCAAGAGTATCTGATCTCTTTGGCACATCTCCTTTCCTCCTTTTCATGAAGAAATTGCTGATACAACGTGGTAGATATGATGATATGGTTGAGTGATCATATCCATAAGATGAGGACTCAGAACCTTCCTCTTGTATAAATCTTGTTGAGGGATCTTCCTGCCCTTCCCTCCTCATTTCTTTGATGCCCTTGCTTCTGCCCTGCAGATTTGGAAAGAGAAGTTTCAAGAACCTATTTTCTCCAGACAACAAGGATTTGTTTTTATCTCTCTTTTAGATCTTCTCCTCCACATGAGAAGACTCCATAATGAATAACACAGGTTGAGCCAAGATTGGAGCTTTGATACCACTGTAATATCCCAAAATAGGGATTTCCTACAATAATAAGAATACCCTAAGGTATTCCAAAGTTGGAGAGCAGAAAGTAATCAACTCATGTAGTGTATTTAAACACATATCAATCATAGAACGATCACAACAATAAACTATGCCTTTATACAATGCCAGCAAGTGGGGAAAAGCAACAATTTTGGCCCCAAAAATGTTATTTTCTGAATATTGAGTTATAATAGTGAAAAATAACGGTTTTGTCCTTTATAATAGGATAGGACATGCATGCAATATATTTTTAGAAAAAAATGCCTTTAGCCTGGTTAAACAGGCCTCCCATGCTCAAAACAACTTAAAATTGACAAAAACCCAATACTGCAACACACATAAATTGCTGCATAAGAGACTGCGCAGTCTAATGAAGGTCAAAATCAGAAATAGGAAGAGAAATCAGATCTTCTTATTAGATTACTCAATGAGGCATAAAAACATAGATATAATCTCTTTTATACAGATCCAAGAAGACCCGGCAAAGGTTTCTTGACAGAAAAAGTTATATAAGAGAAAACCGCTACAGATCTGTGGCTGAATCACGCTGTATAGCTGAAGATCTGCATAATAATGGCTGAACATGCAAAGAAATGGCTATAGACTCTTCTTCTAGCTCTCCCAAAGAAAGGCTGATCCTCCTCTTGGGAAACTAGCTCCTCAAAATGGGGTTTTGACCCCTTCCACTAAACACCTTAAGGAATAACGCAGTTTTCTGAAGGGACTATATTTTTGCTGAAGGTATATGCTTGGGTCAACACCAGGTAGTGGAAAATTCAGCTCAGAAATCTCCTCTTAGATCTGTTAGATGAGATCTCCAAAAAAGAGTAGGGAATCACTGACCGGAAAAACCCTTGCACTAAGCAGTGCAAAAAACTTGGCTAAACAACCAAAGTATGCAAGAAGTCTAAACAGACCACATAAAATATAATCTTCAATATCCCCATATGGTTTCCATCTCCTCCATTATATAGTTGATAAGCTTCCTCACCAAGGGTCCCACCCCACTATGAGGTTGCTTCCATGCAAAGGCTGCTCCACCATAATTACGCTGTCTCTATGTGCCTTGCTCATCCTTTTACAACGCTGTTTGATTTAGTCAACCTTGACTGAATCTTCATGCCCTGTCCCTTTTCACACTCAAGGTGTCTTCATTTTAACTAGCTGGATTGATCCCTATTCACATTCAACTGTCTTTATTTAGGATCCACTCTTGGAGGATAAATCATGTTGACTTGGTCAAACTTGACCTTGTCCACATAGTTTAGACCTTGTTCACACATGTGGATGCTTGATCTGGTTATTTCATGATCCCTTTTCACACTATGAGGTATTTTTACACATACATAAGCAACTTATGAGCCTCCTTGCCCATTTATTCATCCATCTAGATTTTAAAATAAAAATTAATATTCCTATTAGTTGCAAGCTAATTTAGGAATATTACATTGTGCAGCTGAATGCTCACACACATAGTAAGAAGTACTGGGGCTTCCTTGATGTAAAAATCTTCCTGAGGGATTTGCATGTCTTTCCCTCTTCATTCCCTAGATTTTTCCTTTCAGTTCATACATAGCTTGAGAAAGAGTTTTAAAGAACTCTTCTCCTTGCAATATTCCAGGAAAAGGGTCTTACCCTTTACTTCTGTGTCTTCAGTGTAATCATACTTCTTCTTTAGTCTTTTCTTTCCATGAAAAGACATATTGGCCTCTCAAGAAAAGCAAATCATAGGTTGTGCCAAGATGATTGCTCTGATACCACTGTAATGTCCCCAAAATGGGACTGCTTAGCAATGCATGTCTGAAAAACACATTTTTCAGAAATGGATGCTACATTAATCCAAATAAGCCCTTGGATCCATTATATATGACAACATAATACCTAAATCCAAGAGGATATAAAAAACAAATCATCCTAGATGAGGTAAACAGGTGTCCCACACCTAGTATGGCTTGAAAAATGCCCAAGAATGGGACTGTAACAATATTAAACAACACTGCTTTAGAAATAATGCAGTTTAGCAAAATGAAAGGAGGAGGCCAATATGGAGGCTCAATAATGTCATTTACATCAGAAATACATATTTATATTGAAGCCCAAACGTTATAGAGCAAGAAATAGAAGAATTTACATGAAGAAATCCTCGAGAATGAGGTGCTGCAACCATAGGAAATGACTGAACAAGCTTGACAACGTTATTTTTATTGGCTGAAATAGTAGTATATTACACCTCAGATCTAGAGCAAATATGTGTACAAAAGGTTAGATCTATATCAGATATGTACACTAGAAAGGCTCCTCTACAAATTCCCCTTGGGGTTTTCAGCAAAACATGTAGTACATGGAATAGATCTGAGATCTTATGCAACAGATCTGCAGAATGATTAAGAAATTATGAAGTAAATACAAGAGTATTCAGATAAGATCTGAATATAACATGGATTAGATCTATAATCCACGGATCACCACAGTGAAGGGCAGATGCCCAACACTAGAGATCTCTTTCCCAAAAGTGTGCCAAAACTCCCTGCAACTTCTTCTTTGCAAATAACGTAGTATAGGAAGATGTATCGTGCTGTAGGCTTTAAGAACAGTTTGGCCTAATGCCAAGGTGTAGATTTGAAGCTCCACTCAGCTAATACACTCTTTTCAATGGAATATAAGACTTTCCCACTGAAAAGAGGCACTAGAATGGCCTAGATATGAGTAGATCTAGCCTCCACTTGCTGCAGCTTACAAGGAAAACCAAACCCTCAATAGGATATGCGTTGTAGTTGGAAGATGAAGCTTGGACAAATGCATGATAGTGGACAAGATGTACAAGACTCCTCCAAGAGCTACTCAATGGAAGAGGTGGGATTCCCGATTAGGAACACTCAGTGCTAAACAACACTATTCTCAGCTAAACAACAAGAGAATGATATATTTCTAAACAAACAATATATTCATAAAATACCATACCATGAACAACCTTCTCTTGTTGTCCCCTCTTCCTTTTATAAGATGAAAGTCTTGCAAAACCCTAAACCATCTCAATGATTTAGCTCTTTTCACATGTGTAGCCTCCAAATAGAACTGTGCTATGCATCTAGGAGGTTCATTGTATCTAGATAGCGCTGTGGATTTAGTCCTGTTGACCTAGTCAAATGTCTTAATCCTTTTCATACATAAGGGTGTTTTATTAAGGCAACCCAGATTTAGCCTTGTTCACATGGGGCATTGATTTATTTATCGTTTTAGGAGTTTTATTGATCCTCCTTTACATTTTTATTCATGCACAAGAAAAATGAAACAAAATTGTGTATTCCCATTAGCTTGGGCTAATTAGGAATATTACATTTTTCTTCTTAGTTATAAGAATAAGAGGGTAGGGAGACCCATAAATCTCCTTCGTAGGAATAAAATCACTCCAAATGTGAATGGAGGTCATCTAATTAGTTGGATTAAGCATCCTTATGTGTGAATAGGGGATGGAGCATGTAGAATGAGTCAACTTTGATGAAATCAACAGCATTGGTATGGAGGGAGTGGACATTCATTGGGGGACAACACAGTTTTGGAGGGAGATTCCATGCATGGAAGTAGTGGATTTAATGAGTGGGGCCCAAGGTGAGAAGGCTCACAAAGCATATAAGGAGGGGGATGGCAGCCATATAAGGCACGTTTTGATTATTATTTTGATTACGGTCTGTTATGACTTGTTTCTCCCTTGAGCTATTTAGTGGAGACTGCAATGTTGTTTAGCACAAGGGTGTTCCCGAGCGGGAATCCCACCTTCAACCTCGGGGGACTTCGAGTGCCCACTCAGGAGAAGTAATTGGGCTACATTTCCACATTCTGACATCAGGCTAAGCTACAACTTTCTTCTACAATGTAGTTTCTATTTAGAGTTGTGTTGTCTTGTAGGGTGCAACAGTGGAGGATTTGATAGGGCCATTTTTGAGCCATTTTTTCAGTGGAGGAAGCATTCCTTCCATTTGAAGGACAGAAAGGAAGGTCCTTGGGAATCATTTCATATTTTTGCACCAGGCCAAGCCATTACCATCCCCTACAACGCAGTTCTTAGACTGCGTTATTTTAGGGAAGAGTTGCAGGGGTGGTTTGAGTGCATGATTTGGGGACTTGGATCTTTAGTGGAGGGATCAACCTTCCACCCAAAGAGTTTATTGGAGGAGAGCCACATATTTCTACAGCAGCTTCCACCATATCTTCCCAGCTATTTTGCTGCAGTGAAGCTTTAGCCCTAGGGCTTTGGTTCACCATTTTGTATCTTGTATATTTCTTGAAACCCTTTCTGGGTTGTCTAGGAAAAGTGTGTGAGGGCCTAGATCTCTATTTCCGGCACTCTTTGAGCATTGTATTGTCAGATCCATTTATATATATTTTCCAGCTACAGTATTATTCACTAAAACAACATTGTATGGGCTTTAGACATTTTGTGTAGTAGTTATATCTCATGTTTTGGTGCTTTTTAGGCATTAGAGGCTTCTCTTGCCTAGATTGAGGGACTTGATCCTCAAGATATTGTACTCATTGGTTGTTGTTGTTAGTGTCAGTCTTTGCATACTTCCAATAGGGATCAAAACAAATTTTCATGTGTATCTTAGGTGTCTCATACTGAATAAATGTTTTCATCATTCCATTAGGTCATGACTAAAAAATGTTACGCTGGTGGTTGTCCTTGTCAATAAACTTTACTCTCCCTCCAAGATTCATATTTCTGACTCATTCCCATGTCCCCTTCAGCATAATAACACTTATGGAAATTCTCGTTTCACTTGAAAGTCTTTTAAGTCAAAATCTCATTCAAATTCAGGTCAAAAGTAGTCCCATTAGGTCATTAGGGTTTTTGATTTTTCAAGGTCATTCCTTCATTCCGATAAGGTCATAATATATATGAGAGGGATTGAAAAAGATCATCATGATGGTTTTATTATACTTTAATGGTTTTATTTTCAGTTTGAATATTTTTTTTTTATCAAAATGCCATTTTGATAGAAAAGTCACCTATATAATTTATTTTAATTTTTTCTAAATGTAATTTCATGTTATTATATGTAATTAATAAAATCCCAAAGTTGTCAAAGTAATTATGTCAAGCCTCAGTGAGCGAAAAAAAAATCCAGCTCCAGGTTGATCAAGCCTGCAATGCAAAAAGAGTCAAAGAGTATTTGTGATAAAGGAAAAATACTTCAAACATTAGAAGAGTGGGTATTTCAAAGTTAAATCAAAATCCATTTGGCTATAAAGCCTATCAAACATTTCAAATAAGCCATTTTTTCTTTTCAAAGTATCAAGAGTATTCAACAAAGAATAATTTTTGAATTTTGTGAGCAATTGAGGCCAAATTTCTCGGCGCTGCGCGTTTAGAAGGTTAGCGCTGCATGTTTAGAAGGTTGGCGCTGTGTGCCTGCCCAATGGCGTTGCACCCTTGCCAGGAGATCTCAGTGTAAATTGTGAAGGCACTGCGCGCTCAGACAGAGGTGCTGTGCATTTGGATAGGTGCTACGCCCTTAGACAGTGGTGCTGCGCGCCTACACAGCGAAGACTTGTGAGGGTTGTATCACTTAAAAACACTTCAAACCACTTCCAAACTTCTTATAAAATCCTGCAAGAGCCCTAAAGCAGTAAGTACATATCATATACCTTATTTCTAAGTTATTTGATGGCTCTTGAATTAATTGAAATGAAACCCTAATTTCAGTTTATGGTTATTGTTCATACACTTGGTTCATCTCCTAAAACATATATCAGTCACAGGCAAGGTAATTTTCATTGACCTAGTTTGACCATTCACTTCATTCCTCTCACTCATTTCCTTCACCTGTTCAAGATAGCCATCTCATCCCCTTCCCCTTCATCTCATTCCATTTATATCCTAGGGTTTCATAAGTCAGAGTTTAAAATGTCTAAAGAAGAAGATAGTGGTGTTGTTGAGGCACAAATTCCAAGAAGAAATGATCACAAAGGAGGGAACATTAACAGGTTTGAACCCATAACCACAAGGGAACTCATGGCCTCTCCTCTCATTGTGTCTTGTTTCAAGCATGTGGGTTGTTTTGAGTTTTGTGAGAGAGTGCAGAAAATCCAAAATCACCCAGAGTTAACAAGACTGTCCATCACTAATTTACATGACAAATAGGTTACTCTTGTTGGGGTCACCTTTAATATGTCCACCAATGCTATTTCAGCTACTACAAGGATCCCTAGTGTGGGAGAGAGGTGGTTTAATCAAGAAAACTTGGATATGAGCTATTATGAACCGTACCTCAAACCTAGGTACAAGGATCACAAGAAATCAATTTTCCCTTTCTCTCATCTCCTTGACCGATATGTTCCCATGATGAGAATAATCATGAAATACTTCACTTGTGAGGGGAGGTTTTCTCGACTCTACTCATACCATATCTGTATCCTCAAGCATTTCACTAGAGTTAGAATGCTACACTTACCTTACTATGTTTTCTGCTGCAATGACAAGATGGCCTATATTGTGCAAAAGAGGGATCACAATAATCAAATGCAGATTATTTTTCATCATTCACTCATAAAAATGGTGGTCATGCATCAACTTCAGCAGAAAAACATTTCATGGGATGCATTCATTGCAAATGAGGTTTTCACTACCCCACCTAGCCATCATGAGCAAGATATCCCTTCATCATCTCATCCTCCTGTATCCATTTCTCCATCACATCCCGTTGTTCATACATTACCACCCACTCACATCCATTCACCTCATGTTGACCCTACTTCATCACCTTTCTATAACCCTTCACCATCACATCATGATACCAAAGCATCAAGCAAAGAAGGGACATTAAGGTAGCTTGCACTAAAATTACTGATATTGAGCCTTTTCCTAAGACATATCAGAGAGGACAAAAGCATGTGTTTGCTTCACATGGTGTGGAAGGGGCCATGCCTTATTCATCATAAAAACAGGTAAACAAGGGCAAGGAAAAGGCTACAGAGCCTATCATTGTTGAGCATGAGGACAAACATAAAAATGATCAGGAGTTTTAGTTGATTGAGATTGATGAGGAGGAAGAGGATAGATCCACCAGTGCAGTGATCAGAGGCAAAGAGGCCAATATTAGTGAGCTTCAAGCTAATCTTGATAGAGAAAAATACGTGATTGAATTTCTTGAGCTAGAAATTCAGCAGCTGAAGACTAAGAAAACCATCAATGAGGTCAAGACAATCAGCGCTCAGAGAGAGAAAGGAAAGGCCAAGGCCTTGCTGGAGGAAACCTTGGGAATATTTGATGATAGTGATGATGATGAAGATCAGCTTCCGAGACAGAGACCGAGGGCAATTGGGCTAAAAAGGGCTTTAGCTCGGGAAAGGAAAAAAGAGGCTCAATTGGCAGAGCAACTTACTCCAAGTGGGATGCTTTCCATAGAGATTATAAAAGATAGAGAGTCTTGGATTGAAAGATCCAATTTACATCTGGAGGGTCTGCTAGCGAAGGCAAAGAAAGAAATTGAAATTCAGAGAAAGATGGAAAAACACTATGACATGAGAAACAAGATTGCAAGGGCTAAGCTGAAACGAGCCCATGCAAAGATTCGGGCTTTGACCAAGAAAAGGAGAAGGAGAAGTTGGAAATTCTTGATGAGGTGTCTCTCCTTGCCTCAAACCCTTGATCAGCAAGAAAATTCATAATTTTGGCACACCTTGTGTTAATTTTTATTTTTGGACAGTTTAGCACACAGAAAATTTTCTAAACGTGTAGCGCCACTGGCGCTGCGCTCTTTTTTGGGGCATCCAATTGACGAATGGCCACCACCTTCGTGTTCAAAGTGATGAGGACATCAACTCCATAAAGTTTCAAAATATTTGGAGGAGAACTGGTCCCTCAAAGAGGCAAAAAACCACCAAAAAAATCATGTTTCTGCCCTCTTTTTGACCCTGGCGCTGCACGTTTACCAGTTTTCGGAGAACAGGTTTTTGACAAGGCAGATGGAAACCATTTTGGAAACTAGAGGCATATTTGGAAATTAGACACAAAGAGATTTCCAATGAACTATTATGGATCTCATTTGGACATCAGGAAGGCCTCCAAAATTTGGCTGTAAGACATGCCATTTTTTCTGTCATGGCACTGCGCGTTTACAAAGTAATTGGCAATTTTCACTGTTTTCAACATTTTTGACTTTTTGACTTTTTGATTGGGAAAATGGAGAAATTACTGATGTAAATGGTCAATATGGATGTAAATATCATGTTTTCACTTTTATCTAGGGTATATGAATCAAATAAGTCTTCTAGGAGGTCAAATGAATCAATTTCCTCTCTTTTAGAGGCAAATTGTTGGGTTTTCCTAGTCTTCAGTTTTTTGTTTGGGAGTAGGTGAAATAACTCCTCCTCTCATGGATTCGACTCCCTGAGGCTAGGGAGAGTGGTTTTGAGGTATATTTTATGTATTTTATTATTCATTGTAATGGTCAGACTCACTTGGAGCTTTAGGCATCTCAAGAGACATTTTTGTATCAGTTTGGCTTGGACATTAATAGAAATTTGCAACTATTTCTTTGGGATCCATGTGGTATGTAGTGTTTGACATAATTTCTTCTTTGTTATCATTTTTATGATTTTTTTAAAGCTCATAAACCATTTTCATGTCTATTATATGCTTAAATTTCAAGTTGAAAGACAAAATTCATGTTTCATGCTCTGTTTTGGGAAATTTAGCATAATTTGTTTATCTTCTTCAATTTAGGGAGAATCCATCTTGTATGCTCTTCCTAACTTCTCACCAGTCTTTCACCTCACCATAATCATCTTTTCATGTCAAGCCTTTTACCTATCTTTCCCCTTAGAACCCCTGCAAATTTTGACCTAATTTCCTTGCCCTAGCTGTTTGACTCCTCCTGATCCAGCAAACCCTATACAATGAAAATAAAAACCATGAGCTACTATACCTAGCCTAAAATATTCTTTCCTCAGTCATCTTGATTGTGTTCTATGCGGAGAGAGACCTCTCTTGGCCTAGTAGGGCTAGCTACTTGGCTAAGCATGGTTTGAGGTTACCTTGGGATTGCCTCTCTCAGCCTGAGGTTCAATCTGAGTGACAAAAGCTGTTATAATTAATACCATGGATCTATATTTGGCTCATGGTTGATGTATTTTTATTTACTTCTATTTTCCATTATTGTGTTCAATATTGCTGCTTTTCCTATTTTAGAATATTACAGTGGTATCAGAGCATAATCTTGGCTCAGCCTGTGCATTTAAGCCAATATGTCATCATAAGAAGGAGATCCTCTCACAGATAGAGAGAAGAGGTATTTCAGAAGAAACCGGAGATATGATTATAAAAATGATAGAGAAGACAAGGGAAAAAATCCCTTATCAAGAGGAGATGAGGATAAGAAGTATCCCAAGCTTCTTCTTCAAACCATGAAAGATATTGCAAGAGAAATCAAGGAGATGAGGATGGATAGACATAAAGAATCCCCTAAAATGTTTCTACATGGAGAAGGTGCCGGGATTTCACATCACTGGAATGATCAACTAGTGAAGCAATAGGCTTCTCAACATTCTACAATGCCTACATTTTTAGCAGTGGGAAATGAAGGGTTTCAAGAACCAAAAACCCTTGAATACTATTTTCTTGAGTATGAGTCTCAATCTCAGAGATTCAAGGATCATTTGAGCTTCCAGGAGTTTTTTCAGATCTAGGACAATAAGAGACCCCACCATCACAGTAGATGTGGAGGATTCATACAGAACCATGATTTTCACTAGACTATCGACATATTTTTCTTACCCACTTTTGATGGGTCATCCAAATGCACTTCCAAATCATTGGTAGAGAAGATAGACATCTACTTCCAGTTGAACCAAGTACCGAAGATGGAAGCCATCAAAATAGTATCGATGCACCTTGAGGGTGAAGCACATGATTGGACATATACTTCCAATTGAACCAAGAACCGAAGATGGAAGCCATCAAAATAGTATCGATGCACCTTGAGGGTGAAGCACATGATTGGTGGTTTCATGGCCTTTCTACATTGGGTCATGCCAATGTGACTGCATATTTTGAGTTCACAAGGAAGTTGGTCGAGAGGTTTGATTGAAGAGACCCGGAATCACCTTTCATTGGGCTAGCTAAGCTCAAACAATTAGGTAATCCAAAAACTTACATTTCTGTATTTCTAAAAATTTCTGTTATGGTTCTTGATTTATCTGCAGCTAGGAGGGTCTATATGGTTATTGATGGGCTAGCGGAACCTCTACATGGGTTGGTTAAGTCGACCAAACCCACTGCCCTTCAAGATTCTATTGAAAGGGCTAGAGATCCACAAGGTGCCTTTCCAAGAGCAAATGCAACATTTCAGCAAAAGCCCACTTTTCCATCAAAGGGAAAAGATGAGAAGGCTCATCCTTCAAAGGAGAGCAAAAAAAAAGTACCTCTTAGTGATGATGTCCAAAGATACTTGAGGAGAAGGAATATTTGCTTCATATGCCAAGAATCATGGGCACCCGGACATATATGTGAAGTAGGGAAGGCACACTATATAGAGGTATTTTGTGATGATGAGGAGGAAGAAGAAGAGGAACCAGAAGGAGGTCACAACGTTGGGATAGCAGAAGAGGATCTACCACCAGTAGGAGGTGGGAATGGAGAATTTTCTCCAATTGGAGGGGCCCTTGCATCATTGAGAGGAGTACCCAAGTACTTGACCTTGAGAGTTTGAGGTTCCATTCAAGATCAAAAGGTTTTAGTGTTTATTGATAGTCGGACTACCCACAAACTTGTTGATTCCCCAGTGTTAAGTAGACTTATGGATTACGGATAAAACACATTCCCTAAATGTGGTGCTATGCATTTAGAACAACAGATCAAAGACTTTGTAGGAATTTTCTCTAAGAGTAAATAGATACACATAAAGATAGGGGAACTTACTTGTGATCCAAGCATGTCCTATTCTCCTTCTGTCGCTCTTGCTATAGCTTCCAATCCAACTTTGATCGCTAGACTAGTTCCTGCAAGTATAAACACTAAACAACAAAGAGATTTCAATATGCAAATGGCTATTTATCTTAATCAATTAAATCAATGAAACATGAAATATATATATCAGTTAAGAATCTACCATGTGAAAAGTAGAAACATAAACAAATAAATATATGGGAAAATGAGCAACAATCTTTATTAATGGATAAAAGGGGGAGGTTACAACCAAAAATCGATTTGATGTCACCAGCTCCAGCTTCATTCCATCCTCATCACAATAAACATGACACCAGCAGTATATCACTCTTATCACACACTCAATTGAGAATCCAACAACATTTCTTCCAAATTTCTTCCTTCCATAGCACTAGGATCTGTGCTCAATTTATAGGGAAACTGATGGTAGTTTCTCAACCAATGAATTTCTAATAATAGGAAAGACATGTTCCTAAGCTCATAGGTGTTAGATGGACTCATGGATTCGAATTTTGACACATACGAAATCTTCTAGAAGGCACTGGCCATGTGGAGATTTCGGAACAATGAGAATTTCACTCCCATTTTACCAACACACTCTTGAATGTCGAGAAGTTCTTTGAAAATCACCCTTGAATGGAGGTAACTACATATGAAAAGCAGTTATTCCCTTGAGAGGCTACGTTGGTGAGCTCATAAGTGATATAACATATACTTCAACCCTTGGAAACCTTGCAATAGAAGTCATGAATAGTTTTTTCTTGTCTTAGGGCATGTAGCAACTTGAAATGATAGGGGATGATAGACCCTATTTCATTGGTTCTGTTATCACCCAAAAGATGAAGCATCATTTTACAAGGTTAAATAGGTTCATGTGTCCAAATTTGGGTTGTAGGATTCATTTTTGTATATGCTTGGTCAAGGGAAATTTTAAAATTTTCTTGTTTAAGTTTACCCTAAGGTCTAAACCCACTAATTTTCAAGTTTCCTCATGTCACATCATTCATCATATTCTCACAGATTTCAATTCCCAAGGTTTATGTACTGAAACTGTCTTTTAATCCAAGAAACCACAGTTTCGTAGTGAATTCAGTGTAAAATAGGCAGAAAATTCTACGAAACTGTTGAAAGTTTCGTAAAGAAATATGAAGCAAAACTCTGTTTTTGAATTTGAGCAGTGAATTTCAAAGGTGGTTTGTGGAAAAAATAAAGGTATTTTAAGAAACTGAGAGAGGTTAGTTTCAAAAAAATATAATATAACAATAACCTCTCTCACTTTTATCGCAGGTGTTATCAGTTGGGAGATACAAGGATTTATTTGAAGCCCTATTTTCATAAAACAAAGTTTTCCTGTTTTACACATGTTTTGCAAATGCAGAGTCCAGACATCTGGAGATGTGTTTCAAAAACAAAGAGAGGTTTTTCTTCAAGAAATACGGACCTACAAAAACCTCCTTCAATTTTTAAAGATACATCATGGATTAGGAGATATAGGCTCTGTTCCAAGACCTATTTTTAAGGAAAAAACATGAAAAATCTGCAAGGATGTCCTAAATATGAAAGGTGAGATTGACACCTCAAGACTCTTAGGTGAGTTGGTTTATGGTTGATTAAGGCTAATGACATGTTATATACAAGATTTTGGTAGTTACAAGTTTCATATTTCAAAATTATTGTAGTATTCCTACTTAGCCTAAGCTAAGAGGAATATTCATTTTTGTTTTCCTTTCTGTTGCATGAATAAATGAATAAAGGAAGACTGTAAAGCTCCTGAAAAGATTGAATAAATCAATGCCCATGTGAACAAGGATAAATCAGGGCCATGTAAATAAATCACTTGCAGGTGTGAAAGGGGTTTGAGCTGTGAGACTGGGTCAACCTTGACCAAATCTACAACGTTGTCTAGATTCAATGCACCTCATGAAGGGACTATAAGAAATCATGAGAGAGCAAAGATGCACAATATTCACACACAATAATTTAATATATCTATTACTCTATATCTTTAATCAAATGAATATATCACAATATTTATAGTGCTGCTGGGATCCAACTAATTCCACTCTTGGAGGGAGAAGTTGAGGGAATCTCTCAACATCCTCCAACAAACCAAACCAATCCCTAATGTTTAGTATGCATCATAATGAGGCATTATCTCAAACACCACCCCTTAATGCCTACATTACAAAAAACTTACAATACTTAAATCACAATTACAAAATTTGTTTTTGTCTTTGTCTGGTTGGTCTTCATCAGCAACTCTACCCACTTTGTGGTCTTCTGGATTCCGCTCTTTCTTTCTTCACATCTTCGAGCTTACCTTTCAACCCATTTAAAGTACACCTGCTTCTGACCATCAATGCTGAATTTGTAAGATTAAATATTCTCGACACCCCCAAAGAAGAGTCTCTACACTAAACTACCCTATGGAAATATTTCCATCTGTGAAATAACCCCGAAGAATAAATTTCAACAGTCTATAGGAAAATATTCTAGGTACAGAATATGATCAGCGATCAATCCTACAAAGTGACCTTTACACACTTAAAAACTCACAAAAAATAACCTATAATTGTGGATCTTGGAGAACCTAAGTACAACAAGAGTCTACAACATATAATAGATTCTCACAATCAAATTAGCGATGCATTCTCTCGACACCGAAGAACGTTGAGAACCACTATTTTAAATTGTGTAAATCTATTCAATAAATTAGTTCTTTATTATAAAACAAATCAACAAAACACTACTCTCACCCATAAATCCACAAATTCAACAATATTCTGCAACACTCTGTCTCCTTAGTATGCACACAGGTCGCGTAGCTCCACGATGCCCTTTGCTCACATAGTGCACCTCGTCCAGCAACAAATTAATGGATTTTTCACCATTGTTTTTCTTAGATGGGCCAATTTGACAGTAATGCCAATCATACATGCCACCGCAGCACAAAATGCAACAAAAAACACATCAAATTCCAGAAACACGATACAGAGCTAGTAAAGTTGTGGAGCATTGTCTGAAATGAAAACAATGTGTTCATAGATTCCAGCCGCTTTGCTACACTACTACATTTGGCGGAAATTCCGACACTTGGTTCCGACGCTTTTGACCAAATGTCGGAAATTTCCCCAAATTTTTTCCATCCCGCCCGAAACCGTCGCTATACCGACGTTTATAGAAAAGTGTCGCAATACCGACACTTAGAAAAGTGTCTCAATTGCGACGTTTGGAGGAAAACGTCGCAATTGCGACACTATGGCCCAAAGCGTCGCTATTGAGACGACTCCAATCGTCGCAAGTGCGACACAATGTCTAGGTGTCGCCATTGCAACGTTTGGAGGCACCCATCGCAATAGCGACACTTTTTCTGTCTTCGGTATAACGACACTTATATGCACGCTACATAAAAATACGAAACTTATATGCGCGCTACATAAAAATTCGAAACTTATATGCGCGCTACATAAAAATGATTTTATTGTTTCATATCCATCGCAATAGCTACATTAACGTCTGATATCACGCACGCATTCGCCCTCCGCTCTTGCAGAACAGCATTCGCCCTCAGCTCTTGCAGAACAACATTTTCCCCCAGCATTCGCCCTCATCGTTCGCCCTCAGCTCTTGCAGAACAGCATTCGCCCTCAGCTCTTGCAAAATGGTAAGTTCTTACTGCAGGCCCTTCCTCCTATAGTAGGGTTGACTCTATTTGGGTTTTTTTGGTCAATTCCATTGGATTGTGTTAGGCTGTAGGTTTATCTCTAGATGTCAAGAATCAAGATTCAATACCCTCTATTATCTTCATCACCCAATACAAGATTTAAATTTTTCCCAAAGAAACGCTTATTAATTTGGCAACCATTATTTATCCTTGCTTTAAAAACCCTACATTTAAATGAAAACAAGCATTGCATTTCAACTACAAAAATCTATTAGTGTTCAAATGTACATGTGTGCTACATTAACGTCTGATATCACGCGCGCATTCGCCCTCCGCTCTTGCAGGAAAACATTCGCCCTCAGCTCTTGCAGAATAGAATTCACCCTCAGCATTCGCCCTGAGCTCTTGAAGAACAACGTTCGCCCTCAGCATTCGCCCTGAGGTCTTGCAGAAAAACATTCGCCCTGCATTCGCCCTCAGTTCTTGAAAAACAACATTCGCTGTGCATTCGCCCTCAGCTCTTGCAGAACAACATTTGCCCTCAGCATTCGCCCTCAGCGTTTGCCCTCAGCTCTTGCAGAACAACATTCGCCCTTAGCTCTTGCAAAATGGTAAGTTCTTACTGCAGGCCCTTCCTCCTATAGTAGGGTTGACTCTATTTGGGTTTTTTTGGTCAATTCCATTGGATTGTGTTAGGATGTAGGGTTCTCTCTAGATTTCAAGAATCAAGATTCAATACCCTCTATTATCTTCATCACCCAATACAAGATTTAAATTTTTCCCAAAGAAACGCTTATTAATTTGGCAGCCATTATTTCTCCCTGATTTAAAAACCCTACATTTAAATGAAAGCAAGCATTGCATTTCAACTACAAAAATCTATTAGTGTTCAAATGTACATGTGTGCATCACTTGTGTAGGGTATTCCTTTTCCACTTTCACATTATCCAAGAATGTGTGCAAAAGGAAAGGTAAATTATTTCCCATGGAAAAAGAAGGTTTTTCCTTTTTATAGGTTGTTTGGACTTACGTGGAAAAATTTATGGTATGCCTTTCATATTATGTAGTTTAAATTTGAATTAACAGATTATTCTACATGAAAATATAATTACCTATGTGATGTCCTTCATCACTAATTAAAATTATAGGGTTTCAATTTCCTAGACTCTAACTCATCTTATGCTAAATTCTAGGTTCTCATTGGTGGATCACTCTTCCATTGATTTCCTTTCCCTCTGGATCTTGTCATACTTTAAAAGTCATCAATGATACATATATTATTTCAGGTATCCCAAAAGGCTTTATAGTAGAAAATATTGTGAAGTTTTTTTGACACTTGAGGATTCTTTTTAGAACTGCAACGTGGTCTATGCTATCGAGTTATATATCAAGCAACTTGTCCTTAATAACCACACTATGAGGTAGGTTCAACCAGCTTGAACTTGTTGGGACATAGCATATGAAGTTGTGTGATGAGTCCATATCACAGGTCTATTATGGTGAAAAAAGTGAAGACACGTAATGATAGTTATTATGTTAAAATTACTAGAAACATTTTCGAAATTATCCATCCTATCAAGATGTCAAAATTCCAGGCATTAGGTGTCAATACTCGTAGCTAATAGATAATAATAATAATATAAAAAAATCACAACTTTATTCTTGAAATATGATTGTTACACATTGGTAACCTAGTTCATGAGTTACTATCACCCAAAGACCGCAAAACAAACTTAAAATATAAATTAAACCAACATGAGAATCCAACTAAGGGTTTCTCGACAAAATCATGCCATAACCTGGCATTTTGAAACCCAAATTTGAATCCATCATAAGTAATACACTGCAAACTCAGATGGATTTTCAATGCATGTTTGCATGCTACACTTATTCTCTATCTAGATATCATTTTTTAAATGGAACCATTAGTCAAGCCCACAATCCTTTTTATGTGAAAAATTTCAGCTCTATTTGAGCTCTTTTTTGCTCCACCACCTCCATATGGCATAAACATATGCAAACATATATCATGATCTTGGAATTCCATTACATATGTATGTGCCAATGTTCCATAATCATGCCCCATCATCAATTTAAGAAATTTCCATTGAATATCAAATTATGGAGGGGGGAACTTTTTGCTACAACATTTGGCTCGAAATCAGGGACCATCTCCGTATGAGGTGAATGAGAACTATAGATATTTGAAGAAGTAGATTAGTGCCTTTTCCTCTGGCCATGGAGTCATATACAGTCATCCATCACAAAAATTTGTCTTTGTTCATTCTCACCTTGAAAGTTGCAAAAAATCATGCCCTAATTGAAACGACACTAAATTTGAAAGATATAACAAAAATGCAAGCTAGAAGTGCCCTATTAATACAAAGGGAAAACCTTCCTACCTACCCTAACTGAGATAAATTTTGATTGAATAGGAAACATGATATTTCCAATGGAGTTTATCCAACAACTTGTTAAATGTATGGGACTAAATCATGCATTTGATTTCCAGGGAAACATGCGCATGAAGAGAAAAAGTGCAGAATTAATGGAAAATCCATACATGCCACTTATAAAAACTACACCGAAAGGTCAAAAAATACTTAAGGCCTTAACTTAATTTGAATCCAAAAATGACAAAACAAGATTAGTGAAAACATGAGAGTGGTGTGGTGAACAACATAAATAAAAAGTGAAGATACCTTTCCCCAAGATGCCTTTGTCACCGTTGTATGAAAACATGTTTTCCTTTCCCTTTATACATGCAAGTGAATGCATTATAGGTATGGTGTTTTCCCAGAATAGGAGAAGCCTACTTAAATATATCATTTGTGGATTGAATGTTTGGGTGCCTTAATGTGCAATGACATGTTTCAAGGACTGAATTCAATGCAAGGCATATTTGAAACTCTAACTCTGTCTTCCGGTGTCTTATTAGAAATTATTTCAGTTTTCATTTTGTGTTTTCAAGTTAGATATTGTTTTCAAGTTTTTACATTTATAATTTTATTGCAAGGTGGCAGACTGATCAGAGCAGTGCAGGAACAACCCCGAGACGGGATGGTCGCGGAAAGAGGCCAATGGAAGAACATGTAAAGTGCCAGCATTGCTCTATCTACAAGTATTTTAGTTATTTACATAATTGAAATAATATTAATTTTGTTCAAATATGCAGGCACCTAGCCATGGTACGCCTGATGATTCCCTCTTTGAGGAAGAGCTTTCTTCATCCCTATCTCCAGTGTTCTTGTTGCAAAAAAAGGCATGAGATGCAAGGTCGGAATTTAATACTTTGATAGACGCGCCTCAAACACCTGAAACAGAAGAGAGGATAAAACATCTTATGAGCCAGCTAGAAAGATATCAAGTAATAATAAAAAGTCAAAAGGATATTTTTTTTGTTCTGCATGAGATGAATTGTGATAGTTTGATTTTTAATTTTTACATTGACTAAACTAACAAAAATTTCTTTTGTATGTAGCATTTTCTGGCACTTGCTGAACCCGATGTTGGTGGTAGTGGGACAGAAGGGCAAGAGATTTCCCAGCAACCCTCTCGTACACCTTCTACTCCTTTAGGTGCCAAACAAGAAACACACCCTGCCCAAGCAGACACCCAGCCAACCGTTGAACGTGTTGGCAGTGATGAGGCTGATATGGCCAACTACATTATTGCATTTCCTGGAGCTACACGTGTCAGCTCCACAGGGACCATTAATGGCACGTTGTTGGTGAACGATGAAGGTGTCCCTATAAAGCATGTACAACTCCCAGGTAAATTTTAATATTTTAACTATTTCATGTACTTTATATAAAACATATTTATCATGATTTTTATTTTTAAATTAATGATAATATCTTCTTCTTCTTTTTTGGTTTTATTCTATGTAGGAAACAATGAGTTCTACAGGATTCTGGAGAGCCATGCGTTGGTAATTTTTGGCCCAACCATACGTACAGGGTGGAATTCCCAGAATTCCAACCTGAAAAAAGAACTTTTAGATTATCTATAAGCCCTTTTTGGGGTCGGCACATTTGACAGAAAAGCGGTGGCTCAGGTAGCCGGCAAATATTTGAAATATACCAGGGACACCTATAGGACGCAATTGAAATTTAACCCTAGATATGAGCATCCTCTCGCAGTTTTAGAGAGTGAGTGGAGAGCACTCATCCATGACGGAAAAGAGAAAAGGGCAAAGAAAGAAGGAAAAATGCCAACTGGACCCGCAAGGTAAATTACAACTTTAATTCAATAGCTTTAATTTTTTTTATGTCTAAAATAAAAGTGTGCTACGTCATATCTGACTTCAATCTTTTGATGCTAGGTTGCCTGACACCTCAAAGGCAACCAAAGCTAGGATTGAGAAAAGGGGCCATCACAAGCTCGGCCAGGGTGGCTACTTGAAATTAGCTGCAAGAATTGTAATTAAGTAGCTAAACATCTTATAATTAATTGTATCGCCTTCCAACGTTTTTGTAATCCTATCAGATATGATCAAAAATACACAATCATATATAATGTAGGGTGATGACTTTGGAACAATAACTACAGAGGAAGATAAAAATATTGCTTTCCGTTTTGGCTATCAAGCTGTAGTTGAACGTCGCAGAAGCTTGGGGCAGGTCCCAAGATCTACAATGCCCGATAAGGTAAAACATTAACCTTTCAATATTTTTGTTTTCGTCCATAAATTTAATGTCTAACAACTTTGTTTAAATCAGGGGAGCAACACTATCGACGAGGCAAATAACCCAGTTTTAGAGCCAGATGTAGATGATCCTCTCGTGCAACCTGATCATTGTAGTGGGGACCAGGCCGACAATGCTGCTATCAGTGAGGGCCGTGACGGTAATTAATTTCCACTTATAATTTTTTCTAATTATACCTTGATGGTTTTCCTTATAACGTTTTTTGTTTAAATGACAAAGAATGTTTCCCTTGAGGATCTTCCCACCAGAGAGGAAGACAGGGCAACAGTCCCAACGACGACAACTGGTGCACCAGGTAAATAATCTCATTGCAATTTTTTTTATTAATATTACCGAACTAGTTCAATGATATTTAAAAAATTACAATTAAAATTTAATATTATCTGTTTTTGTAGGCGATGCCCCGTCACTGGATGAGACCAGACATCGTGACTACGCAACTAGGTCAGTGCCGACAACTGATGCACCAGGTAAATAATCTCATTGCAATTTTTTTTATTAATATTACCGAACTAGTTCAATGATGTTTAAAAACTGACAATTAAAATTTAATATTATCTTTTTTTGTAGTCGATGCCCCGTCACTGGATGAGACCAGACATCGTGACTACGCAACTAGGTCAGCGCCGACAACTGGTGCACCAGGTAAATAATCTCATTGCAATTTTTTTTATTAATATTACCGAACTAGTTCAATGATATTTAAAAACTGACAATTACAATTTAATATTATCTGTTTTTGTAGGCGATGCCCCGTCACTGGATGAGACCAGACATCGTGACTACGCAACTAGGTCAGCGGCGACAACTGGTGCACCAGGTAAATAATCTCATTGCAATTTTATTTATTAATATTACCGAACTAGTTCAATGATATTTAAAAACTGACAATTAAAATTTAATATTATCTGTTTTTGTAGGCGATGCCCCATCACTGGATGAGACCAGACATCGTGACTACGCAACTAGGTCAGCAGTGCGGGTCGAAAGGCACGAAACAGGAGCAAAGCACAATGATATTGATGATGTAATTAGGAGCTTTAGAAATAGGAAGAAGAAAAATAAAATTTGATAATGTAAAATATTGTATTATTATAAGACAAACGTTACCATACTTGGAACGTTTTTTGCGTTATATAAAAAACTCATTTATCATACTATTTTTATGTCAAGCATTAATTGCAATGCTTCCTTGCGTACTTTTTGTTGAATTGTTTTTTTATTAGTTATTGAATATTTTTTTTTATGCTCATGAAAGTAAAAAATGAAATATAGATTGGGTATTGAGGAATTGAGAGTGATGTGAGGGGGGGGGGAGGGGCCATAAGAGCTTCCACCTTCACGTGGTTGGCCCTGTTTAGTAGAGAATAATTTATTGGAGCAATTTAATCTTGGAGAAAACCTCCCTCGATCCAGCGTAGCAACAAAAAAGTCACTATTGACTTAGTTGCTACTCTTTCAGATCGTGGGAGGCTTGTTCCAAGTTCATGTGACTCCAATAAATTGTTCTTGAAACGAAGAGGAGCTTATTCAGGTATGTTTTGAAATTTTCAACATATGTTCTAACATTATCATAAGAATGCATCTTAGAGTAAAAAGTACTACATCAATTACTTGTATTTATTGTATAGATAATGATGGATTTTGATTGACTTGGCAGTGCAGGTACAAATCCTCTTGCATCATGAGCAATACAACTTGTCAACCAGGGTCATGTCCAGGATATTTTTTCTTGTGCGCTTGACCATGTTCGTAATGTCACATTTTGTAAGTTCCTTTACAGTTCATAATTCAATATTAAGCTTGTTCATGATTATTATCTAGGTTTTTTGTATGTGTTTTTTCATATATTTGATTGTAAGCAACTCTGCATGTTTCCTGTTGTTCACTATGATTTCTCCCATTACCACTCCCAGGATGAATCCGACTTTATTGTTACATAGGTTATTTTATTGTTACTATGATTTCTCCATTTACGATTTCATAGGTTACATCATGTAAAGTTGTCAATCTCAGGTTGGTGATGAGCTTTAGTTCTCCAGATTTGGGGCTTTTCTCATATTTTCTCCCTCATGTCATTCCTGCATCACCTCGTTGTTTGAGCATGCCAATTGTCTACCACTTGTACCAATTGGCACATGTCAATCTCTGAGTGGTGCCACATTTCACCTATTTTCAATGAGAGTTTAGGGTTTCTCTAACATAGCTTCAGAAATCCGATTCAGTGCCTGCTTGAATATTGTCACATAATAATCATGGTTTGGATTGATGAGCATGTTCTGAATGGTTGGTTGATTCATAAGAACCACCCATATAGTCATCTTGAGATATTTCAGAAGTTTTCTCGGGTTTCCTTTTTCACCGTTTCTAGTGGGTGGGATGGTGTGGAGTGATCCATCAATACCGGTGCTCTTGTATTAGGGAATTTGTTTTTGGGGATATAAAGGAGAATTTGATGTAGATATCCCATTGGATGCATTCATAGATGGGCACGAGAGGTCAAGAATTTAAATTAAAAATATGCAACCTCTAGCATGGCAACCTGAAGGCCGCGAGAGACACCGGTTAAAGATTGTTTTGTGCTGGCCTTAATATAGTCGTGATTTCTTTCTATTATCTTAATGCAAATATATAGTCCGGTCTCATTAAAATGAGGATTGTGGTTGTATTTTTCTTTGGTTGTTTCTCTCTTAATGCTCCAGAAGTTGCCAAAAGTTGCGATAGTTGTTTAGTTTGCCTGTTACAACTTAAAAGTGGTTTTTAGCAATGGGAGTCATGTTTTTTAAGGTTCATAATAATATGAAGATCTTGTAATTCTATATTCAGCATAAGAGAAGATGGCCTCTTCTTTGGGCGGTATGACAACAATTGCCACATCTACCTCATTGGGTAACAATGGAAAGGGGAAGAAGTTGGGTGCAATGTTTGATAATTATGGCAGACAATTGTCTTCTCTTTCAGCTTTTTCACCCATTTCCTTTAATCGCTCAAGCAGAAGAGGGACTCTGAGATTACGCGACAGAGAGAAGGTAGTTAATACAAGAGCTATGGAAAAGGAGTTGTACTTCAACAAGGATGGCTCAATGACAAAAAAATTGTAGGTCAGAGAAAAAATTATGTTTAAAGGAAGGTCACCTGCACGTGAAACTTCACTGCGGTGGATCTTTCCTTGTCCACTTATATTCGATTTTAATGTGTTATTTTAATTTTTCATGGAGGGTTGTTTTGGCATATGTTCTGGCATTCAATTGCACACTTACTGAAAGCATTGTCAATTTGTCTTGCAGGCGGTGTGAACAAACTTGCTAATCTTGTTGGAGTCACCCTTGGGGCGAAGGGCAAAATGTTGTCTTGGAGAGCAAGCATGGTTCTCCAAAAATAGTTAATGATGGTGTGACAGTAGCTAAGGAGGTAATTTGTAGATGTGTGCTCTGGTTTTATTTTTAACGTTGTATTAGTTCCCCCTCTTAAATGTCTTAGATTTGGTAGGCATAATTTGAAACTCAAAGGTGAAAGGAAACATATTTGTTACCCAGTGGTCTACTTGGCCTATGGACTAGCCACATTAGAGTAATGCATAAAGCTTTTCACAACAATAAAAGGAAAGGGTTATGTCTGAGTCAAATTTTATTGTTATTGACAATGTAATGAAATGTATCTCAATGCTATGGTTTTGGCCTTTTTATTGGTTGAATTAGAGGACCCAGTTGAAAATATTGGGGCCAAGTTGGTAAGGCAAGCTATGGAAAAGACAAATGATTTAGCTGGGGATGGAACCACAACATCTGTTGTTCTTGCACATGTTGGAATATTGAAAAATTCCAGAACAATGAATGGAGAATAAATCTCCCTTCCTCTAACACAGAGAAAATAAAAATTTCTTTGACAGGAGACACAGTTTCAATACTTTGAAAACAAACTTCTATTCCCTTCAATAACTCAAAAAAAAACTATTACACTTCTTCCTCACTGAGAGGGATTACAAAATTATGACTGCTACAAAACGTAGTGCATAAAACCAACTCACTGTCTGTTCAAAACAAACATACTCTATCTCTAAAACACTCTGCTGTGTTTTTCACTTTCGCACTGCTGTGCATACACACTTAAAAAGTTACACTCAGTCTTTCACTTTTTACACACTGCTGTGTAATAAAAAATTTACGTACTGTCTATAAAAAAAACTACCAATCTTTTTTGTCCTTTTTATTTTTATATGCCGTAACATATAAAACATATTATAATAAACCCTCTTTTAAAAAAAATAAAATTAAAACTAAATTCTATGGCCCACCTTTCATTTCGCATGTGATATATATATAACATATGTTTAAAACATATGTATATATTAAAGCATACATAAAATTAAACTATCAAAACATTAAAGAACCCTTTCCGTTGGACTTCAAAAGTCTGAATAGATTGAATTTCAAACCAAATTCGCGTTCCAAAATGGGATGCTGACGTCTGCCTAATTTTAACTCGAATTCTCAATCCAATGTGCCCTATAAAAAATTTGGGTCCGGTTTTCAGGTTTTCGGATTCCCTTCAATTTCATGCGATCCAATATTAATGCTCCACGTGTCCTCCTTTTGAATTTACAAAACTGTCGGGTAAATTTCTGTTTGTTTAATTTCTGGTTGGTGAATTGCGTTAATGTCGGTTGTTGTGTTTAAATACAATCCTGTACAGAAATATGGCTGCGGCCGTCTACAAAAAAAACTTGCAAGAATTTTAAATGCTGAATTAAATTTCTGGATGGCATGCAAGCAACCTCCAAAAAAAAATGTTGCTGCTGCATCCGTCCTTCTGCTGCAGCAGTTGAAGTTAAAATTCAATAGCACAGGGTTTAATAAGTGAGGGTGTAAAGGTAAATTTTTGTCGATAGTACTGGATTAAGATCATCTATTCATTTTTGTAGGGTCTTATGGTGTTTGGTTTTTTAGTTTTGGGTTGGGCTTATCGAGTCTAAGATAGTTTTTGAGTGAAAAAATTGCTATCAGGTATTAAAAAATTTTGGTTCTTTTGTCAAAATTTATGAGCTTGTTAGGAAATACAAAACTGAAAATGGTTGTATCTTAAATTTGTGGAAAATAATTTGAAATGAAACATTTTTGTTTAGGTTGTTGCAGCAGGTGCAAACCCCGTTCAAATTACTAGGGGCATTGACAAGACAATAAAGGCCCTTGTTTCGAAACTCAAAATTTTGTCAAAGGAGGTAAATGCTTGCCTTTTGAGTAGGCTAGTTTTCCTTTTTGCTGATGGTTTGGTGTATCTAATTGAATTAGTTGCCTAAGGTATTTTTGGTTGCAAACTCCTTTTCATTTTTCATACAGTATTGGCCTTGTGGAATACATTTGATTGTGTGGTCTTGTTAGATCTACAACATTGTAGTTGTTTAGTCTTATGGCCGAGGTGCACTTTTATTATGGAAATAGTTGATGCAATATTGTCATTTAATCCTTACTGCAGGGTAGCATGTTGAGAAGTTTCTTGTGAAACATTTGGTATTCAAAGTGACACTTGATCCTATACAGCATCATGCACTTGACTTCAAAATTCATATTCAAAGTGTGCCAGACAATTCTTGCAAAATTTCAAATATTTATGTTGTTTTAAACCATTATATTTTTCATGTATTGGATGCTGAAAATGTGAAAAAGACTTTGGTATGAAACCAACTAGTGAATAATTTCCAACAAAACAACCACTTCCAAGACATGATTTAGAAGTAGAACATATGTACTTATGAAGCATAGAAAGATATCCTTGATGCATTTTCAATGTTTGGCTAGGGTTATTTTTGGAGAAAATAACTCCTTATTCCTAGAATAGTGATCTTCAATACAAGTAAATGCAAGAGAAGAGAGATCATCGTGTGACGCAACAAAACTGAAATTGGACCCCCAAGGAGAGCTGGTGTGTCTACAATCGCTGTGTCAGCATTTTCCCTTGGTGTACCCCGTTCTTTTCCTCCAGCCTGAGTCTTAATTGACTTCTTCTTTCTTCTGGTTTATTTATCAAATTCGTAGAATTTGATAAATAAATACTATCCACAATGGTTGGACTTTAATTTATATTCCCGACTTTATATTATCTCCAATCCTTATAACCAATGTTTAACTTTCAACACTTTGTATTTATACTCCACGTTTCTTTTTAAATAAATAACTTCTAATGAACTTTCGGCTCTATATTTCACCACCCAGCCTTACAACAATCACGCTCCAGACTTATGCTAATTATCCGCCAATCGTTTAATTAAACAATTTCATTATACTCCGGCCCCACCTATATATCAATAACCAATCAAACACTCGTATCGTACCTGGCTATCCTCCGCACACCTTAGTTAACCTCCGGGCAAGTTCAACGTGCGACCACCGTCCGATGGCCCTTCTCCAAATCAACGACTCTTGGCAATTTCGCTTGGCTTCCAACGTCGGGCTTTAACGTGCGATGGCGCGGGTTAAATGGTGGTTTTCCAGGGGTCACTTCGCCACGTGTCGCATTCCCTATGGAATCGCTCGCGAATAGGAAATACCGCCTACTCCGCAAAAGCGGTGCGATATGGGCAACCCGCTTTTTTGATTCCGCTCGTGGTTTTAGTACAGGGCTTGACCACAGGTGCAAGTCTGGTTCTGCTATCCTTTTGTTTGTTAACTCATGTCCAATCCTCGGGTCAAGTTCCGAAAGCACAACAATTTTGTCTCTTTATTAAGTGGGATTTTTATATTTGAACAGTGTTCACGACCTCGGTTCTCTACACAGACCTCGCCTTCGGGTGGGGTGAGTTCACAGGGTTATCCAACAATTTACGGGAATTCAAAGACAGAAGAATGGAATTATCAGTACCCAATTGCCTCACAGTTAAACAATTCTTCAAAATTAGCAGTTCGAGATAATTCAATGGAAACTAAGCTTGGAAATCATTTAACTGGAAACAATTGTTCACACACAGAGGTTTATTGCAGAAATCCCCTCTCTACTCTCCTCTTCCCTCTCTTCTTTTATTCATCCGAGGAAT
Source organism: Pinus albicaulis (assembly GCA_034641835.2). Taxonomy (NCBI): domain Eukaryota; kingdom Viridiplantae; phylum Streptophyta; class Pinopsida; order Pinales; family Pinaceae; genus Pinus; species Pinus albicaulis. The sequence continues at coordinate 1,572,499,620 of CM076579.1, forward strand.
TAAAATTTATATACATAACATATGGCTCTTCGGTTCCTCTGAGAGGACCGTTCTAGAAATCAAAAGGTCTAATTATAATAATTCAACTAACTGAAACTGTTCAACTCCTACAACTCTAACTAGTCTAAGTAATACAGTCAGCTGAGGTATTGACACCTAGCTGTTACAACTCAAATGTTTTCAAACCCTCCTAGCCACAACATGTGGGCAAAACCTCCTACATTGTTGGCTAGTGCCTAATGCCCTTGCATCATCGTGTGACATAAACCTATTAACAAAAGTGAATTCCTTGAATTTCACCAAATATTTTCTTTGAATTCCTTGCTTTTAAAAGCCAATGATATCCCTTATTGTGTTAATGTTACGTGAATTCCTTGTCCTAGTGCCTCACACTCTACTATGAATGTTTTACCAAAAGTAGGTGCAACCGATGTTGGTGTAGAAGACATGGCATCCATTGAAAGAGAGAATGCCAAAGTAGCCTCATCATTCCATATAAATGATATTTTCTTCAAGAGATATGTGAGTGGACTTGAAATGCATGCATAATTCTTAACAAATGATCAATATTATCATGTAAGTCTAAAAAATCTTCTAAGAACCTTGATTTTCTTAGGAATAGGTCATTTTGTAATAGCTTGCATCTTTTGAGGCTCCAAATTCACTCCTTCCTTTAAAACAATATGAACCAAATACTCGAATTCTTATTTCCCAAAAGCACATTTGGATATTTTTACATAAAAATGATTGTTCTCAATAATTATTTATATAACTTTTCCACATGTTTAGTGTGGTAGTCCCATGATTTATTATAAATATGTGTATTATCAAAGAAAACCAACACAAATTTTATAAGATGGGATCAAACAAAATTGTTCTTAAGTCGAGCCCGCCGGACTTCAAACGGCGATAAACCATAATTCAAACCAAATTCGCGTTCCAAAATAGCCTGCTGACGTCGGCCAATTTTGTGACGCGGAAACCAAATGAATTCCGCCCTAATATTTTTCGGGTCCGAAGTTGGGCTGGCGTACGGAGGGAAGTTGTGACGCGAATTTCTTATCAAATTCGCCCTAATATTTTTCGGGTCCGGATTTCCACTGCGCGAGCGGCCCAAACAAAGATTCGCTCCAATCAATTTCTGCCACGTGTCCTCAATAAAAACTTGCCCTGCTCCTGGCTGCGGGTGCATTCGATGGCATTTAAGGCGATGGGACATGGATATGGCGATTTCATATCAATCACATTAACATTTAATGCTGTTCAATTAAGTTTTCACATCAAATCCGCATTAATTAATTTTTAACACTGTTCAAGATCGGACCTCCACTCCTCTTAGCGATTCCGCACGCTCTAATATGATCCGGCCTTCGGCTCTCATTATTAATGATCAGAGATTAATTATGACGGGATTCCTTTGATTGCATTGCAGTCGGGTCGACAAAATGGCATTTAGCTATGGTTTTTCAGATGAGCCGGTTGCTGGATTACACTGCCTGCTAACTGTGACGATAAGGAGAAGTGGCCAGCTGAACTGCTGCCTAGACCTTGTAGCATATCTGCATTTCTCTTGGTTCTGTCTCTGTCTGTCTTCCTCTGTTAATTAGAATTCTGCTTCTCTGTCTCCTCTTATGCCCACTGTGCCTGATACTGCACCCATGCCTCGCGTGCGTCATAGGATGCATTGCCACAGGGGGATCACTAGAGGTCAACCCCTGTGGGCTCCCTCTAGCCCCTCAACAGAGTCGACTTCTGGCCAGTCCAGTGATTATTACGCAGGTCGATATCTAAATACTAGGAGTGGGCGGGGTCGGGTTGTAGGATCTGGCCACCGTATGGATTCCCCTGCTCGCTTCCCCACAGCTAGTTCACCTTCTCCCAGGACGCGCACTGCGCAATTTTCCTTTAATTGCTCTCTCAACCGCCCGCGAATCACGGCTTTAGTCACTATGGTCTTCCGCGAGGAGGCCCAAACGGAGGAAGAATGAACCCGTCCGGCGGGTCTGAGCTCGGAAAAAGCCGGCCAACATTCGGGCCTTCAGGAGGGGAGCCGTGGCATGCATGTGGAGGTAGCACCTAGCGATCCTAGACCTTCCGAAGGATGGTGCCGAATCGTGGATGAACCACCGGAGGAGTAGTTTGGTTAATTTGTTTTTCTTGCTTAGTAGGCCCACTTAATTGGGTTGTTTTTAGATTATTTTACTGTGCTAGACCTTTGTAATATTTTTGAATTCTGTAAATTAAACGTTCAAGACTGGTTTCCCAGTACGAGGGCAGTCTTCTTAATTTTTTGATTTTTTGATGAAAAATTTGCCATGAGTCTAGCCAGGCAATGTTTTTGACTTCGGTGTAATTTTATTCGCAATGTTAATAGATTAACTTTACTTAGAATTCTCACATGATTAGCGTTTTTCTTGATTTGTTCAAGGATTTTGGGTACTTTAATTTGTATTTGGAACAATGGACGTCGGTACTCTATCTGTTGCTTTACTATTCTACATACTGCTATTTCACTTTCTTATAGATACCTCGGGCATATTTGGATGCTTTCTCAGATTGTCGATAATATCCATGTGGACCGTTACTTGGTTTTATATCATGTCCCTGTATGTGACATGGGGTATTTTTATATCATTGTCTGGGGTGGGACTTCCACTTTTCTGGATGGATATTTGGGTTCCAATCTTCGGATGTGAAAATGTAATGACTTCATGGACTATTTTACTTCATATAATATATTCAAAACAACGTTTTTTCTCTTGTGAAAAAAAAATGATTAATGTTTATCACTCTGCCTTCAAAACTAGCGATGCTGGTCTATGTTGCTGGTTTATTGATATGGTCTGATGGTCTTTCTATATTTTGGACATATCACACTCCTCACATGATTAGCGTTTTTCTCTGTTCAAGGATTTTGGGTACTTTAATTTGTATTTGGAACAATGGACGTCGGTACATACTCTATCTGTTGCTTTACTATTCTACATACTGCTATTTCACTTTCTTATAGATGCCTAGGGCATATTTGGATGCTTTCTCAGATTGTCGATAATCTCCATGTAGACCGTTATTGGGTTTTATATCAAGTCCCTGTATGTGACATGGGGTATTTTTCTATCACTGTCTGGGGTGGGACTTCCACTTTTCTGGATGGATATTTGGGTTCCAATCTTCAGATGTGAAATGTAATGACTTCATGGACTGTTTTACTTCATATAATATATTCAAAACAACGTTTTTTCTCTTGTGAAAAAAAAATGATTAATGTTTATCACTCTGCCTTCAAAACTAGCGATGCTGGTCTATGTTGCTGGTTTATTGATATGGTCTGATGGTCTTTTTATATTTTGGACATATTACACTCCTCACATGATTAGCGTTTTTCTCTGTTGCAGGATTTTGGGTACTTTAATTTGTATTTGGAACAATGGACGTCGGTACTCTATCTGTTGCTTTACTATTCTACATACTGCTATTTCACTTTCTTATAGATGCCTCGGGCATATTTGGATGCTTTCTCGGATTGTCGATAATCTCCATGTGGACCGTTACTGGGTTTTATATCAAGTCCCTGTATGTGACATGGGGTATTTTTCTATCACTGTCTGGGGTGGGACTTCCACTTTTGTGGATGGATATTTGGTTTAAATGTCTGAATTATTACAGAAAATGTAATGACGTCATGGTACATTTTACTTCCATATAATATATTCAAAACAGCGTTTTTTTCTCTTGTGAAAAAAATAGTTAATGTTTATCCTACGCATTTAAAACTAGCGATCTTTGATACATATTTATTGGTTTATGATATGTTCATTAGGTCTTTTATATTTTTGAATGATTTTGGGTAGTTTAATTTTATTTAGGATAATGGACGTAGAGGTACTCTATCTGTTGTTTTACTATTCTATGTGCTATTTCCTTTCTTATAGATACCTGAACTGTTGGATGTTTCCCCTCTGAAGTGTCCAAATAATCTCCATGTGAGATGACTATTTAGTTTTTATATCAAATCCTTATGTGACATGGAGTAGAAGTCATGCTATCACAGGGAATTTTGGACATCCCACTTTTGGATGGATATTTGGTTTCCAATCTTCAGATGTGAAAATGTAATGACTTCATGGACTGTTTTACTTCATATAATATATTTAAAACAATGTTTTTTCTCTTGTGAAAAAAAAAATGATTAATGTTTATCACTCTGCCTTCAAAACTAGCGATGCTGGTCTATGTTGCTGGTTTATTGATATGGTCCGATGGTCTTTTTATATTTTGGACATATCACACTCCTCACATGATTAGCGTTTTTCTCTGTTCAAGGATTTTGGGTACTTTAATTTGTATTTGGAACAATGGGCGTCGGTACTCTATCTGTTGCTTTACTATTCTACATACTACTATTTCACTTTCTTATAGATGCCTCGGGCATATTTGGATGCTTTCTCAGATTGTCGATAATCTCCATGTGGACCGTTACTGGGTTTTATATCATGTCCATGTATGTGACATAGGGTATTTTTCTATCATTGTCTGGGGTGGGACTTCCACTTTTCTGGATAGATATTTGGGTTCCAATCTTCAGATGTGAAAATGTAATGACTTCATGGACTGTTTTACTTCATATAATATATTCAAAACAACATTTTTTCTCTTGTGAAAAAAATGATTAATGTTTATCACTCTGCCTTCAAAACTAGCGATGCTGGTCTATGTTGCTGGTTTATTGATATGGTCTGATGGTATTTTAATATTTTGGACATATCACACTCCTCGCATGATTAGCGTTTTTCTCTGTTGTAAGATTTTGGGTACTTTAATTTGTATTTGGAACAATGGACGTCGGTACTCTATCTGTTGCTTTACTATTCTACATACTGCTATTTCACTTTCTTATAGATGCCTCGGGCATATTTGGATGCTTTCTCAGATTTGTATATAATCTCCACGTGGACCGTTACTGGGTTTTATATCATGTCCCTGTATGTGACATGGGGTATTTTTCTATCATTGTCTGGGGTGGGACTTCCACTTTTCTAGATGGATATTTGGGTTCCAATCTTTAGATGTGAAAATGTAATGACGTCATGGACTGTTTTACTTCATATAATATATTCAAAACAACGTTTCTCGTCTTTTAAAGTTTCATTTTTTTTTAAAATTGAACCCGCCGTCGGTATACCGACGCCTTGTAGACATCGGAATTGCGACAAGTCAGACATGTCAGAAGAGCGACAGTATAAAAACGTCGGACCACATTTCGTCGGAATTGCGATAGCTTACAAACGTCAGAAGAGCGACGTTCAAAACGTCGGACCACATTTCATCGGAATTGAGACATCTTACAAAGGTTGGAAGAGCGACGTCCAAAACGTCGGACCACACTGCGTCGGAATTGCGACCGTTTACAAACGTCGGAAGAGCGACGTTCAAAACGTCGGACCACATTTCGTCGGAAGTGCGACCGTTTACAAACGTCGGAAGCGCGACGGTTCATGGGACGTCGGAAGAGTGACGCTTGTTCGGAAGCGACGGAAGAAGTGTCGATAGTGCGACACTTTTTAGGTGTGTCAAAACTGCGACGGCATGACAAACCACGTTTTTCCCGCCCTCGAATTGTCGCTCTTGCGACGACTATGTGTCGGAATAGCGACGAATTGGCCGTCGGAATTTCTGCCAAATTTTCTGGTGCTATATTGCTGCGTTCTTCCGAATCAGAATTAGAAATCTTCATGGGAGGTGGCATTGCCACCACAGAAAACGATTGCCAAGTCATTGTATCTGGAGCAAGCGAAGGTGGTGTTGACATCGTCCGCTGGATAGGTGTAGGCATGGGGGCATTGGTGCTTGAAAAACCTCGAATAATTACTCGGACTGCAATATTGAGATGTATTAAAACGAGTGTAGGCACTATTGCGTCCACCGGAAACCCTCAATTCAGTGGGGTAGATGGCACTTATATTGCTGCTGCAGAGGACTGCTTTGCACGAAGGGTCAGAGGGTAATATAAGAAATTAGCAGCAGCGGCTAGCATTTGAGAAAACTGTGAAAGATGGGGTGCTTTCTCTCTGAAAAACAGAAATCGCAGCTTCAGATGTCCTTTGATCTTCCACCAAGAGGGATCATGTATTCTGAATCCACAGCAACGATAATCCACCCTTCTCATATCTGAGCGTACATACCAACGGGTGCAGAAATTCACCCCTTTTAACTTGTGCAACCACCAGGAAGCCTCTCTACGTGTTGACCCAGTCTTTGACAAGCACCTCAAGCCAACCACGTAGATCCACACTCGAAAACAAAGCTTCAGCTACGACAAACGCTATATTAATTATCTGGGCTATATCGGATTAGCAGGAGGAGAAAAATTTCAGAGCAACAGTCAACTGATCACGTTGTAGTGTTTTCTTCGAAATCTCCAACACCTTGTGAAAGCTTCATTTCTCTTCACTACTCACACAATAATTAAAAAAAATAAATACAACTGGAAAACATAACTACACTAAGCTACTCTTCTACAACAGACTCAATCTCATATCTCTCACATTTTCCTGGGTACTCCCGTGAGGGATTAATCCCAGCCAAGCTCTGATACCATATAAGAAATCATGAGAGAGCAGAGATGCACAATATTCACATACAATAATTTAATATATCTATTACTCTATATCTTTAATCAAACGAATATATCACAATATTTATAGTGCTGTTGAGATCCAACTAATTCCACTCTTGGAGGGAGAAGTTGAGGGAATCTCTCAACATCCTCCAACAAACCAAACCAATCCCTAATGTTTAGTATGCATCATAAATGAGGCATTATCTCAAACAGGGACAATGCAGTTCTAGAAGGAGGCCCCTCATGTGAAAGGAGCTAACCCATAAATGTGGTTTAGGGTTTGCAAAGGCTTTCATCCTATAAAAGGAAGGGGAAGGCAGCAAGAAAAGGTTGTTGATTGATTATATTTTTGAGTATCTTGTCTATTTAGACAAATACTATTCTCTACTGTTTAGTGGAGAATTGTGCTGCTTAGCACTTGGAGTTCCTATGCAGGGATTTCACCTCTTCCCTTGAGGATTCTTGGAGGATTTTTTACTGATTTGATCCACTATCAAGCTTTGGGCCAAGCTCTACTTCCAATTGTAGCGTAGATCCAGTGAGGGTTTGCTTGCCTTTGTAAGCTGCAACAAGTGGAATTCTAGATCTGCTTAGATCTAGCTTGTATTGGAGCCTCTTCTCATGGAGTGTGTCTTTTAACCTCCTAGAAGAGTGCATCCACTATTTGAGCTTCAGATTTATATCTTGTAATTAGGCCATCATGGTTATTCAAGCTACAATGCAGTTTTCATTGAGGAACTGCGTTATTTTCATAAGAGATTCTTCAGGGTGTTTTGATCCCATTTTTAATGAGAGATCTCTGGTGTTGGGCTTTGCCTTTCACTTTGGTGATCCATGGATTAGCTTGATAATCCATGTTCTGTTTAGATCTAATCTATTTTAATGTAAATTCATCTTCAAAAATTTCTAAATAATTTTGCAGATCTGCAACTTAAAACTCAGATCTACTCTTTGTTATGCATGATTTGGTCAAAATCCCAAGGGGATCTTGTAAATAAGACTGTCTAGTTTCCAGATCTAAAATGGATCTGATGTTTTGTCCACAGATCTGTCCTAGATCTGAGTTGTAATATTCAGCTGCTGTAGCTCCTCAAAATAACGCTGTTAAGCCATTTGGCAGTTTATATATGTGTTGCAACCTTCTTTTCTGAAGATTTCTTGCTCTATTGTCTCATGTATTCTACTGTATATTGAAAGAGATTCATTGTAATTCTGAGTTGCTGATGTATACTCATAATTTAATCATATTTTATGGCCTCCTACTCATACTTTCCAAGACTGTGTTATTTCTGAAGCAGTTTGTTGTGCATAGCTGCAGCCCCTCTTGTAGGGTGTTTTTCAGCTAGACTAGGTGGTGGGAGATCTGTTTACCACACCTAGTTTGATTTTTTTTTTCTCCCCTTTTGTATATATACTCTAGATATATTGATCTAAGGGATCCAAGGGCTGTAAACTCATTTATTTGCATAAATCTCCCAAGAGTGCGTTATTTCAGCAGGATTTTTGTGCTATTCCAGATTTGGAATATTACATGGTATTTAAGCCAAGGTCTTGAGGTCGAGACTCGCGGAGTGTGGTGGGTTGTAATATCCCATGTGTGGGTAGGACCCGTAGCCACATGTACGGGTCTATGTAATGAGAGGTACTGCTCAAGGGCCCTCATCCTCAGATGCTCTGGTGGGGTTAGGTCCACCCTTAACACCCTGGGATGCTGCCCTCACTAACAGTTCGAGATTTTGGTGTATTGGTTGGATCTACGTGGTATCAAAGCTCCTTTCTTGGCACAGACTGTGCTTTCCTTGGAGCACCACAACCATGTTGCATTCAGAAGAAGATGAACCTCTTACTAAGAGGGAGAAGAGGTATCAAAACAGAAGTCACAAGAAGTATGATTACACTACTGATGATCAAGACAAGGGTAAAGCCCCTGAGACTGCAAGTGATAAAGAAGTAGAAGAGTTTGCAAGAACTCTGTTGTTGGCCATGCAAGATCTTGCCAAAGTGATCAAGGAGATGAGGATGGACAGAATGAGGGAATCTCCTGGGAGATTTCATCCGAGAGAAAGCTCTGACATGTCTCATCACTGGACTGGTCAACCAATGAACTTGCCACAAGACCCACAAGATTCACAATGCTCCACTATGCCTACTTTCTTAGATGTGGAGAATGAAGGACCATAAGAGAAAGCTTCCCTTGAAGATTAATTTGTGGAATATGAATCTCAGAATCAGAGATTCAGAGACCACTTGAGTTTCCAAGAGTTCTGTCACCTCAAGGACAGAAGAAGACCAAGGGAGCAGTATAGAGATGGTGGGTTGTTTCATAACCAGGATAGACACCACTCTATGGGCAGATTATTTTTGCCCAAGTTTGATGGATCATCCTCCAGTTCTGCCAAGGCATGGGTAGAAAAGCTGGATATTTACTTTCAGTTGAAAAAAGTCCCTGATATTGAAGCCATCAAGATTGCAGCATTGCACTTTGAAGGTGAGGCACACAATTGGCGGTTCCATGGGTTGTCTACATTAGGACATATCACTGTGACCACATATTCTGAGTTTACTAGAAGACTGGTGGAGAGGTTTGATAGGAAGGATCCTGAAGCACCTTTCATAAGCCTTGCAAAGCTGAAGAAATCAGGAGATGCAGAAACTTATATCTCTAAGTTTCTGAGATTATTAGTCATGGTTCCTGATCTATCTGTAGCAAGGAGGGTTTACATGTTCATCGATGGCCTGGAGGAACCTTTGAATGGGTTGCTTAAATCTACGAAGCCCATCACTTTGCATGATTCCATTGAGAGGGCTAGAGACCTCCAAGATGCCTTGCCAAAAGCAAAGGGAACTTTCTAGAGCAAGGCCCCTCACTTTTCCAAGGGGAAGGAAGGGAAAGATGCTCCTTCCAAGGAGAGCTCTTTGAAGAAGCCTCTTGATATTGAACTTAGGAGGGAGTTGAGAAAGAAGATATTGTGTTTCACCTGCCAAGAGTCATGGGCACTAGGACATAGATGTGTTGCTGGGAAAGCACACTACATAGAAGTCTTCTCAGATTTTGAGGAGGAAGATGGAGATGATGAACCTAGGAGGGGTCACAACGTTGATAATGATGAGGAAGAGCCAACACCATCCGAAGATGGGGATGGATCCTTTGCTCCCACAAGTGGGACTCTTGCATCTTTGAGAGGAGTGCCTAAGTACTTGACCCTAAGAGTACAAGTTTCAGTTATGGATCAGAGGGTATCTGTGCTAATTGACAGTGGGGAAACCCACAATTTTATTGATGCTAATCTTGTGCAAAGGAGAGCAATCCCCACTGATACGTTTGAGGGATTTTTTGTTTTGGTCCCAGGAAATAGAACCATGCAATGCATGCAATATGTTCCCTCACTCTTAGTTACTATGGGATCCTACACTCTGGTGGATCACTTTTTTGTAGTTGACATACCAGACACCAATATCATTCTGGGTGTCCAATGGTTGATTACTTTGGGGAAGGTGACCACTAATTGGAAATCTTTGTAGATGGAGTGGGTGGACTTGAAGAGTGGGAAACCACAAATGTTTCAAGGCATGAACACTTATTCTTCACCAAGTACTTCCACACAAACAATAGAGATGGATTTGCGTAGTGGAAGCAGGGATCTTACAGTCCCTTCTCTTATATTCATGAGGATGCTGCAAGGGACATTCCTATCTAGTGGCAAGCCACCTAGGGTGACACCTGATTCAGATCTTGTGGGGGAGGCCTCACAAAGTACTGCTCCAAATCAAGATCCAGGAGGGATTGGAGCAATGAGAGACCAAGTTACAGCGTTGGAGGGCTTGGGACAGCTCAAGAATGAGGGGGATCTTCTTCCTACATCACTATCACCCTCTCTATTTTATGAATCTGTGTTGTGGGAGGAGAAGAATGGGAGGATCAACCTTCCAACACACAAATTTGGCATGAGAAATGTCAAAAATGAGATCAGCAACATGAAAAGCACTCCCATGGATGTATCAACAGTGCTGTCATTGTTGAGCAGTGTGGATTTGTATTGGAAATCTCAACTGCTTGTAGAGTATTCCAAAGATCTCCACACAGGTATGATACTAGATGACATGCAGCAAGAAGAGGGCTACTTATTCCAAGGGGGAGTCATCTATTATCATGGTAAGGTCTTCTTGGCTAGAGCTTCCAAGCTCAAGCAAAACATATTACAAGGGGCACATGAAGAATTCTTCCTTAGCCATATGCATTCAATAAAGATCTATACCCTGATCATGAGGAGCTTTGTTTGGGAAGGCATGAGAGAGGAATTACATCAGCACTTTCAAGAGTGCATTAGCCATGGAGGATTGGGGCAGCCAATGGAATCTTTGCAAGAGTCATTTCAGCCAGTTCTTCCTTTGCTTGAGAGGAGGAAAATGCTCATGCACAATTCCATGTGTATGAAGGATTATGATGGTAAAGGATCTGATCATGCCAAGCAAGTTGTATTTTCTGATTTACCACATTCCTTTGCCATGTTTTTGCAGGCTATGACTCCTAAAGGGAGTGAGAGATCATGTGGATCTCATGATTGTTGGTGGGCCAATAGAGATGTTGAACTTGGCCACTCCCTTATTGTGCAAAGGGAGATTCCTTCTCATGATGGGTGCTTTCCAAAGGCACCAAACTTATCTAACATCTTCAGCCATGTTAAGGTGACTGTTGCAAAAAATGTGTGGTGGGAATGCCACTTACCACACCTTGATCTAATGCAAGCAGATGGTGTACTACGCTGGCATCACATGTGGGATTTTGACCCACCTCCTCAAGCTCAGATTTATGTTTTCATATATGTAGTCCTACTTCCGTACTTGGATGATATAGTTGTATTTTTTATGGGATTGTATGGAGAGAGGATGGGTAGCTTGTATGTACCACATGGTTTGGAAATTCTACCTGTACCTCATGATACATGTTTTAGGTGGAGCATTGCTCCAGCCATGTTTATTTCTGTTGAGTTTTTCACTCCTGGTGGGATGGACTATGCACATCTTTTGTTGACCTTGGAGGAACAATTCCTGATGTATTGGCTTGATGAGCACTTGTCTTATGATGAGGACTTGATCATTGATGGTGCCATCAATGGAGGAGGAGAAGTACTACAACTCTTACCCTATCAGTTGCTTGAGGACAAGAAACATTTTGGAGGGGAGGACTGTAATATTCCTACTTAGCCTAAGCTAAGAGGAATATTCATTTTTGTTTTACTTTCTGTTGCATGAATAAATGAATAAAGGAAGACATGTAAAAATCCTGAAAATATTGAATAAATCAATGCCCATGTGAACAAGGATAAATCAGGGCCATGTAAATAAATCACTTGCAAGTGTGAAAGTGGTTTGAGCTGTGAGACTGGGTCAACCTTGACCAAATCTACAACATTTTCTAGATTCAAAGCACCTCATGAAGGGACAACACAATTCTAGAAGGAGGCCCCTCATGTGAAAGGAGCTAACCCATCAAGGTGGTTTAGGGTTTTCAAAGGCTTTCATATTATAAAAGGAAGGGGAAGGCAACAAGAGAAGGTTTTTGATTGATTATATTTCTGAGTATCTTGTCTGTTTAGACAAATACTATTCTCTGCTATATAGTGGAGAATTGTGCTGCTTAGCACTTGGAATTCCTATGCAGGGATTTCACCTCTTCCATTTAGGATTCTTAGAGTAGTTTTTGCTGATTTGATCCACTATCAGGCTTTGGGCCAAGCTCTACTTCCAATTACAGTGAAGATCTATGAGGGTTTGCTTGCCTTTGTAAGCTGCAGCAAGTGGAATTCTAGATCTGCTTAGATCTAGCTTGTATTGGAGCCTTTTCTCATGGAGTGTTTCTTTTAACCTCCTAGAAGAGTGCATCCACTGTTTGAGCTTCAGATTTGTATCTTGGCATCAGGCCATCATTTTTATTCAAGCTACAACCCAATTTTCATTGACGAACTGCGTTATTTTCATAAGAGATTCTTCAGGGTGTTTTGATCTTGTTTTGGATGAGAGATCTCTGGTGCTGGGCTTTGCCTTTCACTTTGGTGATCCATGGATTAACTTGTTGATCCATGTTCTGTTTAGATCTGATCTATTTTAATGTAAATTCATCTTTAGAAATTTCTGAAGCATTTTGTAGATCTACAACTTAAAACTCAGATCTACTCTTTGTTATGCATGATTTGGTCAAAACCCCAAGGGGATCTTGTAAATAAGACTGTCTAGTTTCCAGATCTGAACTGGATCTGATGTTTTGTCCACAGATCTGTCCTAGATCTGAGTTGTAATATTCAGCTGCTATAGCTCCTCAAAATAATGCTGTTAAGCCATTTGACAGTTTATATGTGTGTTGCAGCCTTCTTTTCTGAAGATTTCTTGCTCTATTGTCTCCTGTATTCTATTGTATATTGAAAGAGCTTCATTGTAATTCTGATTTGCTGCTGTATACTCATAATTTAATCATATTTGATGGCCTCTTTCTCATATTGTCCAAGACTGCGTTATTTTTGAAGCAGTTTGTTGTGCATAGCTACAACCCCTCTTGTAGGGTGTTTTTCAGCTAGACTAGGTGGTGGGAGATCTGTTTACCACACCTAGTTTGATTTGTTTTTGCTCCCGTTTTGGATCTAGACTCCAGATCTACTGATCTAAGGGATCCAAGGGCTGTAAAATCATTTTTTTGCATCAATCTCCCAAGAGTGCGTTATTTTAGCAGGCTTGCTGTGCTATTCTAGATTTGGAATATTACAATTATACAAAAATCTGCATTTTCAACACTTTTTAGCAGTTTCGTAGTACCTCTGGGCTTGAAGGGCAGCAAAGCGCTACGAAACTACTGTAGCTGCTATTTTGAATTTTTGGACCAGTTTTGAATGATATAAAGAGCTGGAATTGGTGTGGGAGATGTGTTTAAAGATGATGAATAGTATTCCAAAGGAAAGAATAAAAAACTTCGAGGTTTAAGGCATGTTTTGCAGTGCTACAAAAGTGCACTACGAAATTGCCTTTTTTCGTAGCGCACTGTATTTCAGCGTTTTTAGCAGGTTTTGGAGCATATTTTGGACATATGGAAATTATGGAAGGGTTAAAGACCATGAAAAGAAGTTATTAAACACTCAAGGACCATGAATTGAAGATAAAATGACAGCCAAAGTATTCATGGAAGAAGAAGACCATTTGCCTAAAAAACAGGGTCTTGTTTCCTAGTTTTCAGGAGGTCAGTTAAGTGGTCATAAAGTGATGAATCCCATCATCTCAATTCGACCATGTGAAAGTATACTTGTTAAATAATGTAATTTATTTAGTAGATAAGTTTGTTAAAGGCAATAATGAGTAGTTTGAGTCCTATTAGGATTGGGACTATCAAGTAGGATAGGTGTCTATTTATCATTAAGTTGATGTTTTATGGTTATGCAAGGTGGAATTAGGCAAAATTTTGATGTATCTAGCCTGGAGGTAGATCATTTCATGATGTAAAAACTCTATTAAAGGAAATTGAGTCAAATTTGTCAAGGGTTGGAGACTTTTTGGCAAAATTGCAGCTTTATGTAATTGAATGTTTTCAGTAATAAAGATTGGTTTTCTTCTTGATAGAGCTGCGATTCTCATGGGGTTTTTAATGCTTTATTGATCTACATCTTATGTTTTAATACTTGCAGTAGATTTCATTGTTATTACTCAGAATTCATAACTCTATGCTCTGACTTCCTTTAGTAATGAGATGACTGTGTTTTTTTGTGTTCTATGAGTGAATTGATTTTGAACCACTAGCAGTAGATTTCATTGCTATTACTCAAAATTCATAACTCTATGCTCTGACTTCCTTTAGTAATGAAATGACTGTGTTGAACTATGTTCTATAAGTGAATTTCCTTTGTTAAAGACCCTTATCTGCCTCAGCTTCCATGTCAAGAAACCTTGCCACTGAACCTACTAATTTGTTGACTCCATAAGCCTAATGGTAGCAAGCCTTCATCTTTTCAACTTGCAAACATACAAAACCAATATATAATTCATAGAGTTAGCCGTCTATCTTTATCATGAACCGATATAAAAAATTACCTGTGAGAGAGCCCTCTCAGGTTGAAGAGGCTAAGCTTCAGTTGGAAGTGGTTTGAAACAGTTACAGTGAAGTTGTATGATCAACAACCAATCAAGTACGATTTTGGTGATAACATTTTGGCGCTGTTGCCGAGGACCGAAGGTGAAAATTTTCCCTGGGAAGAATGACAAGGTTTCTGTAAATTTATGCATATGTTCTATGCTTGATGCAACTTTACTTTCACTACACCAATCACATAAATAATCAAGTAAAATGTTGATAGAACATACCAGTAGATCAACATAAGACAAACCAGAAACAGATAAATGTGTTGTTGCGTTATGGCAGTCAACAAGATGCTTCAACTAGCAAAGTATCCTTGGTCAACCAACCTAGCATGTGTCACAAAAACCCTCAAAACAACCACACGGTCAACTCAAAGTCAACCCTAGAAAAGTCAACGCTTCCTAGAAAAGTCAACGCAAAATAGCAATAAGTAAAAGTCAATACAGCTCGATCTTCAGTCAAAATTTGACCTCGGTTATTGTACCAAAATGTACAGCCTGCATAAATCGAAGTCTGCACCAAAAATAAGCTCCTTTGGACCATGCGTTGACCAAAGTCAATGTTGGTCAAACCTTTGTGGAAACCCTAGCTGCAACATAATTCTCTTCGTCCTTATTTCCCACATGTGAACCAAAAACTGCCTCCAAGGAGCTCAAACCAATCAGAAGAGGAGAGATGATGTGAGAGGATGAGATGAGATGTCCTCCAACGTTGACTCTATTTATATCAATCACTGAGGGTGTGTGACACATTTGCTGGGGGTGTGAAACCTTAAGGCCGACCTGCACATATTTTGAAAGTATTAGAAATAAATTCAAAATAAATGTTCTGCTCATCGGATCAAGATGATTGCTGTGGTGGATTTGATGCATGGGTGTACAAAATGAACTCATACACACACCGTTTGAACACAAAGGTGATCGGTCAGGGTGGTAAATGACCTAGGCAGCGGCGACCAAATTTTGAGACCATCTTGATGCTCCATTAGCAAATCCGAAATAGGGTTTATTTGGGTGATCCATGGTGACACTTTGAGCACTTTTAACTGAGTCTTTGGCTCAAAAATTTTGAGTGGTTGGGTTTTTGTGTAGTCTCACTCTAGGGGAAGGGCCGTCAGGGCCCTTATGAGTAGAATTTTTTGAGGTAAAGGCCATTGATGGGGTTAGTGAGACAAGTCTCATCTGGTTCCGTCAAGATGTATGCCCCCTATCAGAGGCAGTGTTTAATGATGTAGGGTCCTTTCCACAAGGTTTCGAAATTTCCTGGCCTTAAGGCCTATTTTGCGACATCATAGTGGAGGACTAATTCTCCATCGGTGAATGAGCGAGGGGTGATGTGGCGATTAAATAATGCTTTTACCCTTTTCTTATGGGCCTCGTTGTGTTGCAGCAATTGTTGTCGATTTTTGTCGACAAGCTCTAGTTGTACTAGGCGCTGCTCTAGAGGTTGGGTGTCATTTAGGAGTTCGATGGTGGCATGAAAATTTGGGATTTTGCGGAAATAAATGCAAAAGCAGAAGTTACCTTGGTTTTTTGCGACAAGAATATGGTGTAAATCCTGGGACGGGGTGGAGGCAGTAATTCTATCGCCAATATGATCTGTTACAAATCGTATATGGTGGATTGTGTCATCAGTGTTTAGTGGGGGAAGAATCTCTGTAATGGGATTCTGTATGAGCGCAAGATTGTGTTCCCCGCTAGGATGGTCGATTTCTGGTAGGTGGAATTTGCGCCAGCCACAGAGGTGCCTGAAAGTTTCCATTAGCGAGCACGACTCTAGTGTGTGATTTTGGCTGGTGCAAATGGTGCACGGTAGCACGGATCCAACAGAGTAGTTAGTGTGGGATTCTATGCTACTCGTTGTTCCTGATGTGGATGCTTGGAAAGGGTCAGTCATAGAAGAGGTTGCCTTCTGCTTCCATTTCCGTATTGTTGGCTTAGGTGTGTCCACCTCTTTGGTGGAGTGTAGACTCAACGAAGCTCGTGCTGCTCTCAGCTTGGGGAGATGTACACATTTAATTGTATGGTGAAAGAGTGAACAAATATGACAATAGGTGCGTGTGATCTTCTCTTGGTTTGAGAGAAGTTTCTGAGGGAGAGAAGAGACTATTTAGAGACTATTTGCAAGAGGGTTGAGCTCTCTGGATTGGTTGACTCGATGATCATTCAGATCAAGCCACATGTTATCCTAAGCTTGGTCGAGGTTTTACTTTGTTGGTGTGTTGTATTATCTTGCTTGATACACCATTACGGGGGTGGGGACATTGACCCGGCTATGTACTTTTTATGCCATTCCCGGAGTTCGTCCTGTCTCTTCTCTATGGCATTAATCATGTCAATGGTGGGACAAATTTGCGAGGCATAAGTAGGATGTCGCTCATAATGATTACCCTGACATATCAAGAAAAATATCCTTGATATGAAGGTTTCGTCGAGTTCAATTTGAGGTCTGATGGGGAATCAGCACCGGAAGGCTGCTAAATCAGGGAAATGGATGACTGCATGGTCTGTCTTTTTGCATAACATACATGCTGTTCATCCCTGCGAAGAGCGGTTGGGGTAACTAGGGGTTCCTTGGTGGGCCATTTTTCGGTTATCAAGAAAATGATGGATGCGCTCATCTCGTTCGCTTGGGTCATAGAGTTGCTTGTGGACTCGGCATCCATGTCGTCTTCATGGGAAAGGCAGAAAATGGCTGAGCGGAGGCTAGCGAGGGCTAGCTAGAATCGAGGTATCTAGTGACAATTCTCCAAAAGGTGGTTGTTGGTGCATAACAGGCATGTGAATTGCGCTACCCGTATCCTTACGTAGTAAACCATTTCTATTGGATACCATCTATGGATGAGCTCCAGGGTTGTGCACTCTTTGAGGAAGTGGCCACATTCATCACATAGCGTACAACATATAATGGGCATAATTGGGGGTCTTTCTATAACCATACGTTCATCCTGTAGGTATAGGATGGTGCGAGGCTCATCGCCGACAGACTGGATGCAGGGATCCTCTTGATAGGATCGCTTGATCGCATGCAAGGCATCCCTATATCGTGGTATCTTTGGGCAATGGTGGGTATAGTGCCCATAGTTTCTACAGAGAGTGCATGCATGATTGGTATGCAACGCTTTGCCTTTACCTTTGGTGGTAGGTTCCTTTTTATGGGAACGCGACGTTGAGATGTTTGTTTCTGAGCCAAGGAGTGGTTTTAATTCATCCAGCTCTGGACATATATGGGTAATATGGCCTATTACGTTGCATATGGAGAAAACTGGCGATTCCCATTGAATGGCGAGGGTCACCATCTTCTTTCCTCTCTTCTCAGTTTCCTGGCCGTGATCACTGGTTTTGCAATGGGAGATTCCTTTGCGGGGGTGGTCTCGGCCGTTTCTTGGATGGGTCGTGGCTCCTCGGGATTGAGGGGCTTCAACCCTATGGCAGTAACATCGGTGGCTCCTGTTCTAGAAGGAGGAACGAGGTACCAAATTGGGAATGCCAACGATATTTTGGGTAATACCAGTGTTGCCAAAACTTGCTGGGAGACGAAGCCAGCTGGGGGGTAGAGGAAAGGGGTTTGGGAGGCGGCGTAGGCTAAGAGGCTGCCGTGGCCAATGCCCCGGTGTCGTTACTGCTTGAGTCCATGTCTTGACTAGCCTCGGTGCTTGATGTAGACATCATGCATACCGGGGCTCCTATGGCATTGGGTTATGCCTCAGGGATAATGGGAGTATCTCCTAAGAATGACCCAAAATGGAAAACGGTTTGAATTGGCTAGGGCCATATTCTTGGTATTGTGAAAGACCATCTGAGGCTGTATCTACATAGGGTAGAATTACATCCGTGTTGGTTAGGGGACACTTCTCACTGTGTGTCAGCTGATCTACAGTAATGATGCAGTCCTCGTGGGGGAACATCATAGTGCGGAAGACGCAGGAGGCTATGGCGGACATGGCGTACCTATAACTACGCCCGAGGAGTATATTATAATCTAGGTGAGCGTCCAAGACTTCAATGTCTATGTGGACCATCTTTCCGGCTAAGAAGACCGAGACATTTTGGTAGAGGCCGATGGGGGTCGAGGGATGACCGTCGTACGCTCGAAGCATTATGACCGAGGGTTTTAGTTTGGGAGAACCCAACTTTTTCCAAACATTTTTTGACATGATGCATGTTGATGCACCCTCGTCTATGACACATCAATGAATAGTGATATTTTGTACCGATACTAGTATCTGGAAGGCGACCATGGAAGGAAGCCGGGGGGTGGCTTTGTCTAATTCAAAAGCCATAAGGAGCGTATCAGCAGGGTCAATAGCACCTAACATGGAAAGTAGGGCTTTCTGTTGTTTTAGGCATGACTACAATACTTCCAGAGCTGACATAACAGTGGGAGATTGAGCTAAATCGTCCACGATGCTATAATTATGGGGCGCTTTGGAGTAATTTTCTGCTCGCCTATTGGGTTCCTTTGCCATTTTTGGCAATGGTTCTATAAGCATCTTTGAAATGGTCAAAGTTGTAATCGACACACTAGTACTAGCCGTGATGTAGTGGTGTCTGTTGGGGTGTCGTAGTTGCGATTCCGTGTTTGGAAAAAGATCTCTTCCCCGGTCATGTAGATTTCATGGCTGCTTTTTCTGGAATCATCTGGGTTTTACTGTTGAGTGCTGATTGTCCCTTGGTGGGGGAAAGGCTCTTGCATCACATCGGGTTGCTAGGAAGATCCTCCTTGTCCTCAGTTACTTTGTAGCTTCTTTAGCTCAGGGAGATTGGGACAATGGTGAGTGTAGTGCCCGTACTCACCACATATTGAACAGGAATGGTTTGTTCGAAGAGGTGGCCTTTTGCCTTGCCGCTGGGCATTGCTAGGCTCTTGGTTCTGATTCTGGTTGGAGTTACCTCCAGCCTGAGATCGCGGTGGGCACTGCTGGTTACTTCCCCCCTGTCCAGGGTTCCCCTTTGGCTTATTTTTGGATTTTTTCTTTGCCACATTAGGAGGGTAGTTCTCTTGGTTATACTGGTGTGGTTGGTTTTGGGACGACTGCACAAAGTTTACCTATGCATTGGTTTATGTAGGTGGGTCGTGTACTAGGGACTGAGCATAACGCTGTCCCAGGTTTACACCTGGTCGTTGGAGGGGAGCTCTTTTGTCAGTGTTTCTTTCTGCGTATTGGGTCCCCTCAGCTGGAGGATAGGGTCCTCCCTGGTGATATTCTTGCGCCCTATTAGTCAAATTTTGCTGAGGCATATGATGACTTTGAAATCCGGGTTGAGACATGTTTTGGGTAGAACTATATGTGTAACCGGGGTTTTGACTACTGCTCCCTAGGTAAGCTTGGGTCATTGACCCAATTAGCCTGTCTGCAGAGCTCAACACGCTTGGAAATTCTTGATAAGTTTGTAGGCACGGGGCATTAGGCAGGATGTTGTAAATGTATCCTGACTGCGTATAAATCAGTTCAAGCTTCTGGGCTTTACTGATTGCATCCTCTTCGGATGTGGGGTTTTTCTATGCCACATCCTTTGAAATCTCCGCCATTAGAGTTTTCAAGGATAAATTTAAGAGGACCCGATCATCGAGTTTAGCTTTACATGAACTGTGACACCGCCTCCATTCATGAAGATGGTTCGAGATATGGATGACGGGGGTTTGTCTAAAATGAGTCAGTCATTCCATTCCTGAATCATGGTGAATGGGTAACTGAAAATATGTGAGGAACGCGGTAGCAAGGGCGCTAAAGGTTCCATGTGAAGTAGGAGGTTGCTCCATGTACCACTTCGCGGCTACTCCTGTAAGAGTGCATTGAAATAGTCTCAATCAAATAGTGTCGTCGATGATACTGTTTGATGAGCACCATAGGTGAAAGGTCATTACATGATTACCTGGGTCTTCCGCTTGCTTGCCTTCAAATTTTGGTATATCCGAAGGGACCTTTGTGGGCATGGGAGGCCATGTAGGATCGTGTGCGATGGGGTCATTCGTTAGCTTGGTTAAATCAGGTAGATTCAACGAAGCTAAGAAAGGTGACTGGGAGGTTGACGCCATTGCAATATGTGAAGACACAAAGTTATGGTTAGAACGAGGGTTAGTTTGCGATGTACCCTGTTGTGTATTCAGTTGGCTTCCCGAATGGGATGCACTCCTTTGCCCCCTAGGGGTTGAGGGGGGAGTGTTGTGTGGTGTGGTGTTGGGAGACTGACTAGGGTTCCCAACTATGGTTGTTCCAATGAAGGATGAACCAATGACGATGACAGTGTTTCGTCTTTGACACCTGAATGATGAGAGACCTGGAACTCTTCCCGGTAATGGGGGAAGGTCCAAAAGATGCCTGGATCGATGAGGTTCCATTGGGACCGTTCGAGTGTCGACTAGGTTAGGTTTTGGAAAACTTTGAGAGGATAGAGTCTATGATCAAAGAAAAATTATGGCCACATACATAAAACAAAGCGAAAATCAAATAAATTTTCCCTTTAAATTAATCTATGTGATCACTCAAGCAAAAAAAAGGTTTTTGTTTATTTGCGTATGATACTCAAAATCCTAGAAGACCTATTTCATCCTCACACACTCAAAAGTAACTAGGCCTTGAGAATATTTCTTGCAAGTGCTCGCACAACGTCTCGTAAGAGCTGGCGACGCCCCCAATTAGTCGAAGAGAATCCACCAAGGTAAGGGTAGAGGGTCTAGCGCTTGCCTGCACTGTCACCTATAGGGTAAAGGATGCCCTAGTTTTTGGCCACTAAGACCCATCATCCCACATGAGCGTTCAAGTCTTTGGCTTCTTGGTAGTCAACTAACAATATCAAGTATCAACCGGGTTAGGTAGCCCTAACTGATACTTCACGCACTACGCCTAAGCCTAACCCCCTCTGAAACGGGTCTTTGTCGCACTTGGGTTTTCTTTGATGTGGGCTGATAGGTGGATTTGAAGCTCCCTAAATACACAAATTCTATGTTTCAATATGAATTATGATCAAGACAGCTTATTGGATGCCTACCCCCTTGATCCTAACTTAAACTATAAATTATTTTGTGGCCCCTATGGGGAGAATTTAGTGAGTTTGGTTAAGTTAGTTTTAGGTGTCTTTCTTTGCTAGTGGGTGAGTGTGTGTGAGCATAAGGTGAACAAGCACATAGTTTGAACGTGTGGATATTTTTGATCCTTTACAAAGTCCCCTATTTAAACTATGTTATATTGTTCCTGGCTCAAATGGAAAACATGTGCAGATAATGGGCCGCTTTCAAATTTTCCTAGTTAATCTATGTGACTAACTAAAGGGAGATGGTGAGTTGTGAATATAGAGTGTTCATATGCTTACCTAGGATCACCGGAGGGTGCAAAGGTAGCAGAGATTACTTGCTCTTATCGACAATTCAATCCTAGTCCCGTAATTCCTAATACAAAAATTGATCTAAACTAAATAATTTCTACACTAGAAAAATAAAACTAGCTATGTATGCGTGTTCTTGGGTCACTCACTTGGACTAGTTATCTAAGTGTGAATACCAAAATTTTCAAAACATAAATTGTTTGGAACGCAAGTTAATTTTCCCCCTACTTAAACTATGTGAAGATTTTTTGCAAAAACCAACTTGAAGAAAAACTGACTCTAAGCCTATAGAAAGCAGCTAAAAGTGAGTTCTCACAAGCTATGGGGTATCACCACAAGTGCTGGAAGATACATTAGGGGCTGTCAAGCACCTTAAAAGTAGAAAAAGGAAGAATCTTGGGAGAAAAATCTCATTCTGTAAATTGCGCGCAAAAAGCCTTGAAAGGTGCGCTTTCCTGTGCGCAGGTCAGCACTGAACGCATGCTCTACGCATCTGTGAGGAATAAACGCTCTCAAATTCCCACAAGTAAAAAGAATTAGGAGCTGCCCTTCTTTAGTCTATCACTCAAAGTGAATCTAGGGACTACAAGATGGATTAGAGGACTATCAGCTCCACTCTCCAGCATAAACCATTAGGGGAATTTTGAGGTCTAAAATGGGTCTCCTAAGAAAAATGTACAATCAAAATTCACTTTATGAGAATCAATCACATTTTAGGGGATGACATCATCCCTAACGGTTGAGGTGGCATTTCTTGAGTTAAAGGTACTTACTTGTCACATTCTCAATGGTGGATAAAAATTCATGGTTAACCATGGTAGTGTTCTAAGTACTTTTAAAGTCAAAGTAAAGTACTCATAATAAATGTCATTTCACACTTTTTCAATAAAAATATATTATTTTCATTTCATATTTGTTGAAAAGAATCTAATTTTCTCCCTATTACATGTTATCATCCTATTATTTTTATATAGTATATTAATTATATGTTATTATACAATTTAAATAATATAAATTTTAATTAATAGCATATAATATAATTAAGAATTTATAAATTTATATTTATATTTTATTTTAAGTTATTTAAGTACAAAGGACAAATGCATTAGTTGTTCAATGATAATGACTTTTTCTTCAAAATTTCATTCTTATTTATAGTCACATCAATAAAAAAAATTTATTAATTTTCTTTTGGTACAAATTTTGAGTTGAATTTAACTATGGTTACATAGATTTTGGTGCAAAACATTAATTGAAAATTCATAAATATTATTTTATTGGTTTAGCTATTATTTTATTATTTCCTTAGGAGGCCCATTTTAGACCTCAAAATTCCCCTAATGAAAGGTCTCTTGCAAAAGATGGCACAACCACATAAACTTGGAAAAATGTTAGTGGAATCACCAATCCCGTTGTGGTGGATTTGATGCACGAGTGTATGAAATCACACTATTTTAAGGAGTGTGGTCTACCCCTTTAAACTATTGGTAATAGGTAGAAAGTGGCGGAGTTCAAAAGCATACAATCTAGAGGAAAAAGAATGCAAATGTATACTCAAATTAAACTAAAACTAAAACACAAATATATAGAAGCTATTTGTTATTGGTCAATTTGGGCATCATTCCCAATGAACTGGTTAACTAGGCATCATCTCCAAGACCAATGACTAAGGGTCTATCATTCCCTATCATTTCAAGTTGCGACATGCCCTAAGGCAAGAACAAGACAAATAAAACATGACTTTCATCAAGAAAAGGTTTCCAAGGTTTGAAGTTTATTATATAGCATATGGGATCTCACCAACGTTGCCTCTAAAGGGACTAAGTGCGTTGCATATGCAGGTAGCCCCATGCAAGGCTGCTCTACAAAGCACTTCCCAACATCTATGGGTGAGTTGGTCACATTGGGAGCGAAATTCTCATTGTTCCAGAATCTCCACTTGGTCAGTGCCTTCTAGAAGAGTTCACATGTGTCAAGCTTCGAATCCAAGTGTCCATTTGACATCTACAAGATTGGGAACATGCCTTGCCAATTATTGGAAATTCATTGATTGCAAAACAACCTTCAGCCTCTCTATAAATTGAGCACAGATCTGAGTGTTTGAGAAGGAATAATTTGAGTAGAGAAATGCTGGTGGATTTTCAATTGAGAGTTAGATTTGTGTAACAACTGTTGGAGAGATTTATATTGTGATGAGGCTAGGGATCATTGCTGTAAGGGTCACTTCAAATCAGTCATTAGGTTGTAAACTCTCCTTCTATCATCAATAAAGAATACAACTTACTTTTCCCTTTGTATTGGCTTTGATTTTCCATATTGTAAGATATTAGTTGATGTATATGGTTTATGCTTTACTGATTTAGCTAACTAACTTGAATAGACATCTATATTATTGCTATATTTTGTTGTTTTTTGTTCTTTCTTGTAGGAAGCATTTTTCCTACAAACCACATGAATTTGAAGCTACAATAGAAGCGACAGAAGGAACCATTTAGAAGCGCCTGGATTACAAGTAAGCCTTTAATTCTTTCTGTGTGTCTGCTCCGAGTTAGGAAAGGTAGTCGTATAGTCTTTAATCTGTTGTTCTATACTATCATCTGTCTAGGGAAGCATGTTTTATTCATAATTCACAATTCTGTCCAACAAATTGGCGACTCCACTGGGGAGAATTTCTCTTATATCTAGGTGACTTAGCCTCTAATTTTCTTTGTTTATCCACCCAGTAGTTGTTATTCACAAAGATCAAACTTTTTCATATATTAATTTGCAAAAGAAGTGTGTTAAACAGTAGTGCTTTACCTTATACACTGCGCCTAACACACTCTTGGAAAGGACACAATGCTTTGCATAGCACTATCTCCCTTTCAAGCCTGCGTAGTAGAGCACTGTCTCCCCTTAGAAACTGCGTTGGCTCCTGAAGCCATCCAGATTCCATTGAATTTGTATTTTCAAGTTGATTCAATTTGTTTTCTGCTATGTTTTGAAAAGCTTGAACCTCATATTAACCAGTGAATCTATATATCTCTTCCTCCTTTGAAAGAAAATTTGTTCAATGTTTTTTTAAAGCATTTTTCTTTATCATTGACAAGTTTATTTCAAAGTATTTTTATTGTCGCATTAGATCCATTTGCTTTTGAAAAAGGAAATTGTCGTAAAATCTTCGTTTCCTGATGGGAGAAATTGTTCATTCCTCATTTTTCCTTCAAAAGAGAAATTTTTGTTTATTTCCTCATTTCTCAAAAATAAAAGGCATTTGATGTTTGTTGATTTAGTGCACTTAGTTTATTTTCTGCATTCATAACATTAAAGGAACTAAAAAAAAAAAACTGCATTTGCATGTAGTATTTTTGTGTGTTTTGCAAAAGGAAAAATTATGAAATCTGCATTTAGTTTGCGTTTTATGATTTGTTTGCTCACAAATTGTTTTATCTTTCCCTCTAGTAGCTAGGATTTTCATTGAAAAACTGAAAGTGAAAGATTGCTTATCATTTTTAGTTGCATTTTAGGAATTTTCCAATACATCATTGCGGTGAACCCTTGAAAGGAAAATTGTAAGCAAAATCAACATAAAATTAATCTCAATTTATCTAACAAAGCATTGGAACCATAACGATAACATTTAGAAGGTCTAGGCTAGAGACGTGTTCCGGCGTTGTAAAACATAGCAGCTGTCGTTAACTTGTCTGCGATACATTACGAGTGTGATTCCTCACTCCACGTACGTAAGTATATCATAGCTTTTCCACGTACTTTCAGGTATATCAGGTGGTGTTATAGTACGATAAGTATAAAGGGGTGCTCTAACAGTGCGGTTTCGCATGAGACAGTGCTAACACAGACTTGAGTCTCCACGTATCTTCGGGTATATTTGGGAGGACAAGTTTTAGGTGCTATCCATCCATAGTGAACCGAGTCAACTGCCTTGTAAATTGTGATACACTGAACACAACATTCGGGGAGATTGCCTGCCCGTACTTATTGGTTCGCTAGGAGGTATTCTGCAGTTCACAGTTTCTTGGTAAACCCTTTTTCCTATCATTACCCTTTTATTTTGTTTATTTTTTTTTGGTTAAAATAAATCAGTAATCGTGGAAGAACAAAATCCTTTCCCCCATCGTTTGCGTAGACTTGCATTAAAACCACCTTTACCACCAGAAGTTACTTTTGGTAGGCGAAGGCGATCACGATCTGTCGAATCAAGTATAATCCGTACCTCTGGTCAAACATCATTTTCTAATAAACCAGAGTTAGCTCAATTTGTTTCTACCCATCCCGGTTCGTCTACTGTTGTCGAAACAGAGTCTTCACAGCTACCCGTCATCACGATATATCCAATCAGTGAGACCATACCTCCTGGACCCGACGTTGTTCAAACACAAATTGATCAAGATCCTGTCTTTTATTTGCCAGTACATCTGAATCCTAAATTTGAACAACCAGAATTTTTTCATACCTTGGTCATCCCACAAAGTTCTATAGCTATTGAATCTCCCATATCACACAGTCAACCACCTGAAATATACTTTAGGCCTAACGGCGAAATACTTCCACCTGGTTTAATTATGATTGAAGAAATCCCACAAGATGATACACATTTAACTCCAACCCATTTTGGGGAGGACCTTTACCTGTACGAGTCCTTTCCTCAATCGACACCCTCTGCTTTTGTTGATCTTCCTCCTTTTCAAATTCCCGTCGATTCAAAAGGGTATACATTTGGTCAAGTAACCATGCCTGAACCAACATCTTCAGTTGGGCCATCTATTCCAATTACATCAGCTCTTGCCCTAGCTACCCCGTCGATGTTTACTACTTCACTAGAGTCATATTTTCATGGTGGCCCTATGGTCCCATTAGGTTGCAAATCATTATCTATAATTTTCTTTGGTGCATCTTCAAATCCATGGACTTTACCAATGTCATCATCCAGTATTTTAATTGGTAATATTTTCGTAAGTACTGAACAACTTGATTCATTATACAAATCATCAGGGCAATATCAAGCCGGTCCGTTTGGGTCTATTCCTGCAAGTACCATATCAACTGACTCCCATCATTTGGAGAGAAATATTTTCCATCTTATTTGTTGGAAATATGATGCAAAGTGTTGTCCTTGATGGCAACCCACTAAATGAAGATGAAGACATGCGAATGTTGACATGTGTTGTCCTTGATGGAAAACCACCTGATGAAGTTATTCTTGACTTATTGGACTTGGTAGATGATGTAAATCTGATGTGATATGATATTATGATGCTAAGTGTTGTCCCTAAAAGGCAACCCTCTTGATGAAGATGATGGCAACTTACTTGATGAATTTGTGCTTGAGAATATGTTCTTGATGAAGAAAATATGATGTATCTACAGTGTGTACAGAAGGCAGTGAAGAAAGGAACCCAACATGTACTAAATTCATGATGAAAAAAGTATGTTTCAAGTCATACGCGGATCTGTCTAGGGGAAGTCGCGTATGCACGTGGGAAAGAACGTGATAAGTCGCGTATGGGCAAAAGCGCTCAAAAAGTGCAAAACCAGGGGTAACCACCATGGTATTGACCCATTGTATTGGGTAATTATTCGTCTAAATGACCCCGTCCAAGAATACCATCGAAAATAATGTAGTTTTGGGCTCATGGTATTGGTTTGGCTCATGGTATTGAAAAAGGGTAAACCTATATAAGGAGAAGAAATTCATTGTGCAAATCGTGAGTGTGGATGCAAGATGTCTGAGCTTGAATGAATACTTCTCTCTGAAGTAGATCTGAATGGAAAGGGTTACACTTGAAGATAAATCTGAATGTATGATGCACCAATGATGAAGAAGGTGTTCTAGATCTGAAATGTACTTGTATTTGCTAGATCTGTGTATGGAGTGATTAGATCTGTGATGAGGTGAACATCTGTCTGAAATAAAGGGTTGAATCTGAACTAAGTATCTGATCTGAAGAAGTATGTAGCTCTGTAATGATTGAAGATCCATACGCTACTTCGCCGCAGAGGAAGCGCGTATATACGCGGCTTTGCTGAAGAGAAAGCGCGTATGCGCAATGAAATATACACAGAGGTATACGTTGGTTGGTGTGGACAAAAGCGCGTATATACGCGACATCAGTGAAAGTGAAAGCGCGTATGCACAGTGAAATATGTACAGAGGTATACGCTTGTTTGTGTGGACAGAAGCGCGTATATACGCGACATCAGTGAAGTGAAAGCGCGTATGCAAACTAGGGTTTGCTGAAGCAAAGGGTATGAAATATCTGATCTGTTCTGCTGTGTTTCTGCTATCTGATCTGTGTTGATAAGTATCTGTTGGTGATGTATGTTTGTGCTTAAAAGTATGAAAAGGGTCCAATTTGAAAATATGATGAAATGTGGCCTGCAAGTGGTGTTCTTTTGTAGTTGTTGGATCCAGTGTGAAAATTGATGAAACGTGGTCCAAGGTGGTGCTGAAGGTTGTAGCCTTCAGTCAGGGGGTTGTAGCTCCCTTCCAGGTGAGGCTGGTAAACGAGATCGGGGGGTCGTAGCTCCCTTCCAGGAGAGGCTGGTAAACGAGTCAGGGGGTCGTAGCTCCCTTCCAAGAGAGGCTGGTAAACGAGCGCAGGTGGGTGCCTGCGTGCTGGTCAAGTCTGCGCCAGCACATATGTTGTAATATGTTTTCTCTATAATAAAATATTGAAGGCTGAGCAACTGCAGCGGTGGTTTTCTCCCGGCTTGGGTTTCCACCTAAAAATCCTGGTGTTCATGTGTGATGCTTTGTGTGATGGTTTATTCTGTTCTTACTGCACATGTTTACTGTTTATAGAACATCTAATGAATGAATGATGGAATGATATAAGTGAAGAACTAATGGCATAATTAGATCTCTGTGTATACGCGAGTTTTATGAAGGATATCCGCGTGTATACGCTACTTGTCTTCATCAAAGTAGCATATGGGTTTTAAGGAATGAAAAAGTAAAAAGTTTTGAATATGCAGTAAATACTGATTCACCCCCCCCTCTCAGTATTTTTCCCAACAATTGGTATCAGAGAAGGTCCTTGTGCAGAAGCTTGATCGCTTAAAGGAGATCCGTCGCAATGGGAAGTCAAGAAGGAGTAATGTCTATAAGCCACCTCTATTCAATGAAAGCAATCTGATATTCTGGAAGGTACCAACAAAAGCGGATCTGCAAAATCTTGGTGCAAAACTATGGGCAATCTTGAAAGGATGTGAACAAGAATTTAGAGAAGAAAAGGGTATTTTTGTGGATTCTCTAGAAGACAATAATCTTCTTGAAGAAAACACTCAACTCAAGGTAAGCCACGAAGAAAAGAACATAATCATAGAGACTCTTAAAAATAAGCTTGAAGCAGAAAGAAAACGCATTGAGGATTTGGAGTGTGAAGTAGTGAGTCTAAGGAAAGATAATGAGAAAGTGAAATCTCTCAATCTTAGATTTGCTAAAGGTTCAGAAACTTTGGATGAGATTATCAAGGTACAACGGTCTCCTCTTATAAAAACAGGTCTTGGATATACTGGGGAATCTTCCCAGACATCAGCACCAAGTTTCCTAAAAGCAGCCACAGTTGGTTCTCTACATTCAGCCACTCAGCAGGGGAACAAAGGATCCTTACAGGTAAAGCATGATCATCTCAATTCAAGGAACACTAACAAGGAGATCATTCAAAGAAGCTACAACCAACAGGTAAATTCCAATAGAAGATTTCATGATCACATAAATTTCTACTTCAATGGACAATGTTTCTCATGTCACAATTTTGGTCATAAAGCTGTTCAATGTGTTGCATATAAAACCATTATGACAAGAGAAGCAAGAAAGATAAGGATGAATGATGAACCAAAGAAGAACACCTATAATAACTTTTCTCCTCTTCAAAACGAAGTTGAATGTACCTATTGCAATAAATTTGGTCATGAAGAATCTGAATGCAGGAGCAAGGTCCAGCCAAAAGAGCGTGTTCCCTCAAGCTCTAAAGTGTGGAAAAAGAAAGAAATACCGGTTGAAAATTGTGGGATAGCGTTATTTGCAGAGGGTGAAGAAAATCAATGGTACATTGATAGTGGGTGTTCAAGACACATGACAGGTGACAAAAGTAAACTTCATACTTATAATGCTCTAGAAAAGGAAAAGAAAGTTACATTTGGAAATGATACTCCTGCTGTAATTAAAGGACAAGGGGCAGTATTTCTAAAAGAAAAGGTGAAGGCTAAAGATGTCATGTATGTGGATGGATTACGGCATAACCTTTTAAGTGTTAGTCAAATGTGTGATCAAGAAGCATAAGTGGTCTTCAGTTCCAAAGAATGTGTGGTTCATGATCTTGATACAGGTAAAATCATTATAAAAGGAAAAAGAAATCCAAGCAACCTGTATGTACTAAACAGCATAGATCAATGTTACTTGAGCAAGTCTTCAGAAAATTGGCTATGGCATAGAAGGCTGGGGCATCTGAGTTTCTCTCAAATCAACAAAGCAAGCAGACTTCAAGCTGTTCGTGATCTTGCCAAGGTGAATCTTCCAGAAAGTACCATATGCAAATATTGTCAATTTGGTAAACAGACCAGAGTTCGATTTAATGCCAAAGAAGGATCATCAAGTAAGCCTCTTGAACTCATTCATACTGA
This sequence comes from Pinus albicaulis, assembly GCA_034641835.2. Classification (NCBI taxonomy): domain Eukaryota; kingdom Viridiplantae; phylum Streptophyta; class Pinopsida; order Pinales; family Pinaceae; genus Pinus; species Pinus albicaulis. The sequence continues at coordinate 1,572,530,305 of CM076579.1, forward strand.
CATCTGTGGACCTATGAGGAAAAAGTCATTACGTGGGGAACAATACTATATCCTATTTATTGATGACTACTCCAGAATGTGTGAGATCGCGTTTATTAAACACAAAGATGAAGCTTTTGAAAAATTTCAGAATTTCAAAGCACTGGTAGAAAATGAATTGGATTTAAAAATCAAGTGTCTTAGATCTGATCGAGGAGGAGAATATTCATCAAATGAATTCTTTGAATTTTGTGAACAACATGGCATTAAAATATATTTCTCTGTAGCAGGCACTCCACAACAAAATGGTGTAGCAGAAAGAATGAATAGAACAATTGTTCAAATGGCTAGAGCTATGCTTGATGACTCTAATGTTCCTGACATGTTTTGGAGTGAAGCAGCACGTACAGCAGTTAACATTCTCAACAAGGCTCATGTTCGGGTAAATAGTGACAAAACTCCATATGAACTCTGGTATGGTAATTCTCCCACTGTGAAGCATTTTAAAGTTTTTGGAAGTAGATGCTTTATCAAAAATAATGATGAAAATCTTGGCAAGTTTGAACCTAGATCAGATGAAGGGATATTTCTTGGTTACTCATCTTCAAGCAAAGCATTCACATGTTACAATAAGAGGCTTCAAAAGGTTGTTGTATGTATTGATGTTGTTATTGATGAGTCTCCTGCAGCTCCTAAAGAAGAAAAACAAACTACAAAAGAAGATGATAGCGACATATGGCCTTCTACATCAGATGGAAATGATATAGACAGTGAATCCAATGAAGAACCTGAAAATGATCTATCTGAAAAAGCTCCATCCAGATACATTCAAAAGAATCATCCTAAATCTCAGATTATGGGAGACAAGGAATCAGGTGTACGAACAAGGAGAACTTTTGTGGGATCTTCTAGTCATCAGGCACTTCTATCCACAATTGAACCACTCAATGTCAATCAAGCTAGCAGAAATGAATTTTGGAACCAAGCCATGAATGAAGAGATTGATCAAATTGAAAAGAATGACACTTGGGATTTGGTACCAAGACCACATGATAAAAATTTCATTGGAACTAAATGGATCTTCAAGAACAAGTTAAATGAGAATGGGGATGTTGTAAGAAACAAAGCTAGACTGGTTTGCAAAGGATATACTCAACAAGAAGGTATAGACTTTGAAGAAACTTTTGCTCCTGTAGCTAGACTTGAAGCCATAAGAATGTTTCTTGCTTTTTCAAGTTATCAACAAATCAAAGTTTATCAAATGGATGTTAAATCTGCTTTTCTTAATGGTGATCTAGAAGAAGAAGTATATAGAACAACCGGAAGGATTCATTTTGGGAAATGATGAAAATCTTGTTTGTAGACTTAAAAAGGCTCTATATGGTCTCAAACAAGCTCCAAGGGCATGGTATTATCGCCTTGACAAATATCTTCATCAACAAGGATTTTCAAAGGGGTCTGCTGATAGCAACTTATACACAAAAATTGAAAATGATAAACTATTGATTGTGGTTGTATATGTTGATGATATCATTTTTGGGAGCAATGAAGAATCTTTGAGTCAAAAATTTGCTTCTGTCATGCAGCAAGAATTTGAAATGTCTTTACTTGGGGAACTAACATTCTTTCTTGGCTTGCAAGTGCATCAAAAGGCAAATGGTATTTTCCTATCTCAAGCAAAATATCTTAAGCAAATTCTGAAGAAGTATGGCATGGAAGAATGCAAACCTGTAAGTACACCAATGATAACCGAATGCAGTCTCAGTTCTAATGATGATTCTCCCACAGTGAATCAACCAGAGTACAGATCGATGATAGGAAGTTTACTTTATCTCACTGGGACTAGACCAGACATTATGCATGCTGTTGGGATTGTTGGACGATTCCAAGCTAATCCAAAAGAGTCTCATCTTTAGGCTGTTAAAAGAATATTCAAATATCTTCAAGGAACTCAAGACTTTGGTCTATGGTATCCAAAGAATGCTGATCTTACTCTTCATGCTTACACTGATGCAAATTGGGCTGGAAGTGTTGATGATCGGAAAAGCACTAGTGGTGGTGCATTCTACATGGGGCCCCGGTTAGTATCTTGGTTCAGCAAGAAGCAAAATTCTATTGCCTTATCAACAGATGAAGCAGAGTATGTAGCTGCCGCATCTTGTTGCACTCAACTCCTATGGATGATGCAAACCTTGCAAGATTTTCAAATCAAATGTGCAACTCCTATCTCCATTATGTGTGATAATACAAATGCCATCAGTATCTCAAAGAATCATGTTATGCATTCGAAGACCAAGCACATTCCCATCAAATATCATTTCCTACGTGAACAAGTGCTTGAGCAAAAAGTGAAGTTGGAGTATGTTCCCTCCAAAGAACAAGTTGCCGATATCTTTACCAAACCCCTGCCCAGGGAAGCGTTCGAGTATCTAAGACAGAAGCTGGGAGTGTTCTCTGCCAGTCAAAAGAACAAATCTGCATAAATTTTAGAAGATGGCTTGGGATACGCGGGTTTCCTGAAACACAGTTGCGTATGTACGCGGAAGTTCCCGTACGTAAACCGCGTATGTCTGATTGCTGACAATTTTGGCTTGGAGTCAGCTCTTTTCAGCTCAGCTGCAGTGCTGTTTGGTATATCTGATACTGTTTGGTATCTTTGGTGGTGTTCCAGTTCTCATAATTCTATTTCTCATGTTTTTGATAAAGATGCCTTGATGATTTGTTGGTGAAAGTGTTCAGGATGCACAAACTAAGGGGGAGCCTTAGTCATATGAAAAGGATGCATGGATGCACAGATTCATTGGGAGCATTAGCGTTGCTGAGTATAATGCATTGTTGGCATTATGATGGTTCTGATATATGATCTCTCTTGAGGTCTTTCTGGTGTTGGTCTTAAAGTCATATTTGTAATTTGATGAAAAGGTCTTGTTGAGACCCATGATGTAATTTGTAATATTCAGTCATGTAAAGAACTTGTCAAATTTGTAAACCCACTTGGTTGGGTAGCTGAGTCAAATTTTGTAAACCCACTTGGTTGGGTAGCTGAATTGAAATGTGTAAACCCACTTGGTTGGGTACTTGAGTCTCATATGTAAATCCACTTGGATGGATCTTTGATGTAAGTATGAGTCATTGGTGATAGGATGTTCATAGAGTCATGTACTTCATTGAAAAATATGCTTGAAGATTCAACATGAACTCAGGGGGAGCTTGATCACTTCAGTACATATCAGATCTGCAGAATGCTTCTTTCACATGAGGAGAAAAGGGGGTGAGTGTGTTGGTTTTGATCCGCCCTTTGCCCTTGATGTCAAAGGGGGAGAGTGACATGGTATTTGGATGCAGATAATGGTGTCAAAGAATTGGGAGAGTGACATGGTGTCAATGTACTTATCTGTTGTGGTAAACAAACACCATTGTGGTTGCCATCAAGTCCAAAGGGGGAGATTGTTGGAAATATGATGCAGAGTGTTGTCCTTGATGGCAACCCACTAAATGAAGATGAAGACATGCGACTGTTGACATGTGTTGTCCTTGATGGCAAACCACCTGATGAAGTTATTCTTGACTTATTGGACTTGGTAGATGATGTAAATCTGATGTGATATGATATTATGATGCTAAGTGTTTTCCCTGAAAGGCAACCCTCTTGATGAAGATGATGGCAACTTACTTGATGAAGTTGTGCTTGAGAATATGTTCTTGATGAAGAAAATATGATGTATCTACAGTGTGTACAGAAGGCAGTGAAGAAAGGAACCCAGCATGTACTAAATTCATGATGAAAAAAGTATGTTTCAAGTCATACGCGGATCTGTCTAGGGGAAGTCGCGTATGCACGCGGGAAAGAACGTGATAAGTCGCGTATGGGCAAAAGCGCTCAAAAAGTGCAAAACCAGGGGTAACCACCATGGTATTGACCCATTGTATTGGGTAATGATTCGTCTAAATGACCCCATCCAAGAATACCATCGGAAGTAATGTAGTTTTGGCTCATGGTATTGAAAAAGGGGCTCATGGTATTGAAAAAGGGTAAACCTATATAAAGAGAAGAAATTCATTGTGCAAATCATGAGTGTGGGAGCAAGATGTCTGAGCTTGAATGAATACTTCTATGTGAAGTATATCTGTATGGAAAGGGTAAAGGCTTGATGATAGATCTGAATCTATGATGCACCAATGAAGAAAATGATGAAGAAGGGGATCTAGATCTGAAATGTATTTGTATCTACTAGATCTGTTTATGGAGTGATTAGATCTGTGATGAGGTGAACATCTGTCTGAAGTAAAGGGTTGAATCTGAACTGAATATCTGATCTGAAGAAGTATGTAGCTCTGTAATAGTTGAAGATCCATACGCTAGTTCGTCGCAGAGGAAGCGCGTATATACGCGGCTTCGTTGAAAAGAAAAGCGGCGTATCTTGCAATGAAATACAGAGGTATATTTGGTTGGTGTGGAAAAAGCGGCGTATATCTGCGACATGATGGTAAGCGCTTATCTTGCTTGATGAAATATGTCTGGTATACACTTGTTTGTGTGGACGAGAAGCGTATATGTAGCGACATCAGTGAAGTGAAGGCGCGTATGCAAACTAGGGTTTGCTGAAGCAAAGGGTATGAAATATTTGATCTGTTCTGCTGTGTTTCTGCTATCTGATCTGTGTTGTTAAGTATCTGTTGGTGATGTATGTTTGTGCTTAAAAGTTTGGAAAGGGTCCAGTCTGGAAATATGATGAAATGTGGCCTGCAAGTGGTGTTCTATTGAAGTTGTTGGATCGAGTGTGAAAATTGATGAAACGTGGTCCAAGGTGGTGCTGAAGGTTGTAGCCTTCAGTCAGGGGGTTGTAGCTCCCTTCCAGGAGAGGAAATTTATTAAGCGAAATCAGAAGTTAGTAGCTCCCTTCAGGGAGAAGGTGGTAAGCAGTCGAGGAGGTGGTAGCTCCCTTCGAGGGGGGAGGAGGCGTAAACAAGGGAGGTGGAGGAGTTACTGCGTCTTGATCAGAGCTCTAGCATGACACATATGTTGTAAGATGTTTTCTCTATAATAAAATATTTAAGGCTGAGCAACTGCAGCGGTGGTTTTCTCCCGACTTGGGTTTCCACCTAAAAATCCTGGTGTTCATGTGTGATGCTTTGTGTGATGGTTTATTCTGTTCTTACTGCACATGTTTACTGTTTATGGAACATCTAATGAATGAATGATGGAATGATATAAGTGAAGAACTAATGACATAATTAGATCTCTGTGTATACGCGAGTTTTATGAAGGATATCCGCGTGTATACACTACTTGGCTTCAGCAAAGTAGCATATGGGTTTTAAGGAATGAAAAAGTAAAAAGTTTTGATTATGCAGTAAATACTGATTCACCCCCCCCCTCTCAGTATTTTTCCCAACATTATTATCATCCTCATGCTGGGGGGAAACCTTTAGTCACCCAATATGACAGTAATCCGTCACTTTTTGGTCAATCTAATGTTGAAACGAATGTTTGTCAATGGCAACCCACTCTGCCTATCCAACCACAAACAATTGTACAATTGTATCAACCGATTTAACCTGTTACACTTACTTCATTACCACTTGTTAATACATCTATACCCTTGTTACAGAATCAAAACGTTGTACATCAAACTTTTCAAGCAGGTCCTTCAACTCAATACCATCAAATATTGGGTCCACAGACTCTAAATCCTTTCATTAATTTACAACAGCTTGTATCAGGCATTATTTATTCACAAGCTGGTCTACCATTTTATGGGATATCACAACTGCAACCGAGTTATACCTATCAACCAAATCCAAGTTATCCTAATTTGTGTTATAAAATTGGTGGACAGACCCCTTGGCAGCCATAGGCGCAAATGCCTCAAACTTCATTTCAACAAGTATCATATCCAAGTTTTGGTCAATATAATCCTCAAGCGTTTGCTATGCAAAGCAACCCCTATCTGGATTACTAGCAGCAGATTCCTTATGTTGGTGCTCAAAGGCCTGTTGCTCAAGCAATTCCATCTTACCCTAGCTATGCTCAACGTGACCTTAATCGACAGTTTCCCTTTGTTGCAACTTTAGAGTTACCAGACTTAAATCGGCTAACTAATGATCCAATCAACTATGCTCCTTGGTGGTCGGTGATACGTCACAAATTACCCTCGGATATTCCTAAGTTTAATGGAAACCCTAGAGAAGATCTGTTGACTCATGTTATGAATTATCATTTATGGTGTTCATCAAATTCCCTGAATGATGATTCTGTTCGACTACATATTTTCCAGTGTACGCTCACAGGTCTGGTTGCAAAATGGTACATTGAATTACCTAGAGCTTATTTTGATAATTTCACAGCCCTAGCTACTGTCTTTTTGACTCATTTCCAGTTACCAATCTTATATGAAACTGGAACAAAACTCTTGACCAATTTCAAACAGCCTAATGCTACTCACATTTCTGATCATATTCATGAGTGGCGTCATCGTCGTCGAATGGTTAAGACCTTTGTTCCGGATCAAATCCTTGCTGAATGGTTCATTAAGTCCCTATTACCATCTATAACTAAGGATGTGGCTAAGGGTGGTGTCGTCACAGAAGAACAAGTTATCGCTCGTGCCCAATATTTAGACTTGATTTATACTCAGTTTGGCATGTTGTATGAAAAAATTCCTAATGTGCCAAGATCTAATTTCAATGTTCCTCCTCAATTAAAGGAATATCATGCTAGAGACGGATTGATAGGCACAACAAGCACACACCACCCTACTGCATCTGATCCTACTCCTACTTCTGAAATTAATGCCATGTCATTTGACAAAGGCAAAGGTGACAAGCAACCAGGAAGTAAGAAAAAGGGGAAATCAAAGAAAAAGAAAACTTCTAACCCACAAGAAAGATCATATGATCAACCATCTGGACCTCAGAAACCTCATTATCCATGCATAATCTGTAATGAGGAACACTTTTTTAGGGATTTTCCTCATTGCGCTGAAGTCTCAAAAATCATCAAGACTTCTCATGCGTCAGCTGTGTTGACAGACCCATTTCCAAATTCGGACACCAATATGGTTGCTACGGATCCAACTCCTAGTTCCCAAGTGTTAATGTTATCTGTCACAAAGCCTTCAACAGATATTTTGGTGTCAATGCGAAATAAAGATTATGGTAGTCAGGTTACTGATCAACCTACTACCTTGACAATGAATCCATCTACAGAATCAGTACCACCTACTGTTGTTCCTGAATTGAAAATTATGCCACCAAAGGGAGTAATTCATAAATCAAGATATAATCCTCGAGCAAGAGCTGCACAAAATTATAATATAGTTGAAGATTTGGCTCAATCCCCTTCAACTATGTCTGCTCTTGAGGTATTACAAAATTGTTCCTCCAAAAAACAGGCTTTATTGTCGGCAATTGGTGGAATTGATCCAATTGATTCTAATCTTGTCGTCTTTAATCATACGGGCTATGTGCCACAACTACCAGCAGAATTGGCATTCTACATACAGGCAAATGTTCTAAATCACCTTGTTCATCGCACTGTTATTGATGAGGGAGCATCTACATGCATCATGTCTCTAAACTGTTGGAAGTCACTTGGATTTTGCACTTACCACAATCATCAATGACGTTGAAGGCATTTGATGGAAGTACATATAAACCTTGTGGTATTATTAATAACCTGCATGTTGAACTAAGGGGAAAAATAGTAAATATTGATGTTGAGGTTGTTGACAGACCCCTTGATTATAATATTTTACTTGGAAGGCCATGGGTAGATGCGATGAATGTTATTGTTTCTACATATTTTAGAATGATTTCCTTTCCACATAAAGGTACAATCACAGTCATTAATCAACTATCCTTCTTTGCCTCTGCTTCGCAGGTAACTCGAAGCGTTTTGTTCGTTCACATACCCCAACTAGAACTTCAAAACATTGGTGTAGGACTCTTAAAAGGATTCCACTGTCATGGGAACCTTTGCATTACCATAGCCCGCGACGTGGGCAGAAATTGCAAGTATAGAGACCTGCTACATGATCTCTTCCACTCTATCTGGCTTAAGGGAGAGTACGAGTGATTCTGATATTTCTACGTTGGATGAGTTTATGTCGCCCAGCCCTATTGAGCTGGCATAGTAATCAATCTATCTGTCTTGGGCGGTAAATCCGAAATCAGTGTCGCCGAGTGTTTGGGTTGATCGTTCCTTAGATTTTGGTACTCTATCTGATCCATTTTCCTCAATATTCTTGACAGATGAGAATATTTTGGAAGCCATGATGTCAGAAGGAGAACCATGGGAAGATTATCATCATCGTTCCCATATTCCTAATTATGAAGAAAATAATCTAAGTGAACTATATCACCCATCCATCAAAACTTTTTTTTCGAATTCTTTTACCATTAATGCAATCGATTCCGAGCGAAATCTGTCAAATATTGAAGAAACCATTTCTATCGATATTTAAACCAAACCTGGCATTATAGAGAATATTCATGTCGGTGTATCTTTTTCTCCATCAGAACTCGAATCATATGACTCTATTTTTCATGAATTTCGTGACATATTTTCTTGATCTTACGAGGAAATGCCAGGCATAGATACTAGTATAGTTTAACACACTATTAATATGTATCATGATGTCAAACCAATGCGTCAACAGCTTTGTCCTGTTCATCCGAAGAAAGTCGCTGCCATCAAAGCAAAAGTTGAAAAACTTTTGCGTGCTGGTTTCATTTACCCTGTTCCACTAACTGAGTGTGTTTCCAATATCATTCTTGTCATGAAAAAACAAGGAACAATTAGAGTGTGCATCGATTATCGGGATGTCATTCATGCTTTCTCAAAAGACAACTATCCTACTCCCTTTATCGACCAGATTGTTGACGATTGTGCTGGATGCGAGATCTTTTCGTTCATGGATGGATTTTCCAACTACAATCAAATCAATATTCGCCCAGATGATCAACATAAGACAACATTCATCTGTCCTTGGGGCACATTCGCTTATAGGAAACTTCTGTTTGGTTTAAAGAACGTTGGGGAAACCTTTCAGAGAGCAATGGAGTATGCTTTCAATGACATCAAGCACATTGTTCAACCATATTTAGATGATTTACCAGTGTATTCACGAAATTGGACTGATCACCTGATGCATTTGAGAGCCATTTTATTACACTACCGACACTAAAAAATATGCGTCAATCCACATAAATGTGTGTTTGTGTTGGTTCTGGTCATTTTCTTGGATCCGTAGTCTCAAAAGAAGGGATTCAAATCGACCCTTTGAAGGTTCAGGCCATTCTTGATTTTCCTGTGCCATCAAACTTACTTCAGATACAAAAACTTCAAGGAAAGGCAAACTTCCTAAGGAGGTTCATTCCAAATTACGCTGAAATGGCTAAAGGATTTACTCGACTCTTTAAAAAGGGGGTTTCCTTCCATTGGGACCAAGTTGCGCAAGCTTCTTTTGATGTTGTCAAGGACACTCTTGTCTGAGCTTCATTAATGTATCCTCCTAATTATAAAAATGATTATTTCCTAGATATTTCCGCGGCCGAAATGACCATTTCTATGGTATTGGTCCAAGTAGAAGATGGAATTGAACATCCGATCTATTATTTGAGTCGTAATCTCAATGATACGAAAGTTAAGTACTCATACGTAGAAAATCTTGCCTTCATGGTAGCTGTTCAAGATGTCCAAAGATTTTGCCATTATATCCTGCTCTGAAAAAACAACAATAGTTTCAGATTGCAACCCCATGACTTACATTTTATCACGTCAATTTCTGGGGGGGAAATATTCAAAATGGATTGTCATTTTGCAGGAATTCGATTTGGAATTTATCATATCCAAGTCAAAGAATTCTTTAGTTTTGGCTGAGCTTCTATGTGCCTTCCCTCTGATATTACTAAAACTACGTCAGGACCATCAATTCCAGACGAGTCTCTGTTTCTGATCGAATCATTTGATCCTTGGTATGGGGATTTCATCATTTATCTCCAAACCCAAACTTTTTGACCTAATACTTCTCGCTCTAAACAACGACATATTCGATACCAAGCCAAATATTATATGATCATTGGTGATACACTTTATCGTCGTGGTGTCGATACCATTTTAAGGAGGTTCCTCACTCATGCGGAGGTTGAAAAAGTGTTAAATAATTGTCATGATGGGGCTTGTGGTGGAAATTTATCTAGATATGCTACCACGCAGAAGATACTCTACGCTGGTTACTTTTGGCCTACTATTTTTCGAGACTGCATCCTCGCGGCCAGAAGTTGTCATGCATGCCAGATTTTTTATCGTAAAATCCACAAATCGCCAGTGCCAATGCATCCTGTTGTCTCTGCTGGATCATTTATGAAATGGGGTATTGACTCCATGACTTGTAACCCTCCTTCGTTCAGGGGGCATGGTTATATTATTGTTGCAGTCGACTATTTTACCAAATGGGCCGAAGCAATGCCCACATTCAACAATACAGGACAAAAAACTGCATTGTTTTTCTTCAACCACATTATTGCATGGTTTAGGGTCCCATAGGCTATAGTTACAGATCATGGGAAGAATTTTCACAACCACATGATGTCTGAATTGACTGCAAAGTTAGGATTTTCACATGATAATTCTACTCCTTATTATCCACAATCAAATGGAAAAGTTGAGGCTATTAACAAAATTCTTAAATGAATGCTTCAACGAATGATAGGAGTTCATAAAAGGAACTAGAATTTGATCTTGTACTCTGCCTTGTGGGCGTATCGAACCTCAGTGAGAAACGCGACCGGATTTACTCCTTTTCAATTGGTGTATGGTCTGGAAGCTATCTTACCAATCCAATGTGAAATATCATCGTTAAAACTCGCAATGGACTTGTTACCTGACACCTCTGAAGAAGAAGCGTGTCTCCTTAACCTCATCCATCTTGATGAAACGTGTCATGAAGCCTAATTTTCCAACGAAGTGCATAAGAGACATATAAAGGAGCAATACGAAAAAAATGTACAGGCTCGCATTTTCTCAAAGGGCGACTTGGTCCTTCTCTACGATCAAGAAGCTGATGTAATAGGTACAGGAAATTTTGAGCCATTATGGCATGGCCCCTATATTGTCAAAAGAGTTCTTGCTAAGGGTGCCTATGAGTTAGTTGATTACGATGGAATTCTATTGGTGCAGCCTAGAAAAGGGTTGTATTTGAAACGTTACTATGCTTAATCATGAGTGTAGTAATTTTTTATATCATATTGTAAATATATGCTGTTGATTTTCATTCACTATCTTAATTTGTTTTTAAATTTTTCTTGACGTTAGTAATCCGCTTTACATTTCATCGTAGATGTATAAATATTTGGAACCATTTGTTGGATATGATGATGGTGCTAGTCGTAGTACACAGAATCTATCCTCTGCAGCGTGGGCCATTTTTGCTCCGAACGATGAGTTAGTGAGTTTTCAAGGGATTTGTATTGGTAGATCGATGAACAGTATCGTTGAGTATAACACATTGATTGAACTTCTCTCTGATGCCATTTCATTTGGTATTAACCACATAATCATAAGGTTAGACTCACAACTCATGGTATTACAACTTACTAGTGTTTATACTGTTAGAAATCCAACACTTCTTAGATTGTTCCTAAGAGTTCCACTTTTGGAAAGACATTTTGATTTTATTCAATATCAACACATTTACAGAAATTTGAACACATTGACTGATTCATTAGCTAATCAAGTTTTAGACAGACATTTGCAACATATGTAAAGAAAACATTCACATCGTTGAATAGGATTGCACAATAAACATAGGAAAAAATTTGAAATCATATAGATAGATAATTATAGGTTTTAACAAAATTTTTGCCCAAGACTCATTGGTCATTTAACCTCAAAATGTCTGCAAAATGTCACAAGTAAACTAGTGGTGCTTGTGGTAACATGCTATATATCTAGCTATCCTACGAAGTAACCACATCCAATGGTTAGGAACCCCAATAGTGTGTCGCTGCAGTTGCATAGGAAGCTCTTCGATTCGGAAATCCAGAATCTCGAAGGTCAAGCCTTCTATGTGCCACTGAAGTTCAGTCAGAGTCTCAGCCAAATCAAGATCCTGAAGGACTGCTCTCCCAACAACCCTCTCTGCTGGCACATCTGCTTCGCGCTCCGGTTCCACTACTGGTTGAACACGACCAACATATGCATTACATCAAAAATTTAGTTTAGTCTTGGGAAGAGATCAAAAATACAAAAACATTGTATAAATCTTAGGAAAATAAAAAAACATGGTCAAAAAATTCTTACCTATTGCACCCCACTGAGCACCTTCTGGTAATGCTAAATCTGGATCTCCTCGAAAATCGACGCCTGCGTATGCATACTCATTGATGGCGACAATTTTTCGCTGGAAAAGGGCAAATAATGTAGTAGATAACACAACAGTAGATTGGCCTACGTGCCAACCCATGAGTTCTACCCATCTCTACATTCAAGGATCTCTAGGACTAGCTATATCCAGTGTCACATGTTGTGGCTACATCAGTGGAATCCGTTCCAAGGCGAAGGATATAAGGATAGAACCATAACTGAAATTCTTCTTCCTTCCTCCCTTTTCTTTATTCAATTGTTCCTTTATCTGAGATAGAACAGCTTCAGACCAGTTGAATACTGTTGGCTCCATACACTCTAGCGCATACTGCATATATGATTTGTTAGCTACATTTAGTGTAACGGTGACAACAATTTTAGCGATTGTGAAAAGGATATTTCTCAAAGGAAAATCTCTGAAATCCCAGATGTTTATTTTTCCATATTTGCTAGGTTATTCCCCTGGATATAAATACTAAAAAATATAATCCCTCACCGTCTCTCCTCCAAAGGTAGACCCTGAGAGTGAAATGGGCAAACCTCTCCTCGAAAAACCTATGAGAAAATACACATTCCAAACTGTTATAGGAACCACTTGGTTCTTAATATGAAACACATCTTTCGCCGGATCCCATGATCGAACTAAGAACTCCAAGATTTCTATTTGTTGCCTCATCCCAGACAATTTTAAGTACTTAAGCAGTCCACAATCTCTTAGGGCTCTTACTGTACCTGGATCATTTAAGGAAATCATATATTGTTCTTCATGTTCTCTTTCCCTCCATGTAATCGTCATTATAATCTGATGGAAACCTGAAACACAACCATAAGATCCATTAGATTCCATTCATTGCAAAAACCCAGGTCAATTTTGGGCATAATGAGAAAATAAAAAACTTAAACAGCACCCAACACACTCCCTGACAAGAGACATTGCATTTCACATGCAAGTACACTTCACTGTACCTGCTATGCAATGCAGGTTTTGACATTCAGGGGTGCGTTGCCCTCATTTTGAGCAGAATTTACCCTAGGGGCCTTAAAACCCTAAAAATTTACAGAAATTGGAGATGAAATCAATACTAAAGGAAAGAGGAGGTTCATGGCACTAACCTAGATCAACCAACAACGAAATCCATCGACAAAAATGATCACAATCAGCAGTTGAAGTTTGGGGGCAAAATCAGGTTCACAGCTCCAAAATACAAATGGTAACTATGGAATGGTGAAAATGAATAGTGAAACTAATTTTAATAGTCATTTAATTATTTTCAAGTTAAATTTATTGCTATGATTATAGTTTTATTATGTTTTTATCATGAAACAGGTATTTTTAATCCATTTTATTTTGTTTTGAATAGGAGATACAACTGATGAACATATTAGTCGTGCAGATTTATTTCAAAGAATGACTTGACCACAAAGCATACTTTTTCTCCTTATTTTTCGAGCTTTGTTAAAAATGAAAAAGGATTTGAAGCACACTTTTATCTCTTTTTCGAGCTTTGATAACAACGAAAAAGGAACCCTTGGAGTCTTCTTGCAGCTCTTTTCATACTCCGATAATGTGAAAAGATCGCCAAGCACTTGTCTTTTCGAGCTCATAAAATTAAATGAATTGATATATACTCAGTATAAGTTTAACCCTTTTTCAGACTGAGATAGATTATTTATGAAAAAGGAATACCTTCGTTAAACATGACCAAAGAGGTTCTCTCAGATATTATTTTACAATTTTTCGAATCTGAGTGGCAAATTTACGAAAAAGTACTTATGGAGTTTTCTTTCGTCCTCTTTTTCAAACTCTCTAAATATAAAAAAGGACCGGGCTATCACTGTCGTTAAGCTTGTTAAAACATAAAATAGCGATGGGCTTGTTGATCATGGCAAGAATCATGTTTCATTCATCACTAGACTCGTTAAATTATTAAATAGTGATACTTTCTTCACCTGAAGGGTTGAATTATAGATCAAGAAAATGTTATCCTCCTCAAGTGTGTTAAAAAATAAAGAGGTATTGGTCGACAAATGATCGGGGAAAATATGGGAAAAGTGAGAAAAATTTCTTTATGGTAGCAAGTCACTCATGAACATGACACTTCATTCACTCCATGTCCGTGACTGTTTGGGTTGTGTAATCATCTTGACGGTTCATTCACACCTATGGTTCATCATACCTTCACTTCGGTTTTGGGTCAATGCTGCCAACTCATCATAGTGTTGCCAATATGTTCAAGAGAAATCATCCAGTGAATAAACTCATCCTTCTGCAATACTCATAAACCTTCATTCTCATGACCGTCATCCCTGAAAATTGCTATATCAAGTCATACCCTTGTCTCCGAAATCAGTAACTCCTGTTTCGAAATAAGGTGGCTTCCTGTCGACATCAAATCAATATCTAGGAAGTTCACTTAGAAACATCAAATTCAAGTACCATGAGGCTTGTTACAGCATCGACAAGATCCTCGCTTCCGGACCTTTGACCGAAATATTTTGTTTGGCGTTTGACATCAAATCATCTATTCATGCCTTACGAAATGTACTACAGTACCTTGAGGGCCATTTTCATTAATGGTGGTTCTCTTGCGTTTGTTAACATCTCACATCATTAGTTGGTAATCAAACGATGTCTTTCCATGTTCGACAACAACTCATATATTCGCATGGCTAGACTTGTACCCGAATGATCGAGTGAATGAGACAAGAAGACCTCGTATCTAGTTTCAGCCATCCGGGTTGCAATTTTAGGATTGTTGTACACATCATATGTACGGTGACCTTACATACAGATTGTCATCCAAACATGGGCCTATATCTGTAGGCATGTCTGCATTGGGCAACATTCTAGTGTCGACGACTTTTTGAATTATGTACATGTTATTAGATTATTTATGTGCTGAAAATGGGAATGTCTACCCTCAGCATTTATGATCAAAGAGGATATATCATGATGTAATGTATTGTAAGATTGATGCAGGTGACCACTCCACTTCCTCTCCAGCCCATCACAGTGTAAATCATCTCAATCAAATGTTTTTATTATTTTGACCTCATGCTTTAGGGGGAAATTGTTATAGGTCAATTTGGGCATAATTCCCAATGGCCTAGTTAAATGGGCATCATCTCCAAGACCAATGAATAAGGTTCTATCATTCCCTATCATTTCAAGTTGCTACATGCCCTAAGGCAAGAACAAGACAAATCAAACATGACTTTCATTAAGCAAAGGTTTCCAAGGTTTGAAGTTTATTATATAGCGTATGGGAGCTCACTAACGCTGCCTATAAGGGGACTAAGTGCATTGCATATGTAGGTAGCCCCATGCAAGGCTGCTCTGCAAACCACTTCCCGACATCTATGGGTGCGTTGGTCACATTGGGAGAAAAATTCTCATTGTTTCGGAATCTCCACTTGGCCAGTGCTTTCTAGAAGAGTTCACATGTGTGAAGCTTCGAATCCAAGTGTCCATTTGACATCTACAAGATGGGGAAAATGTCTTGCCTATTATTGGAAAATCATTGATTGCAAAACAACCTTCAGCCTCTCTATAAATTGAGCACAGATTTGAGTGTTTGAGAAGGAAGATTTTAGGTAGAGAAATGCTGGTGGATTTTCAATTGAGAGTTAGATTTGTGTAACGGATGCTGGAGAGATTTATACTGTGATGAGGCTAGGGATCGTTGCTGGAAGGGTCACTTCAAATCAGTCATTGGGTTGTAACCCCTCCTTCTATCATTAACAAAGAATACAACTTACTTTTCCATATATGCATCTGTATTGGCTTTTATTTTCCATATTGTAAGATCTTAGTTGATGTATATGGTTTATGCTTTACTGATTTAGCTAACTAACTTGAATAGACCTCTGTATTATTGCTATCTTTTGTTGTTTTAGTGTTCTTTCTTGCAGGAATCATTTTGCCTACAAACCTCTTGAATTTGAAGCTACAATGGAAGCGACAGAAGGAGCCTTTTAGAAGCACTTGGATTACAAGTAAGCCTCTAATTATTTTTGTGTGTCTGCTCTGAGTTAGGAAAGGTAGTCATATAGTCTTTAATATATTGTTCTAGACTGTCATCTATCTAGGGAAGCGTGTTTTATCCGTAATTCACAATTCTATCCAACACTATTGAAGAGATTCAAATGATAATAATGCAAATGATGGCTCTAGGCCTCTTCTTATTAAACGTTTGATACGGAGAAGAAATTTTACCCACTTTCCAAAGGGCCCCTAGACAATGGTTCTAGGTCCTAATGCAAGGATGTTGTTTTCCAAGCTCTGTCGGGCAGTCTCCCTCTCTCTCTGCTGTGATGGACTAAGATTTTTGGGTGACCAACAATCGAGTCCCCTCTATCTCCAGCTTCGGGTCACACATTACTGGTATTTCTTGGGAAATTTTGGCCAGAATAACAATGTGATCACCCATTCTTCATATCATGGTGGCTTTATATAGGGGATTTCAAATCCTCCTTCCCTCCCTTGGTACATGGTGGATGGTTTTCATAATGTCTTCCTGCCCTGTAAATCCTTTGGCTTGACATTAATTAATGTCATCCTCTGCTGTACGATTTTCCATTGTCAACAATGATCTTTAGATCAATCTTGCAACTCTCTGAAAGAGGAACCCAATAAAAATATTGATGTCTTCATATGAGCATCACAACATGGAGTTTGGACCTATATGTCCAATTTTAACATTTTCAGTTCTAAGGTCTGAGAGCAGCAGACACTTAGACACATATTGGTTGTATTTCTGCTCTAGCGACTCCACACATCAAATAATCATTTAGAAGGTGACTCTACTGCTTGAAGATCAGTAGCCTGATGAAGTTTAAAGATGAGTTCCATTGCAATAATAAATGTCAGTTATACTCCTATGAATTGGTCTCACATCCATGGTTTTCCAAATCCTATGCCAAAGTTTGATTGGTTAATTGATCTTCCCATATTTAAAGATGAAAAGAAAGACAATGCTACTCTTCATTTGGTTAGATTCCATATGCATGTATGCAATCTTAAGGTTTAGTTCCCTGAGGATTGTCTCATGAAGATGTTTATGACCACTTTAGAAGGAAAAGCATGGTCTTGGTACGAAAGCTTTCCAAATGGTTCATTACATTCTCTTGCTGATTTCAATGTTGCATTCTATGGGATGTATGAAGAGTGTCATCCCTCCTTATTGCTGGTCAAATATTGATGTAAACATTGTGTGAGTTTTATTGAATATTTGGAGAATTGTTATGAAGATGATGAGTTTATGGATGATGAAATTTTAGAGGCCCTTCATGACAACCCATTTCATCACCAAGAAGGAAGGATAACATCTCTCTTGGATGAAAATGAAACCCAACAGGAGTTTATTTATGAAAATCATGTTACATCCTATGAATTTGATGACAATTTGCAACAGACATGTTAGTCTTTTGATCACCAGGAGTATGAAAATCATTTCAAACAACAAGAGGAAATATTGGAAGATAATTGCTATAATCCACAGGTAAACGAAGAATTTTATTCTTCATGTCATTCCTTGCATCAACCCACATCAAATAATGATCATATTAATGAGGAAGTGGATGAAAGTTTGTCTTTATCATTGTCTTCTAATTTGAAATCATTTGAGCGCAAGTCAGAAGATAAGATTCAATTTGTGGATGAAGTTGCTAAGAACATTGAAAAGGACATTGAAGTTTTAGAAGATAAAATTCAATATTATAGGCTTCATGATCAAGATCAGTCTTTTCAAAAGCTTTCCATGCCAGAACACAAAGAGAGGGTGCTGCTTCCTTTCTCTTTTGAGATTGAGGAAGAATACCCTGTTTTTGAAAATAAGTTTGATAGCACAAAACTGAAATTTTGTGTGGCTGAGCAAAGCATATATGAGTTGTCCAAAGCTACAAAATTTCTTGAGAATCATCAAACAGATTATGTCTTCTATGATCCGATAGCTGACTACATGAAAGAGTTCTACAGTCCAGATTTCCAGTTATGTTTTCATTATGAAGATCAAATACATCTTATGTTGCCTTGGTCATTTCAGTATCATGTTTACTTTTGGTTCAATCATAGTCAAGAGGTTCAAGTGTCAGATCAGATCAATGACTAGCTTCATTGGAAGTTTCATGTTGCTTGAGTTAAAAATGGAGATTGCAGTTGTCAAGGTAGGTAGGAGTGTGTGAATAATCTCAAAGTTGACTGAGCATCTTTTCAACTGGTACAAAGTTGGTTTTTTCAGCAGTAATTATCAAGATTGAGCCTGAGGAGAAGGCCATAAGAGCTTGGAAAATTTTTCATAAATTTCAGAGATTTTATTTCCAAGAAGATGGATGGCACTGGAACTACTGGTTCTTTGGTGTATCACTTGGGCACACCATCTCAAGTGGAGCCACTATTATCACACAAAAAATGAAGCATCATTTGACAAGGTTAAATAGGTTCATGTGTAAAAAATTGGGTTGTAGGATTCATTTTTTATATGCTTGGCCAAGGGAAATATTAATTTTTTCTTGTTTAAGTTTACCCTAAGTTCTAAACCCACTCATTTTCAACTTTCCTCATGTCACATCATTCATCATATTTTGACAGATTTTAATTCCTAAGGTTTATTTACCGAAAATTTCTTTTAAGCCAAGAAACCACAGTTTTGTAGCGAATTCAGTGTAAAATAGGCAGAAAACTCTACGAAACTGTTGAAAGTTTCATAGCGAAATATGAAGCAAAACTCTGTTTTTTGACTTTGAGCAGTCAACTTCAAAGGCGATTTATGAGCAAACTGAAAGGTATTTTAAGAAACTTAGAGAGGGTATTTTAAAAAACGTATCAGATAAAAATAACCTATCTCACTTTTCTCACATATGTTATCCGTTGGGTGATACAAGGATTTCTCTGAAGCCCTATTTTCAGAAAACCGAGTTTTCCTGTTTTACACATGTTTTGAAAATGTCGTTTCCGGACAGCTGGAGATGTTCTTCAAAAAACAAAGAGAGGTTTTTCTTCAAGGCATACGGTCCTAAAAAAAATTCCTTCAGTTTTTCAAACTACATCATGGATTAGGATATATAGGCTCTTTTCCAAGACCTATTTTTCAGGAAAAAAAAGGAAAAATTTGCAAGGATGTCTTAAATATGAAAGGTGAGATTGACACCTCAAGACTCTTAGGTGTGTTGGTTTATGGTATACAGAGGATAATGAAATTTAAGATACAATTTTTTGGAACTTACAGATTTCATATTTCAAAATTATACAAAAATATACATTTTCAGCACTTTTCAGCAGTTTTGTAGCGCCTTTGGGCTTGGAGGGCAATAAAGCGCTATGAAACTACTGTAACTACTCTTTTGAATTTTTGGGCCAGTTTTGAATGATATAAAGAGGTTTAATTGGTGTGGGATATGTTTTTAAATATTATGAATAGTATGCCAAAGGAAAGAATAAAAAACTTTGAGGTTTAAGGCATGTTTTGCAGCACTACGAAACTGCCTTACTTTCGTAGTTGTTGAGGAGGTAAATCCCCTCTGCGGACAGAGGCGATCCCTACTAGCCCAGCAGGGGTCTAGCAACAAACAAACAATGCTATGACGCAAGCTCCTAGTTACGAATGGAAAGACTAGGAATAGAAGCCTACCTGGATTCCAACGCTATAATCTGAAGAAGAAGTGTCCCCGTCCTTCAGCCCCGGCAGATCACAATCCTTCCACGATCTCCGCAGATGAACACCTGCACATAGAAGAAACGAACAGATACAAGCATAGAAACCAGCATACGTAACTAAACATCGGTCAGAAAAGACATTACTCGCATTAACATGATGGAAAACGGAGTGGAACCATAATCATAGTCATCTATTAAATAATAAACGAATAGAAGTTACAACCAAGTTCTGACGTCGCAGCCTCCTTCGAACGGGTCTCCGGTCGTCCACGTCTCGCAAAGCTCACCAAGGAAAGGGAAAACCTCTCCAGAGTCTCGTGACAATGGTCTCCTTACTTGAATGGGCCTTAAGGGAAAGAGAGGATTCTTTACAGCACAAAGGCACTTGGGAATATGGAGATGCAAAGCTTCAACACTTCAAGACTAGCTTGCCATGGACTTGAGCAGGCTTTTATAGATGGGGAAGGAGGGAGTTGGGATCCCTATTATTATGGGATTGGCCCTATCAACAAGGAAGGTTCCATGGAAGGTGGCAAAACCACTTCCCTTCCATAGAACTCCCGCAGCCAAACCTCCCAACTCAAGATAGGCAATAGTTTGTGAGTTTGTTTGAACTCAACTTCCGCCATCCATATTTAAGAAACAGTCCCTAAAATGGGTGGCGCGACTACTGCTCTATGACAGAGCGCCAAGTGGCGCGACCTCTTTGCAGGATTTTCCTCATTGGCGCGAGTACTGAACTGCCTGCCCGCGCCAATGCAAAAAGGGATGTTTTTCATGATTTTTGCAAGGAGATGTCTCAAGGGAAAATAAAGCTCATGTTTAGAGGGATGCATTGATGATGTTTTCAAAGCATGACAATGTTCACAGGTCACGGAAAGGGTCCTCCATTGTGCGGGATGGGGAATGGTAGGGACGGTGACAAATTACTGTGTAACAGTAGTGCACTGTATTTCAGCCTTTTTAGCAGGTTTTGGAGCCTATTTTTGACATATAGATATTATGGAAGGGTTAAAGACCATGAAAATTAGTTATTCATCGCTCAAGGACCATGAATTGAAGATAAAATGATAGCCAAAGTATTCGTGGAAGAAGAAGACCATTTGCCTAAAAAATAGGGTCTTGTTTCCTAGTTTTGAAAAGGTCAGTTAAGTGGTCATAAAGTGATGAATCCCATCATCTAAATTCAACCATGTGAAAGTATAATTTTCAAAGAATGTAATTGATTTAGTAGTAAGGTTGTTAAAGGCAATAATGAGTAGTTTGAGTCCTATTAGGAATAGGACTGTCAAGTAGGATATGTGTTTGTTTGTCATTAAGTTGATGTTTTATGGTTATGCAAGGTGGAATTAGGAAAAAATTCGATGTATCTAGATTGGAGGCAGATCATTTCATGATTTAACAACTCTATTAAAGGTCATTGAGTCGAATTTGTCAAGGTTTGGAGACTTTTTGGCAAAACTGCAGCTTTATGTAATTGACTGTTTTCAGTAACACAGATTGATTTTCTTCTTGACAGACCTGAGATTCTCATGGGTTTTTTAATGTTTTATTGATCTAAATCTTATTTTTTACTACTTGCAGTATATTTCATTGCTATTACTGAGAATTCATAACTCTATGCTTTGACTTCCTTTAGTAATGAGATGACTATGTTTTTCTGTGTTCTATGAGTGAATTTATTTTGAACCATTAGCAGTAGATTTCATTTTTATTACTCAGAATTCATAACTCTATGCTCTGACTTCCTTTAGTAATTAAATAACTATGTTGACCTATGTTCTATGAGTGAATTTCCTTTGTTAAAGACCCCTATCTGCCTCATCTTCCATGTCAAGAAACCTTGCCACTGAACCTACTGATTTGTTGACTCCATAAGCCAAATGGTAGCAAGCCTTCATATTTTCAACCTGCAAACATACAAAACCAATACATAATTCATAGAGTTAGCCACCTATATCTATCATTAACCAATATCATAAATTACCTGTGAGAGATCCCTCTCAGACTGAAGAGGCTAAGCTTCAGTTGGAAGTGGTTTGGAACAATTACACTGAAGTTGTTTGATCAACAGCCAATCAAGTATGATTTTGGTGATAAAAGGTTATGGGGATGATGTCTAGTTTAACCAAGTCATTGGGAATGATGCCCAAATTGACTTATAACAGCTTTCCCCTAAAGCATGAAGTCATAATAATAACAATATTTTTGAATGAGATGCTTTACACTATGATGGGCTAGAACTGAAGCGGAGTGGCGACCTGCATCAATCTTACAATACATTACATCATGATATATCCTCTTGGTCACGAATTGCTGAGGGAAG
This sequence comes from Pinus albicaulis, assembly GCA_034641835.2. Lineage (NCBI taxonomy): Eukaryota > Viridiplantae > Streptophyta > Pinopsida > Pinales > Pinaceae > Pinus > Pinus albicaulis. The sequence continues at coordinate 1,572,552,631 of CM076579.1, forward strand.
GCATTCCCATGCTCAACATATAAACTATATAATAACATATACATAGTACATAAAGTCGTCTACATTGGAATATTGCCCAATAAAGACATGCCTACAGATATAGGCCCATGTTCGGATGACGATCTATATGTAAGGTCACCATATAGATGATGCGTACAAAAATCTTGAAATCGCAACCTGAATGGCTGAACTACATCTAAGGTCTTCTTATCTCGTTCACTCAATCATTCAGTTACAAGTCTAGTCATGCGAATAAATGATTTGTAGTCAAACATGGTAAGACATCATTTGATTACCAACCAATGATGTGAGCTGTCAAAAAAAATGAGAGAACCACCATTGATGTTAATGGTTCTCAAGGTACTGCAGTACATTTCGTAAGGCTTGAATATATGATTTGATGTCTGACGCCAAACAAAATCTTTTGGTCAAAAGTCTAGAAGCGAGGATGTTGTCGATGCTATAACAAGCCTCATGGTACTGGAAGATGATGTTTCTAAGTAAATTTTCGGATGATGATTTGATGTCGACAGGAAGCCAGTTTATTGTGAAACAAGAGTTACTAATTTCAGAGACAAAATGTGACTTGATATAGCAATGTTCAGGGATGACTGTCATGAGAATGAAGGTTTATGAGTATTGCAGAAGGATGAGTATTCACTGGATGAATTCTCTTGAACATATCGACGACACTGAGATGAGTTGGAAACATTCACCCAAAATCGAAGTGAAGGTATGATGAACCATATGTATGAATGAACCATCAAGAATATTAACCAACCCGAATAGTCATGATGATGGAGTGAAGTTTCATGTTCAAGAGTGATCTACTACCGTAAAAGTTCTGTTCACTTTCACAAATTTTCCCTAGTCATTTTGTAATGTTCCAAATCTGGAACAGCTAGCAAGGCATGACTGGAAAACGCATTTTCCAGTAATGGCTGCTACAGAATTGAAACCAGGACCTGGATCCATTAGATCAATGCATATAAGACTGAAATCTAAGAGATGGCTCCAAAGAAATCCTTCTAAGGTGGTTAAACAGATCTACCACACTTAGATGTCCTCAGAAAATGTCCGATGAGGGACTGCAACAATTCTTGAGCAAGAAATGGAAAGACAGCGTTATTCTTATAGCTATAAACACATGAAGAGAGATATAGACAATAAATATATGATATAGCAGAAAATTTATACAATGTGTGGAGGAATCAGTCACTCCAGCTAGGCAATGGAAGCCTCAATAGAGCATATACAAGAAAATACAAGAGCACTACTACACATGGAAAGCCCTGGCTAAAATAACACAGTTCATAGGAGATACTACAATATACAAAAGGTAAATAAAATTATATATCAATATCAGCTCAAATAAATGGGGGGAACAAGATCTCAACCCCTGAAAACACTAATATAGCAAAATACACAATCCTTGGAAGGATTGGCTACAATATACATGAAATTGGCAAATCTATAGAAATGTTGGAGTTGCTGGGCAGCAGCTGCAACTCAAAACTGATACAAGATGGAGATGGCTGAATAATATGTCCAATATGCAGCAAACCTCCTCCAATAGATTTCCTAAGTACAAGGCTGATCCTCATACTGGAAATCTTTCCTTCCACAATGCCGGTGCAACCTCTCACTGTAGATGCACTCTAGAATAACGCAGTCAAGGGAATGGACTGCGCTGTAGGAGATAGAGAATGTTTGCACTGGTGCCAAAGATGTGCGATCAGCTCAGAAACCTCCTTCACTGAACTCCCGGAGAAACAGGAACTCCCTCCTCTGAAAGATAACCCAAGGAAAGGTGTTGTGGAACCCTCCACTACAACACCCAGCAACACTACGTTATAATTCAACAGAAATAACGTAGTGATTGATGGTAGTGGCTTTGGCCTTGATCCAAGATGTGGATAAGATGAAGTGAAATCCTTCAAGAGGCCTCTCAAGAAGGAGAGGAAATCCTAAACATGAATCCCTCGTGCTAAGCAGCACTGCAACTCAGCTGAACAACCGGAGTATCCAATTTGTCTGAATAGACAAATATCAAATGATCCAAGATGTCTCACTATGGCTGCCTCCTCCTCTTCTTATACAAGTGAATGCCTCTTTGCCTTGGACCCCACACATTAGGGTTTCATCCACAAGGAATATTTCTCCCTCCAAAACTACGTTGTCTTCCCAAGCAAGCTACACCTCTTAGGCAGCGCTGTTGACTTGGTCAAACTTGACCTTGTCCTCATGCAAATTGCCCCTTTTCACATTGGAAGGTGCAAAATAAGCTGCTCCAATGATCATTTCCACACTATGAAGGATATTATTCCTACTCATGGGCCTTTTACCCATTTTATTCACCTCCTAGATGAAATAAGCAAAAATTAATGTTCCATTTTTCTTCATGAAAATTTTGGAACATTACAGTCCTCCCCTCTCAAAGATTTCTTTTCCTCAAGCAAGTGCAAGGATAGAATGAATTCTTCCCTCCTCTCCCTGTAGCATCCCTGTATGATGATCTCCTCCAAGTGAAGTGATGCTATCTCATCCATCAAGTCTCCACAATGCTCCTCCTTAGCATGTAATTCAGCTATCAAGCCATCATCATGTAAAGGTGAGATACTCAAGAGGATAAAAAAGTGATGTCTAGAGGTCCCCTTGAAGAATGGGATTTGAAATAGAATGGGAACTATCTTTCCCATATGGATCCTCCATCTCCAAGCTATGAGCCATGCAAAATGAGTCACCTCCCAACTAGGAAACTCCTGAAAAATGTCTTCCACCTTTGGCTCTGGCAAAGAAGGTGTTAAGTCCCTATATTAATAGTATAGCCCCTTATTATGTTAGTGTAGCCCCCCTTATTGTTATTATTGTACCCCTGTAACCCCCATATTGTTATTATTGTGCCCTTAAATTATTATTGTTAGGTCGGCTAGGATTACATTGTGGCCCCACTAGGATTACATTATGGCCCCATGGACTCCTACATATAGAAAGGAGGTTTTGTAATTTGTATCATCCAAGAATTGTTCATTTATGTAATGTATTGGAGGTTGCCCCCTCGAAGTGGCTCATTTCTAATGCGTTGATATCTCTTTTCTTCTCTTTTTGGAGCTGGTTACACAACAGAAGGTGGGCTGAAATTCTGCACATGGTAGACAATGTAGCCTACCCCACTCTATTCATATCTCCACTTATGATAAGTGTAGAGTGTTGGCTGTCCATGGGCTGCAATAATTTTTCCCTCAAGTGGAAAAATGAGGACTAGACCTCCAAAGATCTCTCCCCCAACATGTGCCAAAACTAGGCCCCGGCCCAAGTATCCCCATATATGATGAGTTGTAAGTTATCATCATATGACATCCCCTCCATCATATGGCTCACCTCATAAAGTGACAAATGTGTTGTTAAGGTAACCATATCATGTCCCATGTTCCCCTTATAACATGTAGTGTAAAAAGTGTGAGGAATTTCTCCCTCAAAGGACACATCCACCCCATGTGTCTTCCTTCCAAGCATGCCCCTCATAAAGACAACAACAATAGAACCATAGGGAGCAAAGATGAGAATCATGCTTGCTGCCATATGCAACAAATGTGAAGGAAAATGGTCCCTCAAGTGCAACCAATGCAGCTTGACCCTCAACTGCAATAGAGACTGATAAAAAGGGTGGCTTCTCAACCACTTGCCTGCTGCTCCAATCTCCTCATAAGTATGGGGGAAGTGAATGATGTAAGGTGTACAATGAACATGTCCTCCATAATACGCCTCTTACCCAAGTCCTCGTAGGGGATGGCCATCAACGAAACTTATGGTCTCAGCTAGATCATGAAGCCCAAAAGAAAGAATGCTCCTCCTTGGAGCAACATCCTGCATATGTATGGTTAAGGGACATACATCATATAAATAATCATCACCCTTACCATATGTTTTTCTCATACAAGTGGAGTGGCTCATAAGTGAGTCTCCTCTCATCTCCAAAGGGAAAAGAGGTGTCTGTGCTAACTCTCTCAAAGAGTCATGTCTCTCCTCCATCTCCATTTGGTCTATGCATCTTCTCATATGCTGATATATTTCCTCCTCAAAGCCCATCCAAAAATACCCCTCCATGATGGTGTGGTATGTTCTCATAGAACAAGTGGGACTGAAAAGGAAATCCTCCTGAGCTGCTTGTAGCAACTTCCCCTTGAGCTTGGAAGCTCTAGGAAAGAAGATCCTACCATGATAAAAGATGACCCCATCTCTAACTGAATATTCCTCCAAGTGCAACTAGCCATCCAAGATCATGCAAGTAAAAAGATCCTTGGAATACTCCACCAACAGATAGGAGCTCCAATATGGATCTAACCTCCATAGTGACAGTACTGATGATCTCTCATGAAGAGCATTTGTCATATGGTCATCCTCCTCTTTGACATCTCCCATGCCAAAGATGCAAGCTGGAAGACTGCTATCCTTCCCCTGCTGCTTCTGCCACAACGCAAAATTTGAAATGGAAGTGGGTATTGATGATGTTGAGAGAATGCTCTCTCTCTCCTTGAGTCTACCCTAGACTCCTAGCACTGTATCAAGCTCTCTCCAGGTTTCCACCCTCCTGAAATCAATGATTGGTGCCCCAACATGTGAAGCATCCATCCTCCTCTGCTGATTCAGTGGTATTCCCAGCAAAATGTCTCCATGCAATGAGACATCATCATCAAGAAATGACTGAATATATGAATGGAGAAATCTCTCCATGCTTCCACTGCGCAATCCAATCACCTTCTCAGGTGAATCAACCTCCATATATGAATAGGGATGTGTACTCCTCATCTCATGATGAAGGGTCTTCTCCCTACTTCCTCCTTGTGTCTCCATGGTTTCACACCTCCTCAACAATGGCACAGATGGAACATGAGTTGGGCCTTGATCTCCACACATGAGATCATGGGGACTTCCTTGCAAAGATGCAAGCATCCCTCTATTTGGAGCAAGAGCTCCTCCTTCCTCTGCATGAGGTTCTAGATCAACTCCAGATCTAACAGCACTATTGCCCTCAATCTCTGGAACATGAGTGAGCAACCTCCCAATGATTGGATCCCTTTTTGAAAAAGAGATCTCCATGCTCCTTTGCTCAAAGGTGTGAGATGAAAACCTTTCTTTCGGCAAAGTATGGTGCAAGTTTTCATGCAAGGGTTCTGCTTGAGTTTTCTTGTTTACTTTTACCATGTGTGTCTCATGAATATTTTTATCAAATCTCTTCACTAATGCCTTAGTGAAATTTGCATAAGATGCAATGTTTACATTTCTCAAAGAAAAAGATTCAAAGATCCACTAGGCAAAAGCCTTACCTCTCAAATGCAGCGCTGCAACTTTGATGGCTTCATGCTCCAGCATTTGATGCTGCTGCAAGAAGGTCTCTAACTCCTCCACCCAAGCTTTGGCTGAACATGCAGGTGAACCCTCAAAGGTAGATAGATGAAATCTATCCCGCTGCTCTTTTCCATTCACCTTCATCTTGCAAAACTCTGAAAAACTGAGATGATCTCTAGATTTCTGAGTTTGAAGCTCATACTCCTTCAAGAAATCACTAAGGGTTTCCCTCCTAGCAACCTCTTCTTCTCTTTCCATCTCCCTTCCGACAATCCTGGGTATGTGACTGCGCTGTACACGATGGTGTGTAGCTGCTTTCTCACACTCTTTATGTGCAAATCTAGAGTTTTCCTTTGGTACAAACCCTCTTAGAGATCCTTCACATATCTCCCTCTAGATCTCCTCAAACTCCTCACGAATCATATGTACAGATTTAGGAAGAATCTTGGTAAGCTTATCCCCTTTTTATTTTTTCTCTCCAAAAGATGGAGTCTTTCTCCTGCTTATTTCTCTGCCTCCTTGATGAGAATAGGAAGTGCAGGGTTCTTCCTCTCCTTTCTTCTTATCCTCCTTGGGGAGGTTCTTCATGGATCTAACATATGATGAGATAAATCCCATCCTCTTCAATATTCTAATTTTCTTGGGCTTAGACTCACAGGATGAGCCAAGAAAGCAGCTTTGATACCACTGTAATGTTCCCAAATACGGAAACGACTAGACATATTTGGAAAAATGCATTTTCCGATAATGGATGCTACGAAAGTGAAAACAGGACACGGATCCTTATGATAAATGCATCACAAGACTGAAATCAGAGATGGCTCCAAAGAAATCCTTCTAGAGTGGTTAAACAGATCTCCCACTACTAGATGTCCTCAAAAAGTGTCCGGTGAGGGACTATAGCAAATCTCAAGCAAGAAGTGGAAAGACAATGTTATTATTGTAGCTGTGAACACATGAAGAGAGATATAGCCAATAAATATGTTATATAGCAACCAATTTATACAATTTGTGGAGGAATAAATCACTCTAGCTAGGCAATGGAAACCTCAATAGAGCATATACAAGGAAATGCAAGAGCACTGCTACATATGGAAAGCCCTGGCTAAAATAACGCAGTTTATATGAGACAATGAAATATAAAAAATGTAAATACAATGATATATCAATATCAGCTCAAATAAATGAGGGGGAGCAAGCTCTCAACCCCTGAAAACACTAATACAACAAAATACACAATCCTTGGAAGGATTGGCTACAATATACATGAAATTGGCAAATCTGCAAAAATGCCGGAGTTGCTGGGTAGCAGCTGCAACTTAAAACTGATACAAGATGGAGATGGCTGAATAAGATTTCCAATATGCAGCAAAACTCCTCCAATAGATTTCCTAAGTACAAGGCTGATCCTAATACTGAAAATCTTTCCTTCCACAATGCTTGTGCAACCTCTCACTGCAGATGCACTCTAGAATAATGCAGTCAAGGGACTGGACTGCGTTGTAGGAGATAGAGAATGTCTGGCTTGGTGCCAAAGATGTGAAATCAGCTCAAAAACCTCCTTCACTGACCTCCCGTAGAAACAGGAACTCAATCCTATGAAAGATAAGCCAAGGAAAGGTGTTGTGGAACCCTCCACTACAACACCCAGCAACACTACATTATACTTCAGCAAAAATAACACAGTGACTGATGGTAGTGGCTTTGGCCTTGAGCCAAGATGTGGAGAAGATGAAGTGAAATCCTTCAAGAGGCCTCTCAAGAAGGAGAGGAAATCCTAAACATGAATCCCTCGTGCTAAGCAGCACTGCAACTCAGCTGAAGAGCCGGAGTATGCAATTTGTCTGAATAGACAAATATCAAATGATCCAATATGTCTCACTATGGCTGCCTCCTCCTCTTCTTATACAAGTGAATGCTTCTTTTCCATGGACCCCACACATTAGGGTTTCATCCACAAGGAATCTTTCTCCCTCCAAAACCGCATTGTCTTCCCAAGCAAGCTACACCTCTTAGGCAGCGCTGTTGACTTGGTCAAACTTGACCTTGTCCTCATGAAAATTGCCCCTTTTCACATTGGAAGGTGAAAAATAAGCTGCTCCAATGATCCTTTCCACACTATGAAGGATATTATTCCTACTCATGGGCCTTTTACCCATTTTATTCACCTCTTAGATGAAATAAGCAAAAATTAATGTTCCAATTTTCTTCATGAAAATTTTGGAACATTACACATTTGTCGACTAGTACCTCTTTATTTTTTAACAAGCTTGAGGAGGATAACATATGCTTGATCTATAATTCAACCCTTCAGGTGAATAATGTATCACTATTTAATAATTTAACGAGTCTAGTGATGAATGAAACTCGATTCTTTCCATGATCGACAAGGTCGTCACTATTTTATGTTTTAAAGAGCCTAACGACAGTGACAACCCGATCCTTTTTCATATTTCGAGAGTTTGAAAAAGAGAACGAAAGAAAACTCCATAGGTACTTTTTTGTAAAGTTGTCGCTCAGATCCGAAGAAGTGTAAAATAATATCTAAGAGAACCTCCTAGCCATGTTCAACTAAGGAATTCTTTTTTTGTAAATAATCCTTCTAAGTCTGGAAAAGGGTAAAACTTATACTAAGTAGATATCAATTCATTTAGTTTTACGAGCTTGAAAAGACAAGTGCTCAACAAATTTTCACATTATCGGAGTCCGAAAAGAGCTAAAAGAAGATTCCAGGGGTTCCTTTTCACTGTTATCGAAGCTCGAAAAAGAGATAAAAGTGCGCTTCAAGTCCTTTTCTGTTTTTATCAAAGCTATAAAAACAAGCATAAAAGTATGCTTTGTGGTCAAAATCATTCTTGAAATAAATGTGCACGATTAATCTGCTCATCAGTTGCAAACCTATTCAGAACAACATCAAATGGATTAAAAATACCCATTTTCAAGTAAAAATTGAATAAAACCATAGTCACAACAATAAATATAATTGTCAAATAATAAAATGACTAATTAAAAGAGTTTTCCTATTCATTTTTACCATTTTAAAGTTACCATGCATTTTGGTGCTTTGAACCTGTTTTTGCCCCCGAACTTCAGCTATTGATTGCGATTGATTCTATGGATGGTTTTCATCACTGTTTGATCTAGGTTGGTGCCATAAACTCCCTCTTTCTTTCAATAGTCATTTCATTTCATTTCACTGCATTTTTTTAGGGATTTGGGCCCTTTAGTGTAAATTATTTTTCCAAAGAGGGCAACGCATCCTTGGGAATCGAAAATTTCATTGTAAAGCACTCAAAATGAAGCCTAGGTGCATATGAAACACACTGTCTATTGACTAAGACTACGTTGTGCACAATTCACATTCTTGATTCTTGCATTGTACCCAAATTTTGCCTAATTTTTGCATGAAAAGGAGTCTAATGAGTCTTATGGTTATGTTTTAGGGATTCATCGGACTAGAATGACAATTATTTGGAGAGAAAGAGAGCATGAAGAAAAAAATATGATTTCCCTTAATGATCCGGGTATTGTAGGAGCCTTAAGAGATTGTGGGTTATTAAATTACTTCGGTTTATCAAGTATGAGGCAACAAATAGAACTCTTGGAGTTCCTTGTTCGTGCATGGGATTTGACAATTGAGGCATTTCACATTAGGAACGAAGTGGTTCCTATTATAGTGGAGGATATATATTTTCTGACAGGCTTGTCGAGGATAGGCTTACACATTTCTCTCTCAGGGTTTGCTCTCAGAGGAAAGACAGTGAGAGACTATATTTTGTAGTATTTTTATCCAGGGGTAGAGCCAAGCAAGGATGGGAAAATAAACATGCGTGACGTTCGTGATTTTCCTTTGAGAACCATTCTATTCATGATCACAAAGCTTGCTGGTACTGTTACACTACATGTAGCGAACATATCTTATACGCAGTATGCGCTAGAGTGCATGGAACCAACAGTTTTCAATTGGTTTGAAGATGTACTTTCTCAAATAAAAGAATAACTGAGCAAGGAAAAGGGAGGAAGGAAGAAACAATTTAGTTATGGTTCAATCCTCATTTCTTTTGCCTTAGAGTAGATTCCACTGATGCTTCCTCAACATGTGACATTGGGTGTGTCTAACCCTAGAGATCCGAGGATGCAGAGATGGGTAGAACTGATGGCTAGACATGTAGGCCAATCTTCCATCGTGTTCTCGACTGCATTCTTCACCTGGTTCAAGCGATAGGTTATTGCCATTGATGAGTATGCATATGCAGGCGTCGATTTACAAGGAGATCCAGACTTAGCTTTACCAGAAGGCGCTCAATGGGGTGAAATCGGTAAGAATGTTTTGACCATGTTTTTTTATTTTTCTAAGGTTTATCCATGTTTTTGTATTTTGATGTTTTCCCAAGACTAAACTAAATTTTTAATGTAATGCATATGTGGGTTGATTTCAACCAGTGGAGGAACTAGAGCATGGAGCGGGTGAGCCATCAGAGAGGGCTGTCGGGAGAGCATTCCTTCAGGATTTAGACGTGGCTGAGATTCTTTCTAAGCTTCGAAAACACAGAGAGGGGTTGACCTTCGGGATTCCAGATTGCCGGATTGAAGAGTTACCCATGCGACTACAATGCCACACTATTGGCGTTCCTAACCGCTGGATGCGGTTACTGCGTAGGATAGCTAGATCGATATCATGTTACCATGAGCATCACTAGTTTAATTTTGAAATGTTGCATACATTTTGAGGTCAGATGACCAATTTGTCTTGGGCACAAATTTTGTAAAAACCTATAACTATCTATCTATTTGATTTCAATGTTTTCCTATGTTTATTGCGCAATCCTATTCAATTATGTGAATGTATCTTTACATGTGTTGCAAATGTCTGTTTATAACATAATTCACTAAAGAATCAGTCAATGTGTTCAAGTTTTTGGAAATGTGTTGATATTGAATAAAATAAAAATGTCTTTCCAAAAGTCAAACTCTTAAGAACATACAATGCAGTGTTGGATTTCTAACAGTATAAACACTAGTAATTTGTAATACCACAAGTTGTGAGTCTAACCTTATGATGATGCGGTTAATGCCAAATGAAATGGAATCAAAGAGGAGTTTGATTAACGTGTTATACTCAGCGATATTGATTGTCGATCTACCGATACAAATCCCTTGAAAACTCACTAACTTGTTGTTCAGAGTGAAAATGGCCCACCTTGCAAAGGATAGATTCTACGTACTACAACTAGCACCATCAACATACCCAACAAATGGTTCTAAAGATTTAGACATCTGCGATGAAATGTAAAGCGAATTACTAACATCAAGAAAATTCTAAAAAACAAACTAAGACAGTGAATGAAAATCAACAACATATATATAAAATATAATACAAAAATTTACTACGCTTATGATTAAGCATAGTAATGTTTTAAAACTGCCTCCTCTTCGAAAACATGGTGGAAAGGAGTAAACTAGGTGGCGGTTTTAACAGAAGTTCTATAGGTCCACAAAGCAGGGAAGAGCATAAGGTGCTAGTTGGTTTTGTGCTTATCCACCATCCATTGAAGCATGGTTTTAAGGATTTTATTGACTACTTCAACTTGGCCATTACCTTGAGGGTAATAGGAGGATGAATATTGGTGCTCAAATCCCAATGGAGAGGATAGGTCACGCCATATATCATCTTCAAAATTTCGAACATGGTCAGAGACCAATTGTTTCGGAACTCCGAATCGATCGATAACATGGTTAAAGAAAAAGAGGGTTGTGGTAGCTGCCGTGTTGTTAAATGTTGGCATGGCCTCAACCCATTTTGTGAAATAGTCAACTATGACGATGATATACTTGTGGTTACCAGTAGATGGAAGTCGACACTCCATAAATTATATGGCCCACTTACAAAGGGGACCAGCTGAGATGACATGATGGAGGGGAGCCGAAGGGGCTCTTGCCTTAGGGGAAAAACGTTGGCAATTGAAACAATGTTTGACTGCTTCAATGCAATCACCGAAGAGAGAAGGACAAAAATACCCAACACGCATGATATTCTGAGCAGTGGCGAGACTGGAGAGGTGATCACCACAAGCGCCGCTATGGAAAGCATTGAGGACTTTCTCAGCTTCAGCATGCATGAGACAACGACGAAGGACAATATCTACATCGCGACGATAAAGGTCGTCACTGATAAGAAGGTAGAGGGGGGCCTGGTGTCAAATACGTCTTCGAGCATCACGATCAAGATGGAGGGAAAACTTTTGGGTTCGAAAATAAGTGAGGATGTCACCATACCAAGGATCATCTGTGGTAATGGCAAACAATTTTTCATCGAGAAAAACATCATTAACTGGACAATCCTGCGTACCGGTAGGTAATTCAAAAATGAGTTCAACGAGGGCTACACCTTTCTTACTCTTCGGTGTTACAAATTCAAGATCGAATTCCTGGACGATAAAGATCCAATGGGCGTACTTCCCATTGATGATTCGGCGGCTCAATAGGAAGGCCATAGGGTTGGAATTAGTCACGACCTTGGTGGAATGCATGAGGATGTAATGACCAAGTTTTTGGACCGAGAACACGACAGCCAGTGCTAATTTCTCTTCATGTGAGTAGGATACAAGGGGGCCTACAAGGTTATTATTGACATAATAGATAACATGCTCGATTCCATTGTCATCTTCCTGAATAAGGACTCCAGCGACCGAATGGGTGGAGGCGGAGATGTACAGGATGAAATCCCTATCAAAGTCAGGGGGACGAATTAAGGGAGCGGATGTGAGAGCATATTTCAGGGCATCAAAAGACTCTTGAGCATAGTCATCCCACACAAATGGAATGTTAGATCTGAGGAGTTTAAGGAACCCATGCATGATGGTGGCATAGTCAGGTATGAACCATCGAAGGAAATTAGCTTTGCCTTGGAGGCTTTGTAACTGGCATAAAGTACGAGGAATAGGAAGCTCAAGGATGGCTTGAACTTTCAAGGGATCAAGTGTTATACTGTCTTTAGAAAAAATGAAGCCTAAAAGACGGCCGGCAGGAACACAAAAGACACACTTCAGCAGGTTGAGGCAGATGTTATACTTGCGACATTGGAGAAAGACGGTAGAAATATCATGGAGGTTCTGCGCCCAATGTTTAGAACGTGCAGTGAGGTCATCTAAATAAGTAAGGATAATATGAGCCAGGTCATGGAAACAGTAAGACATGGCCCTCTAAAAATTGGCTACGACGTTCTTAAGGCCAAACGACATGACCCTATATGTCAAGGTTCCCCATGGACTAATATTAAACACAATCTTAAGTTGATCATCACGACGGATAACAATTTGATTGTATCCGGAGAAACCATCCATGAAGGATAGAACCTCATGCCCCGCACACTCGTTAATGATTTGGTCAACAAATGGTGTGGGGAAGTTGTCTTTGGGACAAGCTTTGTTCAGGTCGCGAACGTCAGTACAAACACAGAAGGTGCCTTGTTTCTTGAGAACGGGAACTGGGTTGGACGCCCAAGTGGTGTATTCGATGGGATAGATAAAACCAGCCTGCTTGAGCTTATCGATTTCGGCTTTGACAACCTCTCGTCTGGAAGGATTAATGGGTCTCAACTTCTGACGAACAAGATTGGCACCGAGCCATGTATCGATATGATGTTCGACAATGGCGGGATCAAGTCCGGGCATTTTGGAATAGGACCAGGCGAAAACATCGCAGAATTCCTTGAATAGCTTGGTGTAAGCCTCAATTTCTTTCGGGGTGCATTGGGCGCCAAAATTAATGTTTTATTCTGCCCTTGGTTTGTCAGAAATGTCAATTTTAATGGTAGGAGAGATATTGGCCATATTTCCTTCTTCGAAAGCATCGGGTGTAGGGATGGGACTTCTAAACCAATCGACTTCATCAGGAATGAAGTATTTAGTTTCCACATCATATTGGTCATGGGAATGCTGCGGGAGGAAGTACGCACGGTGGTGCATATCATCTCATGGAAAGTTAGGGTCAGTCATCGCTTCCATAATGTCTTCATCAGAATGGAAGATGGGGTGACTGGAGGAAGGGAGACCACCTGACGCGGTAAAGCTACTTGACTCATCATGATGTGAAGAAAGGCTCGCATCTGCAACTTCATGGGGGGCTAACATAAGAGTAAGCAGATAAAGGATCTATCGATGTTGAGCCCAGGGTGCTTGCTGAAGGGAGGTCAGGCGAAACAGGAGGGGACGTCTCCAGGGGGGCTTCCACCAAGGGTCTCATGGATGATGATAGGTATAAAATGGTGGCCGAAGACTCTGTCATTTCGACATCAGGAGGGGGAATGTCAATGGGAACGGGCAGATCCTCTAGTTATACTAAAGAAGAACTCGCAAATAAGGGAGAGGTGAACTTTTTACGCTTGGCCTCGAATTGGCAGACTATTTCCAAAGAGGAACGATACTCTTCAAGGCGGGGACAAAGGTGAGTGTAGTGGCCATGGAAATCACACAAAGCACAAGGGTGATTAGTGCACAAGGATTTGAGTTTTGGGTCTGAATCAGGTATAGTGACATAGACCTCAGGGATATCAGACTTCAGAAACGTCTCATTGACCATGGGCTTGAGGTGAGGCAACTACAGACAGGTATGGGTGGCATGACTGACAACATCACACAAAGCACATTGGATGGTACGCTTTGGAGGCCGAGGAGGAGTAGGGTTTGTGAGGGTAGCCTTGTCTTTAGATGCCTTCTGCGAGCTTTTCCCCCATTACTCGAAGTTGTTGCAACAGGAGGAGGTTCCTGTTGAGGTGGTTGAGGCACGGTAGTAGAGGGAGGGGTCATGGGGACCGGTTTAACCAGGGTCAAAGCAAGATAAGGTTTGGGCTGACCAAGCAGGGTAGCTGCTGTGGGATCAATGTACTAGACTGGGATCCCCAGGGTCAAGTTAGGAAGGGATAAGGTAGCCATGATAGGTATAGAAAACACTCTAGGAGGGGGAGCTAGGAATGGTATCTAACTAGAGGGGTAATGGCTAGGTGGGACAGTTCCAAGATGGTTAAGGCCAGGAGGAACAGTGCCAGGAGGGTAGAGAGGCTCATGGATACCAGCAACAGATGAAGGGCCAGGAGGAGGGGGTCCCGAGTCAAAGTGCTAGGAGCAGGTTGCGGAGGGTGGGGCTGCTGACTAGCCGAAGCGGGCCACTTGAGGGAAGCTTGAGTTGATTTCATCATGCAAACATTCGACGAGCTGGGATCAGAGATAGGAGGAGGAAGACTAGGGAAGGACCCAAGCAAAGAGGAGTCTTTGTAGACTCTGGGTGAGACACTGGTCAAAGGTTCGATAGTTTTGTTGTTGGCTACCAAAGAAATGATGGAGTGAGGAGAGGTCTAAGAATTTAGCTCGTAATATGTCAACTAGTCAATGGTGAATATCTTTCCGTTATGAGGGAATGACATCTTACGGTGAACCGAAGATGGGACAACAGACATCACATAAGTGTAGCTACGACCCAATATAATGCTGCAATCTAAGGGGGCATCAATGAATTCTACGTTAACGCAAACAGTCTTGCCCGCAAGAGTAATAAGACAATTGCAGAACATGCCAATGGGCTTGGAAGAGTGGCCATCCCATGATAAGAGGGTGATATTGGAAGGGGCCAACTCAGGTGATTCGAGTTGCTTCCAAACCGAAGCAGTCATCACATAGGTGGATGCCCCTTCATCAATGATACAATAGGAGACGTTGGCATTTCAGATCTTGACGGGGATATGGAAGGCGACGGAAGAAGGAAGGGGAGGATGTTCTGACCAGTCAACATCGAAGAAGATCAAATGATCATCTGAAGGATCTATAACACCCATAGAAGTTAGTAGAGCTTTTCATTGTGAAGGGCACGAATGGAGGAGTTCCAACATTGAGATGGTAGCAGGGGATTGCACCAAATAATCTACTATACTATACGAATGGGTAGCTTTGCCAGAAGAAATGTTTTGACGTAACGGTCCCTTGGGGATCTTGGTATGAACCTCTACCTTAGGCTGAGGGATCTATAAAGGACAATTGGTTGTCAAAAGAGGCTCTATAGAACCTGAAGAAGGGGGCTCGGGGGAAAACATAGCGGGAAGTTTGTTGTACTGATGGGAAAGAGTCTGAAGGTTGAGGTCAATGGTAATGGGTTGGTAAGAGTTCATCATGAGAATCTGGTAATCGAAGGTACCAGATGGAGGAGGTTGAGTGGCCGCCTGACCTTCAGGTGGTTGGGTAGCCACAAATCCTTAATGAGGGAAAGGATTGGTAAACACAGCTGGTTGGATGGGTGCAACATTGGGAGGAACCGAAGGGGAGGCTTGCTATCCTCGTGATGTTGCTTGAGTCTCCTACATCTGACGCATTTGTGGTAAAAGAGGAAAATCGTGGGTGTAATGACCATAAACACCACAAAAAGAACAAGGCTTGTTCGTACGAATAGGCCTGTCCTGCTTGGGCTGAGTGCCCTATTGCTGGTTAGCAGTGTTAGGTGCATTCCCTTGGGGATTAGGTCTAGGATTACTGGGGGAAGATTTATTTTGGGTGCCTTTCCTCTTATTTTTTGAAGTAGGAGGATTAGTCGCACCTTGCTGTGCATATACCTGCCCTTGGGGGGATGGTGGCTACTGTTGCAGGGGTTGAGAAGGCAAGGGAGGTGGGGGTGCTAATGCTTGAGGAGCTGGAGCACTAGGCTGCAGATACAGGTAATAAGGAGGTTGGGAAAAATTGTGGTAAACAGGTTGGGAAAAAGGAGGAGGCATGTCGTGTCCTGGATACATGCTACCGGGAGGGGGAAAAGTGCTGGAGGAGCTGGCCCCTCCCTGAGGGAAACCATAACCCATGGGAGGATGAGCGTATGGATGAGAAAGGGCTCCAACAATACTGTCAGCAGCATGGGATGCCCCCGGTGCGTTGGCACCACCGGGTCTAGGGAGATCAGGTAAGATGGTATAAACATAACTAGACTGAGCATAGATCAGACCATATTTTAACGCAATCTGGAGAGAAGCTTTTTCAGTTTGAGGGAAATGCGATGCAACGTCTTTGTCAATAGCAGACAAAAGGGATCTAAGGAACCAGTCCATGTAGACACGGTCTTCGAAGGTAGGGGCTTGACATAGGCTCTTTCTTCTCCGCCATTCCTGGACATGACCGGATAGGCAGGTCGCAAACGATTGACGGAAAGAGGTCAAAAGTTCGGTACAGGTGTCATAACAAAGGGGAAGATGGAAATAAGATAGAAAATCCCGGGCAAGAGTCGCAAAGGTGGTATGAGAGGAGGAGGCTTGATCAACATACCACTTAGAAGCTTCGCCAGTAAGCGTACGTTGAAACAACCAAAGACAGATAGAGTCATCGGTGATGGAGTTAGATGAACACTACATGTGGAAATATCGAACATGGTTTGTAGGATCTTCCCCAGCAAGACCTTAAAAATTGGGGATGTCGGAAGGGACCTTGTTTGGCATAGCAGGCCAACTAGCATCATTGTGTATAGGGTCATTGATCAACTGGTTAAAATCGGGAAGACTGAGGCCTGCCATATAAGGGAGCAAGGGAGCAATCGAGATAGTTCCTGTTGCGGCCCCACTAGTAGTATTCCCAGCATTAGGGCCGGGGCTACCACCAGCGTTAGGTCCTGAACCAAACATGGTGAAGGTGACAGGGGGAGAACCGGGGATGGAACTAGAAGGGGAACCCAATGAACCAGAAGAGGAGTCAGAATGCGGAATCGGTGGAGGAATAACTTGAATCCTATGCAGAGGAGTAAGTCTTCCTATCAAAAACTGAGGGTGAAGGCCAAGAAGTCTCTGAGATAAACACCTTGGGGTGCAATGATGACAGAACAAACACGGATCACAAAAGGAAGATAGAACAACAAGGGCAAGGAGGGGTAGGATCAAATGATTACAATGTCGAAAAAAGGGCAGAGAGGTGCAAGATCAATTGATTACAATGTTAAAGTCTTTGCCTGGCGGTGTTAACCAAGCACTTCTTCACTTAGGGTGTGTGTGTTAAGTGTGTTAATTTTAATTTTTAAACCTAGACGTTTATAGAGAAAAAGAAAAAGTGTGTTGTATAACAGAAAATAAATCTGCAGATAACAATATATGAAACTGAAATAATAGAAAATAAACAGCTAATTATGCATTAATCTAAACCCAAGGAGGGGGGCCTCTCAACAACTAGTCTGTGGGTGGGCAAAAATCTAGTAAAAAAACACCAAAATAGCCAATGGATCTAAAGTCGAGAGGGAAAATGATCTAAAAGTAAGATCTGCTAGAAATAGGTGCAGACAACAGCAAAACACTAGAGGGAAAATTGCTGCAAATGAGGTGGCGAAAGGTTACAACCTGGAGGGAAGTAGAGGGAACCCTAGAGGAAGACCCAAAAAAAACTGAAAAGAGGTGTTTTGGATGGATGAATAACTAATATGAAGTGGATCTGAAGGTGAGGGATCAGATCTGAAAAATGGCTGAACACATTGAAATTTCAGATGACCAGCTTCAACGATACTCCTCCTAGAAAGGTGGAAGGGTATTGAAGCCCTAGGGAGCTAGGTTCCCCACTCCAAAGAGTAAAAGAGAGCAAGTATAGGTAAAAAATGGGCGGAAACGGAGGTCAGAAAACCATGAACAGAGGCCCAGAAAAACCTAGAAAAATCTCAGAAAAATTCCCGCAAAAAGTTCAGGTCGCAGTTTCTGACCTGATTTCTACAGAGGTTGCAGGTTTGGGGTTGTTTTTTGTGCCCTAAATGTCTAGGTCACAGGTTTTGGCCTAAAAAGTGTGACCTGCACTTCCGGCACTCTCGAGAGCAGGTTTCAGAAAAAAAATTTGTCTCAGCTGTGGCTAATGTCTGTCACCTGCGCAATAGGTCTGAAAACACACGAAAGCTAGAATAAATGTTTTAGGGTTTTATAGGTTAAAAATAGCATCAATAAAAGCAAAACAAGAAGATGAAGAAATATCATAGGGTTTGAAGCAGCTTGTCATGCAAGGATATGAAAAACGACAGAGGTCGTAATCGTAAACCCTTGTGGAGTCGCCAGTTGTTACGATGAATTCTAGTCGCAAGTGTACGGAAAAAGCTCACTTTAGTTGTGCATAACAAACAATCCTAATATCAAAGATGGCTGCCAATTTCTTTAGATCTGTAGTTATTTGACCAAGATAAATGCTACAAAATCTAGATCTATGTAGTAAAAGACATTAAGCAGTAAATAAAAGCAAGAGTTGCTCCATGCATCTAATAGACAAGACAATAATATTTTTTAAAGATTTTTTGTATTTTTTGAAACCTGGGAAGAGAATATAGAAAGATGTTACTAGTCCCCCTCAATGGGATGGGTTCTTGTAAGTCCTCAGCACTTCAGATCTAAGATCTCTCTCTCTTGATGATGTAGAAAACCCATACAAAAAAATGGAACTCAAAGGGAGCTCACAAGAACAATGGTAGCAAAATATGACAATTTTGGAGGATCAAAGTCAGACCAAAAGTATAGATCTAGAGTGATCTTTAGGCAACAAAAGGTAGTGAATGAATGGAAAAACCCTTCTATTTATAACAAAATATTGAGTTAGTCTAGATATTGGTGCATAATTAAAATATTATTAACCAATTCCAAATCCAACTTTTATGGAATATTTTATTATATTTGTTGGAGGGAAAAAGAATTTGACTTAGGTCAATCCCTTTATTTGTAAATAATAAATAAATAAATGATTTATTTATTATTTTAAGGATATGGTTGAGTAATAATCAAATAAATAATGATTTATTTAATTATTTATGAATGATTTAGTCAAATTTAACAATGAATATTATTTAAATAAGGTTTAAATAATTATTCCTAGAAAATAATAAGATAAATAATAATTTATCTAATTAATTTTCCTGTTTGAGTTAAATATGACCGGGAATATTAATTAAATTGTTGTTTAACTAATTATTCCTTGAGGAAAATCAACCAAATGTGGATTTTATTCAATATTTCCTCATAGGGTATTCTATTAGACCATAAAAAACTTAATAAATATGGATTACTAAGTTATTTTTCATAGTGAAAGAAATTTTACTTAGGGGAAAATTGGTCTTACATGGTGTACCTTGGTCCATGTAATAGTAATATGTTAGATGACCAAAAAATGGTCCGTAACAAGCACAACCCATTTGAAGTTGTGACGAAAATTCCATCGTAATCTACCAACTCGTAGGCATCCTTAGCAATAAATATTTTGATAATATAGGGGCCATGCCATATTGGCTCAAATTTCCTTGTACCTATTACATCATCTTCTTGATCATAAAGAAGGACCAAGTCGCCCTCTGAGAAAATGCGAGGCTGGAAATTTTTGTCGTATTGTGCCTTTATACGTCTCTTATGTGCTTCGTTGGCCAAGTGGGCTTCACGACGCGTTTTATCAAGATGGATGAGGTTAAGGAGACACGCTTCTTCTTCTGAGGTGTCAGATAAAAAGTCGATTGCGATTTTTAACAACAGTATTTCACATTGGATTGGAAAGATAGCTTCCAGACCATAAACCAATTGAAAAGGAGTAAAGCCAGTTGTGTTTATCACCAAGGTTCGATACGCCCACAAGGCAGAGTATAGGATCAAATGCCAATTTCTTTTACGAACTCCTATCATTCATTGAAGCATACGTTTAAGAATTTTTGTAAATAGCTTCAACTTGTCCATTTGATTGTGGATACTAAGGAGTAGAATTATCATGTGACAATCCTAACTTGGCAGTCAATTCAATCATCATGTGATTACAAAAATGCTTACCATGATATGTGACTATAGCCTGTGGGACCCCAAACCATGCAATGACATGATTAAAGAAAAACAATGCAACTGTTTGTCCTATGTTGTTGAATGTAAGCATCGCTTCGGCCCACTTAGTAAAGTAGTCTACTGTGACAATAATATAACCATGCCCCCTGGATGAACGAGGGTTACAAGTCATGAAGTCAATGCCCCATTTCGAAAATGGTCCCACAGAGACAACATGATGCATTGGCGCTAGCAGTTTGCCAATTTTATGATCAAATATCTGGCATGCATGACAACTTCTGACCGCGAGGATGCAATCACGAAATATGCTAGGCCAAAATTAACCAGCGTGGAGTATCTTCTGCATGGTAGCGTATCCAGATAACTATCCACCACAAGCCCCAACATGAAAATCGTTTAAAACCCTTTCGGCCTCCTCATGAGTGAGGCACCTTCTTAAAATTGTATTGACACCACAACGATAAAGTGTATCACCGACGATGAAATATGAGAGGTATCAGGCCGAAAATTCTAGTTCCAGAGATAAATGATAAAATCCCCATATCAATTATCAGATGATCCGATGAGAAACAAAGACTTGTCAGGAATAGATGGCTCCGACATAATAGCAGTACTATTAGAGGGAAGGTCCCATAGAAGCTCAACCAAAACTAAGGACATCTTTGACTTGGATTTGATGAATTCCAAATAAAATTCTTGCAAAATGACAATCCATTTTGAATAATTTCCCCCCCACAATTGACGTGATAAAATATAATTCATAGGCCTGAAGGAGAAATCTAGAGTAGCACAGAGGTAGTAGTCCAACCAAGATCCCACCAGAGGTAGCGTAGAGGCAACAAGAGCCAAGGAAGGTTGACGTTGGCCCAGCTAGGGCAGTGTAGGGGCAACGTAACCCCTTCTAGGGTGACGCAGGCCCTTCCTGAGCATCGCAGGGGCTGACGCAGGCCAGGAAGGCTGACGCAGAGGGCTTCAAAGCAGCATTGGGGTTTCTAGAGGCCGGAAAGGGGCTGAGTTTTGTAAATCCTATTTGAGGGTGTGAATCAGTCAGATTTTTCTATCTCTGGGATAGAGGTATTGTTGCCATTTATATTTCTCTGTCGAGTTAACCAGTTTGGTGCCCATATTTTTTGTACTTAGAATATGCATAGTAATAAAAACCCTCCAGAAGCTACTAGCACCAATTTTTTCGCATTGGGTTTTTCTGGGGACATTGTTCCAGAAAATCCTTTTGTGTCACTTTGTCTATGAGCATGTTATTTAGTACTTGATCTGTATGTGTAGTCTATTAAAAGTATTTACTTCAATGTTAATGTTAAATTTTCAGATTAATAACTTATGTAAGTAGGAGAAGTAAATCAAGATTTAACAGTAGGTTTTCTGTTTATTAAGGATTCAAAAATTTCCTCATAGCTATCAACACATAGGCTAGCTAGATTTCTTCCCAAGTATCCACCATTAGATGATTCAACTCTCCTTATCAAAATCGATATATCCATTTATCCAAGCATGCTTTCAGAGTGTTCAACATTTTTCTGGAGATATTTACCTGTAGAAAACACAACCTTAATAAATAATAAACTTTCAAATATAAGTAAACACAAAAATTCTAGGTAATTATATGCTACTATCATCAAGTTATCCATATACAATTTCTCGAAAGCTTTTTTCTTCTATCGTTTCTTCAACAACACCAAATACATCTTTAGATTTCTACAAGTCTTTGTTTGCAACTTCACGAACGTTTATTTCTAGTACTTTCATTCATTTGGCTTCATTCTTGCTTTAAGGAATTCACTAACATAATATTCCCTCCCTCTTAACTGAGGAGATATATTATTTCTTCTATCTAGGTTCCCTCTCAACTTAGGGAGATCAACAACTACATAACATCAGATAAACTTCATCCTTTCAAGGCTTCATTCATTCTTACAACATCAAGGTTACATTGATATATAACTTCCTTCATCATGCCTATATGAACATCTTCATCATCTTGAAGATCATGTATCTACAAAACTTTGATAGCGAGTACAACCAAAAGAAAATATACAAAGCATGACATTAACTATATCAAAATCAAATCATCAAAACATTCAAACTTTAGACAATAGGTACCTAAACCTAATTAGGTTCATAATTAGCAAAGGTTACATCTTTTTATACTTTATACTTTAACAACTTGTTAGGGTTTTTTCATAAACCCTAGACTTCAAAGCCTTATATAATATAATCTCAAGATAGAATTTTTTTTGTTATAAACCCTAGATACATTGATAATCAAGTTATCCTCCTGGCATATGTATATATAGGGTTTCATCATTGAGACATATCAGTACATACTTAGGTAAACCCTATAAAACATATATTACTACATCAAAGTTAGATACACAACAATCTCGATCAAGTTAGGGTTTCGATTGAGCAGAAGCATACATTCCTAGGGTTTTGTTCCTAGGATCTCCTTTTATAATATTTTTTCTTATAAACCCTAATTTACCAAACCCTATGAATCTAGGGTTTCAACTTTCAAACCCTAACTTATCACAATCTTAACAATATAAGGTTTTGTTTTATAACAAGGATAGCAACAACAAACCCTAAAAGACTAGGAGTTTGACATAACAATACCAAAACTCTAAACAGTATAATAATAGACTCTTCTTTATTGGTTCTAAGAAGGCTAGGGTTACAACATTATGGTTAACATATCTTAAGCAAACCCTAAGTAGATTAGGTTTTCATCGACATATCCTTAGGTTAGGGTTTTATAGTGAACCCTAAAGGTTAGTGTTTCATAAACAAAGTGGATAATATTATGAGGGTAGATTTAATCAAGAGATTAATCACCCTAACAAGAATCCTTATGATTCAAAAACCAAGACATGAGAGAGTACTACCAAGAAAAAATGAAAAAGATTAGCTGCAAATTTGTGGTTTTGAAGTTGCTCCATTTTACAAACCTTGTAGGGTTATTATTATTGAGGGGCTCCCTCTAAATTATGATATCGTCTTCATGATTCGCTTCCTTATGAGTCATCTTGTGCCCAAGGATCCCACTCGATTTATCAAGTTACCACTAATTTACAAGCACAACCAAAATAGACAAGTATAATAACGTAGAGACAATCTAGGGGTTCATTAATTTGAATGAATTTTTGGAGCAACAAAGTTGTAGGCTTGTTGACTTAATTGTAAAATACACAAGAGTTATTCGTAATAATAATTTATTATATATAAAAATGTATAAGTGATGACAAAATGTTACAATGAGGCCCTGCTTATATACCTAGGCAGGTGGCCTCTCATGACTAGGCATGTCTTTTTAGACATGCCCTTTCACTAACTTAATGACTACTTACATAATCCTTATTTGACTATTAATAATTATATTTATTATATTTGTTATGAATTATATTCATAACATTGCCCCTTCCTTCAGAAGCTTTGTCCTCAAAGCTATACTGCTTAACAATTTCTTCACCTTGTGTTTTTCTTATTTGAGCATTTTTCTTCATCTTGTGTTTTTTGTTATCTTGTCATGTGTAACGCGATGCCATTGGTACTCGAGGTTAGAAATTGCAAGTAAGAGTGTCTTGAACTCAAGGTAATAGCTATTCACCCCCCTCTTTCTTTTTTTTTATTTTTTTTATTTGTTAAATTAAATAATAATAATAATTCTTTTGAATTGAATAATATATATATATATATATATATATATATATATATATATATATATATATATATATATATATATATATATATATGTTAGCCACCTATAATATTTTGTTATACCAAAAGGTGGCTAAATCTGTTTTGAGCCTTCAAGGAACAATTTTTCATTACTAAAATTTGTTGGCTCTTGAAGACTCCTTGTAGGCCTCATGCCTCTGTCCCAAATCCTCTTTTGCTGTCCCATTTTATACTCAGAAAAATCTGCTGATTTCGTATAACAAACTGCTGAAGAAACCATCATTTTCCTCCCTTTTTTCTCCATATTATTCCTTTACTACACCTCTTTCTTCATTAGTACCTCTTTCATAGTTAAAAACTACTTTTTAATCATTCCAACCCTCTAAACTATTTAAAACCTTGAAATTTTCATAAAAACAAAGAAGCTCATTTGCCATTATGGACCTAAGCCCTTCGGGCTAAGTCCTAAACCACTTCCCTCAGCGTCATGTAAGAAACCAAACGCCAGATTTTCAAGGCCAATCGTGAAATGTCCACCAATCATGTAGACTTTAAACCTTCTTGTCAAAGTTCATTTTCTTTAAAACTCCAAAAACCCACTTTTCTAAAAGTTCAATATGAAAACTGAAAACCACGTTGTGTATTTAATGTATGTAATGGTTGATTGAAAATAGGCATTTATCATGCGTATCCACCTGGAAAACAATGTTAAATAAGACTGTACCTAAAGCCAATACGTCTGGGATAAGATGGCCCTTGTCTCTATACTCCCGGGCATATTACATTCCATAAAAACCACCGGCCCCGCAATCGGGCGCCTTTTTCTTTACTTATATATATTTTCCACCTGATCCATTATAACTAATGTTTATTGCAAAACTTTGGGTTTCATATGTTTAAAGGTTTTTTCGCCGGTACGTAGGTCAAAGCAATCCTGACCGTTGATCTAGTTCTTCGATCCAACGGTCCGCGCACAATCACATCGTAACTTTTCTCATTGCGCAATCGCATGCCCATCTCTCACCTCCTATCATTCTGCTCAGTGACAGAATCTCACCGCCGATCTTGTCTCCAAGACGACCGCCGCGCTCGACCGGCAAGTGTCCTCTCCGATCGTGAACGCAAGCCTCCTTCTGCCTCACTCCGACACCATCCCCCCAGAGCCCCATCACAAACAAGGCCCATCTATTTGGGAGAAACTGGCGTGCCATCGCACACCCTTGCCAATCCCTCCGATTCATTCCCTGCCGTCGATCTGGTCCTCAGATCAACGGCCAGCGCTCAATCGCAAAGTTCAATCGCATTCCCTTTTGTGCCACCCCCGATTGAGACCCTCCGATTAGATCTGGACCGTCCACGTGTCCATATCGGACGGTCCAAAACTGCTCCTCCTTATTCTTCTCCCGCTATCCTTTTTGCCTTTCTATGCAGATCTCCACCGTTGGTTGCCCTCATCCGACGGCTACGCTCCTCCCCCGCCATCCGAAGCAGTTTAAACCTATTTCCGCAGGATTTCTTAACTGTTGTTGTGTTTTGCAGGCGTTTTAATGGTTTTCCATTGTAGAATGAAGGAAAACCGAGGGATGGGAAAGACGTTTCCTGTGCCTTCGGGCTATCTTAAGGAGGCCATTCACGGGGTTCTATTCCATGTCTCGTCAGTACTCTATGAGTATTGATGTCGTAAAGCCCAGTGCGGGTCTGCACATCGACAAGACACTGTTTTAAATCAAACACAGTTAAAGAGTATCAGTTTTGAGAATAAAGCACAGCAGATGAAGATTGAAGACAGTTTTTATGGGGATTACGGCTAAGACAATTATCAAAAGCCTAATCCCCAATCTAAAACACAGTTTAAAGGAAAAAACCTAAAGTGTTTTATCAGACAAAAAGCCTCCACCGCCACATCTGAGGCAAATTGATTCCTCAGCTACCACCGAGCCACCTGTTGCCTCGAACCATTCAGAACAGAGGCCGAAGTTATTTCTCGAAGAAATATCTGCCTCCAGCATTGCCAAGAGGTTATTTATGCAAGGAAACCAATGAATAAATAGCTTCAGAGTTGCTCCGGACAGAACATAGAGCCTCAAAGTCAAATAAAGCTCCCACCGAGCTTTGATATTAATTGTAAAACATTAATACAGTGATCCACCTGTACACTTCTCCATCGAACCCCTCAAGAGACCGAGAAGTCATTTAATCTGTATTAATGGTTCACGAGATATTTTTGTTAGTTCTCACCTCCTCATCTTCCTATAAGTACTTCTACATTAGATGAGGAGTTGTTGGTTGCAGAACTTTGAAATACACTTGAGCTTGAGACTTCTTTTTGTACATAGTATTCACTGGCCCTTGAAGCTCTGTTTGTGTTAGAGTAGTTAGGTTGAATAGTGAAGATGATTGCTGAACTGAAACATTGGACTTGAAGTTTGTAGCTGGTTTGACATCAATATAAAAGTTGTTTCATGGGATCCTGATCTATATTGCCGGTGATGTTATTCTCATTTGTAACTTGTTGTTTTATTTTTGTTTTCATGTTGTTTCATTTTCCACTGTAAAGAACAGTTTAAATAGGGTTAGGACCTGTTGTATATCAGTAACCTTCTCTGGCTGAGAAATCTTTATTTGAATGTTTTCTTCCAATCTGTGTTATTCAGGAATGACTTAATTCAGTTTAGGCATGAGAATGCTGGCGTTCCCTCATTTTATCATCCTAGCTGAATATTATTTCTGAACGTTACTTTCAGTATATGTTATGTGATGATGAACTGAAGGAAGATATGGTTAGCCCTGGTCCCAGACTTGTCTGCATAACTAACAGATTGTTTCCCTTGGAATGTGTTAAAATCTGGCTAGTTTAGAAGCACTTGCTAGATCTTAGACCATTCTGTGTTATCTTTGTGTTTCCCCTTGTTTTGTATGTTTTCTATTGGAAGTGTGTCAAAGGCTGGTTGGTTTAAAAGCACTTACCAGATCCTAGTCTGCTTTCGTGTCCTTCTTAAAGTGTTTGTCAAAGGCTGACTGGTTTAAAAGTACTTATCAGATCCTAGGCTGCTCTTCGTTCTGCATCTGTTTAATTCCCCTTCTTAGTGTATCACTCCATTCCATAAATCAAAATTTAAAGAAATCCTTAGACATAGATGACTTTCCCCTTGGATCACACTTGATGTTGTTGTTCAATTAAAGCCTAGATATGACTCCATAGCCCAATGGACTAAAAACCAGCGTTATATCTATCTATCTGCCAAAACTGTTCTATTTGCTTGCAACTTCTCACTTTTGAAACTTTGCACTTAGGACTTTCCCCTCAAGTAACATTTCATGCTCAACCATCAAAAACAAAACAAAACCCTTGGCCTTCATAACTAGCCTAATATCATTACCTTAAGCTTTTCAAAGACAATATCCATCTTTGCACATATTGGAGAGATCCCTCTCCGGATTCAGGAGGGCTAGATCCTAGAATCCCAAAGTTTGGTTGAAATGATGTTAACTCTGTGATTGGACTCTCCCAATATTGCTAATAAATTACAGAGACCTAACATTTCTGGCGACTCCACTGGGGATCCAACCCAGAATCATTTTCATTTAAAGATAATCATACGACGTCAGAGATTTGGTTCATAGAGCATTTGCTTTATTAACCAGAGTAAAAAGCAGCCTTTTCAGGCACTGCCTATTATAGGTAATCATGATGGAACTTGTTTGAATCAGTGACAAACTAGGTAAACCCTAGGTTTCTCTTAAGACTTCATCTAAACCTTGAAAAATCAGCTGGCTTAGCCATAAGAGTAGACTGCCTTTGTCTCGCAACCTTAGCTAAGTTTTGAAACAAAGTTAGGATATTCTTAACAACCACAAAACTGAAAAATGACTTAGAAAAACCTAAAAATGTTTCAGATTGGAATTAAATAAACATGGTGGTGGACCATAAGACCTTTTACCTCTGAAAGGAGCTAAAAATTTCCACTTGGCGACTCCACAATCCTAGCAGACCTTAAGACTCCACTGGGAAGAACCCTTATCATTAATAAAACCATTCAAACTCACTTATAGGACTGTGGGATTTAAAATTGTAAAAATAGATTGGTTAACCTCTCCAAGATTGTCATATCTGGTTCAACTTTTCTTGTTTCAGGTCTAAACAACATAGCATAGTGGCTTCTAAAAAGATTCACACTAGAGCCCACCCAGACCCTAACCCACCTGAGATAGTTGATAATCCAGAAAGTATCCTTTGGAAGTCTCCTAAGGTTAAATTGTTAACTGTTTTCAGATCACCCTTGAGAGCTAAATCAGTCCCTGAAAATCTTTCAGCTCTGCAACAATCACAAACTGACTTAGTGAACCCATTTAGGACTAGGTTATTTGATGATATAATCCAGTTAGACTCTGAATCTTCACTTTCATCTCCTGAAACAAGTGAACATCCTGGTAGCAGGGAAACAACACCTCCTGATTTACATTTCCTTCACAATTTAGGTGTCTCTCATCCAAGATCATCTCAACAGTCTACTCCTGGTCCATCCACTTCTACTCACCCTACATCCACTGTTCAAACCACTTCACCTCAGCCCACTTTCCCTTATGTAAATCCACCTCCACCTCCTGCCATGGCAACATGGTATGCTCCCTTAGTCCTTCCTGTACCATTAGCCAATCTTCCACGGGACTATCAGTCCAAAATTCCATTATATGATGCTAGTAATACTATAACAGCATCTCAACATGTGGACAAGATGAATGACTACTTTGACAGAAACGAAATTGATGATGATTCTGTCAAGTTGAGACTATTTGCTCAAAGTTTGGGGGGAGAAGCAAGAAAATGGTTTAAAGGTTTAACCCCCATAGTATTAACGATCTCCAAGCCTTCCATCAAACATTCTTAAACAAATGGGAAGTGAGAAAGAATCCTCTCCAAGTCCTTGCTGACTATAACAATCTCCATAGGAACCCTGGGGAAAGTGTGCAATCTTATTGTACCAGATTTAACAGCGTCTATAATGCACTTTCCCCTGAACTAAAACCTCCTCAGGGCTCAGCTTTAAACAAATTTCCTGAAGGGTTTGATCCAGACATGA
This sequence comes from Pinus albicaulis, assembly GCA_034641835.2. Taxonomy (NCBI): domain Eukaryota; kingdom Viridiplantae; phylum Streptophyta; class Pinopsida; order Pinales; family Pinaceae; genus Pinus; species Pinus albicaulis. The sequence goes on from CM076579.1 coordinate 1,572,581,548, forward strand.
CATATTCACTCAGAGAAAGAGTTTTTGCGACCCTTGAAGATATGCAAAGAGGTGCTCTTTCTGTGGAAGTTAACCTTATGGAGAAGAGAGCGAGGATGAAAGCGAAAAAGAGAGTATCTTTTAGTGAGGAATCCACACCTTCTACTTCCAACTCAAAAATGGAGAGAATGATGGAAGAAATGATGAAAGAGATGAGCATAATTAAGAGAGCACAAGAAAATCAAAATCAAACTGCTCCTCAAAATAGAAACCAGAATCAGAATGTTAGAAGGAACCAACCTCCAAACAGACCCAGGGAAGATGATCAACAAATCACTCCTCCCTTTCATCAAAACTATGTAAGTGAGGTTGAACAAACAGAAGACATAGCAGAGGAAGAGGATATCAACATGTTTGGGGAAGAGGATGATGACTTTGAGGTTCATTATGATAATAAACAAGGTCTTTACACACCTTACGACGAAAAAAGAAATGATAATGAAAATTATTATCGAGACATGGAAAATGTCGTCATAGAACCTCAAAGAGAATATGACCTTAGAAGCAAGACCAGTCAACAAGCCCCCAACACCAAAACCTATGACAAATCCTCTCAAAGCAGCACCGCAGCTAAACCCAAAACAGCCAAACAAAAAGACAAAACAGTGGTTGTTAATTCTGATAAGGATAAGGAGAAAAACACTCAAAATTCTGAAAAACAGATTGAAGACATCAGCAGTACTAACACTTCAGCTAGTACTCCTTCTACAACAGTTGTGTCAAGTAAAACAAATCAGCAAGCTGTAATTGTTGATAGAGTGACGGCTAATAAGGTTGAAACAAGTGCTTCAAAGAATCAAACCCCTTTCAGCCTTGAACAGGAAATCTTAAAGATCAAAATCTCTGTTCCATTAACTGAGTTAGCTGCCCAACATGTATATAGGAACCAAATTTTGAAGGCTTTAAATATAGAGGAAAATGGAGATACAGTTAATCTTAGTGACGACCTACCGGAGTTGATTTTTGGCCCTAAGATTGAAGGGAAGTTTCAAGAAGGACCAGTTCCTCCATTTTATGTGAGTTTGAACATTCATGACAAAATTCTACACAACGCTATGCATGATTCCGGGGCTTCTCATAATTTAATGCCTAAAGCTGTGATGGAGAGCCTTGGTTTAGAAATTACCAGACCCTAAAAAGACCTATACTCCTTTGACTCAAATAGAGTAAAATGTCTAGGATTGATCAAAGACCTCTGTGTTAACCTAGCCCAGATTCCAGCCAAATGTTTACTCATGGACATTGTTGTGGCTGATGTTCCCCCAAAGTATGGAATGCTTTTATCAAGATCTTGGGGAGCTAAGTTACAGGGGACTATGCAGATGGACATGACACATGCGACCATCCCGGTTTTCAATCAGACCAGAAGACTTTACAGGGAGTCTCATATGCAATACACGGTTACAAGTCAAGACAGACCACGAAACTCTCCTATATATTCTGTCAATACAGGCCTTGATTCTTTTATCATGTTTAACAACGAAACTCCTAGTGAACAAGTCACTTTAACAGAATTAAAGGCTGACAGGGAAGAAGAGTATAATAACGCAGAAGTGTCCAAACAGTTTGCCACATGTGAAAACATTAGTAAAAAAAGCATAGGTCTTGATTTGCCGGTTATGAGCCCATTGTTGTTAGGACTTAACAACCCAGAAAATACCCCTAACATTTCCGACAACATCCCTCAATCTATTGAAGAATTTGAGGAGTCAAAACAAATTCAATTGGGTGCTGCTAATCATGAACAGTCAGAAGGCACCATAGTTAAAAAGGACAATCGCCAAACAGACGAAACCGAAGACAGTCCTTTATGGAGTATGTATTTTGATGGGTCGTGCACTAGAAATAATGCTGGTGCAGGGGTTTGGATCATTAACACTGAAAACAACCACATAGAATGCATCTCATGCAAATTAAACTTTCAGTGTTCCAACAACATAGCAGAATATGAATCCCTTCTCTTAGGCTTGCATCTCTTGAAGAAATTAGGAGCCGAAAGAATTAATGTGTACGGGGATTCTGAGTTAATCATTAGGCAAGTCAATGGGGAGTATAATGCGAATCATCCCAGACTTAGAGCCTATCGGAATGATGTCATGGATCTGTTGACAACATTTGAGGAGTCAAACCTGAGTTTCATCCCAAGGAAAAAGAACATTATGGCCCACAATTTAGCCTTTGCGGCCAGGACATGTCTAACGCCATATGAGACTGGAGACAACACAACTCTGATAAAATTTAGACCGGCAGTGCCTGATAACGAAAAATATTGGCAAGTGTTTGACAATGACAAACAAATAGAATACTTCATGCAATTCAGAAATGAGTTCGAACTGCACAGTTCAGATTCAGATTATGATACAGACTGCAGTGAAGAAAACTTTCTTGGTGAAGAAGAAACGTCTCCTCAACCTGCCAATATTAACCTATTGTCTAGCGAACTTAGGAACAAAACAGAATTAAGTGCAGAGTTAGAAACGGAAGAATTACAAACTCTGCAGTCTAAAGATGAAAATTTGCCGAGTGGTCTAACGCCTTTAGAGGAGTTGTTCGATTTTAACGATGTGGCCAATAAACCAAAACTGGAACCTGTGGAAACTGAAGTAAAGGAGTGCAATATAGGCAGTGAGGAAAAACCGAGAATGATCAAGCTTTCCAAAACTTTGCCAGCTCACATTAAACTCAAATACTTAGAGCTGTTCAAAGAATTTTCTGATGTTTTTTCTTGGAGTTACGAAGATCTCAAATCCTATGACACTGAAATAATACAGCACAAAATCCCTCTTAAAGAAAACCAAAAACCATTTAAACAGAAACTGCGCAGAATAAACCCTGTCCAGTTGCCATTGGTTCAGAAGGAGATCATGAAAATGTATGAGGCTGGAATTATTGTCCCTATTAGATATTCTGAGTGGGTATCTAATCTGGTGTCCGTTAGGAAGAAGACTGGAGAAATCAGGCTTTGTATAGACTTCAGAGACTTAAACAAAGCTTCGTTAAAAGACAACTACCCTTTACCAAAAATGGATCACATTTTACAAAGGGTGGTGGGGTCTAAAAGGATTTCGTTGCTTGATGGCTATTCAGGGTATAATCAGATTTTAGTTCACCCTGCTGATCAATTAAAGACAACTTTCACTGCTCCATGGGGCACTTTCATGTATGTGAAGATGCCTTTTGGTCTAATGAACGCTGGAGCAACCTTTCAGAGAGCCATGGACATAGCATTCTCGGAAGAATTGGGCTTCTTCATCATTATCTATCTAGATGATGTCACTTTGTTTTCAAAAACAGATGAAGAACATTTAGAACATTTGAGAAAAGTTTTCGAGAAGTGCAAAAGGTTTGGAATATCTTTAAACCCTAAGAAGACACTATTTGGTCTCCAAGAAGGTAAGCTTCTTGGACACATTATTTCAGAAGAGGGTATAAAGATAGATCTAAAGAGGATTGAGGCTATATTGCAAATCTCTCATCCTCGAAATATCAAAGAGTTGCAGTCTTTCATTGGAAAGATTAACTTTTTGAGAAGGTTCATCCCTAACTTGGCAGAGCTCCATAGAAATATCACAAACATGTTGAAGAAGGAGCAAGGGATAAAATGGACCTTGGAAGCAAAGACATCCTTTGAGCTGGTGAAACAAGCATTAACCAAAACACCGGTTCTCATAAGCCCTGATTTTTCGAAAGATTTTTATATCTTCTCATTTGCATCAGAACATACCATTGCTGCTGTCCTTTTACAAAAAAATCCACAAGGACAAGAGCAACCTATTGCATTCTTTAGCAAGGCATTGAGGGATGCCCCTTTGAAGTATAATATTATGGAAAAGCAAGCTTTTGCTTTGGTTAAAGCATTGAAAGACTTCAGAGTATACATCCTTCACTCACACATCATTGCCTTTGTCCCAAATTCAGTTGTAAAAGACATTCTAACACAAGATCCAGATGGTAAGAGAGGTAAGTGGATCGCTGTTATTCTTGAATATGATTTAGAGATAAAACCCACTAAACTCATCAAAGGCCAAGGTCTAGCTAGATTAATGGCTGAATCCAATTTTGAAGTTCTTGATATTAATGTGATTAATGCTTTGGACAGCCAAGAAGAATTCTCAACTCCCATTATTGAAAACCATTTTCTGAATTCTCCTTGGTATGTTGATATCGTTTATGTTTTGCTTAATTTAAACACGCCTCCTGGTTTATCGAAAACGAAGGCAAGGTTCTTAAAACTGAAAGCAGTAAACTATTGCATTATAGATAGGTGTCTTTATTGGAAAAATTCTAGTGGTATATTGCTTAAATGTTTGCCTGAGTTTGATGCAGAGAAGATTAAGTAGGAATTTCATGAAGGAGAGTGTGGAGGCCATTTGTACTGGAAGTCAACAGCCAACAAAATTTTGAGGGCTGGTTTCTTTTGGCCCACCCTTTTTCCTGATGTTCACAAAATGACAACTACTTGCCATAAATGCCAATTGTTTGAGGGCAAGAGAAAATTATTACCTCTTCCTCTGCATCCAATCACTGTTGAAGCTCCTTTTCAACAGTGGGGACTTGACTTCATAGGTGAAATCCATCCCTCATCTTCTGCCCAGCATAGATGGATCCTTACTGCCACAGACTATTTCACTAAATGGATAGAAGCCATTCCTTGTAGGCAAGCCAATGATTTAGTTATTATAAAGTTCATAGAAACCAATATCCTTTCCAGATTTGGCTGCCCTACCAAGATCATCACGGATAATGCAACAGCATTTAGAAGCAAGAAAATGGTTGACTTCTGTCATAAATACCAGATAACACTAGGGCACTCCACAGCCTATTACCCTCAAGGTAATGGACTTGCAGAGTCCTCCAACAAAAGCTTAGTGAACATAATGAAGAAACTGTTGGAAGATAATAAGAAGTCTTGGCACACGAAGCTGATCCATGCACTGTGGGCTGACAGATTAACATTGAAAAAATCCATTGGTATGTCACCCTTCCAGCTTGTATATGGTACATATGCAATTTTTCCTAACAGCCTTGGTGTACCAGTTATGAAGTTAATTCAAGAGTTGCAGACTGAAGATAATGACATGATCAGAAGAATAAATCAGACCATTCATCTTCAGCAAATCAGAGAGGAAGTGTACAACAAAACATTGCAGAAACAGGACAGCATTAAGAAGCTTTTTGACAGAAGAACAAAGGCCAGTAATTTCAAGATTGGGGACAAAGTGTTAAAGTGGGATTCAAAGAGAGAAGATAAGGGAAAGCATGGTAAATTTGACAATCTATGGCTTGGCCCTTACTCTATTCATTCAGTTGCTGGAAACAATGCATTCTTCTTACAAGAGCTGGATGGAATAGATTTGTTTGGGGGTCCTGTCAATGGCAGGATGCTCAAGCATTACTTCTCTTGATTCATGATATGTTTTTAAGCCTTCTTTTTTTCTTTTTTCCATTGTAAACATTTCATCCATCATTGCATTCAAAGTTATGAAAAATCAAAAAATACAAAAACAAAGAAAAATAAAAAGAGGGCAGAAATGAAAACAAGAAAGGCAAAGCCCCATGCCAAAAAAGAGAAATAAATTCTGTAAGTGTGCAAGCTCAAATGCCACTCCTCAGAAACACACTTCTAGTTAGTCAAACTGTTTAAACTTGACTAATTAGCTTTAAATTTTCTGCTGATAGGTTAGTGAATTTGATTTGCCAAACTGTTTAATCTTGGCTCATCAGTAGATAGATTAGGTTAGAAATTAAGGTTCAAACATGTTCAAAATCTGAACCAAAGTTTCCAAAGAGAGATGACTCAAAACTGTTTTATTTTCTGAGTCAAAAACTTTCAGATCTTAAGCCTTCTATTTTTTTTTATTTTTATTTTCTGCAAATAATAATCTATGTGCAGCTTGTTTTTATGCCATAGATCATAGCAAGTCAAACTGCTTAATCTTGACTTGGTTGTTTTTAAATTTCTGCTTTAGAATTTAGAGAATGAAAGTTTGTTGGACTGTTTAACCCCAACAGACAGTAGATTATGTAGAGAAATATCTGAGCTCAACTGTTTAATCTGAGTTCAGGGAGAAATAAGGAGTAGAATTAGATTAGTTTTTATGCTTTCAAAAGAATAAAATGTTGTAAGGGAGTTTGCCAATCCAAGTGCACTCTAAGAAGAAAAAATGTTAGATCAGTAGGATTGGGTAGGTAGAAAGCTTGTAGATGAAAATCCATTATTTTCATGGCTGCTGAAAATGTTTTCAGAACCAGATCATCCAGCAAAGGAAGGACAGCCCAATGGATCAGGCACAAGTCAGCGTCCCAGAGAAATCAAGTCTGAATTCTTGATGCCTTCAAGAAGGCACCATCCCCAAGTGGAGCCACTATTAGCCACCTATAATATTTTGTTATACTAAAAGGTGGCTAAATCTGTTTTGAGCCTTCAAGGAACAATTTTTCATTACTAAAACTGTTGGCTCTTGAAGACTTTTAAAGGCCTCATGCCTCTGTCCCAAATCCTCATTCGCCCATTTTATACTCGTAAAAATCTCTGGCCGATTTCTCAGAGCAACAAACCGCCGAAGAACCATCATTTTCCTCCCTTTTTCTCCATATTATCTCTTTACTTTTCATAAGTCCTCTTCTTTCCATTTATGAAAATTTCCCCTTTCATAGTTAAAAACTCACTTTTTAACTATTTCGGAACCCCCAAATCCATTGAAAACCTTGAAATTTTTCATAAAAACAAAGTTTTATTGCTATGGACCTAAGCCCCTTGGGCTAAAGTCCTAAACCACTTCCCCCCACATGCCCATGTGTTAAAACCAAACGCCAAAGCTTTCGGCGCTAATCGCAAATAACCAAAGGGTGCATGACTTTAAACCATTACAAAGCTCATTTTCCTTTGTAAACCCAAAAACCCACTTTCCGAAAGTTCTAAGTTAAACTTAAAACCACGTGATAAATATAAATGGGTTGATTGAAAAGAGCCGATCGCGCAATCGCAATCGGAAGCAACACAAATGGGTTGATCGGAAAGACCAGGCTCAATGGCCCGATTGCGATTGGCCCTTGTCTTTATATACTCCCGGGCATATTACATTCCATGAAAACCACCGGCCCCGCAATCGGGCGCCTTTTCCTTTACTTATATATTTTCCGCCTAATCCATTATAACTTATGTTTATTGCAAAACTTTGGTTTTCATATGTTTAAAGGTTTTTTCGCCGGTACATAGGTCAAAGCAATCCTGACCGTTGATCTAGATCTTCGATTCAACGGTCCGCGCACAATCGCATCACAACTTTTTCTTATTGCGCAATCGCATGCCCATCTCTGCGACCTCCGATTGCCGACCCCCGATTAAATCCTGACCGTCGATCTTGTTCTCAGATCAACGGCCTGCGCTAAATCGCAAGTTTCCTCCGATCGCAATCGCAAGCCTTCTCGTCTCACTCCCGATTGCGATCCTCCGATTCCATCGCAGTCGTCCATCTTTTTCGCAATCCGACGGCCATCGCACACCCTTGCGATCCCTCCGATTCATTCCCTGCCGTCGATCTGGTCCTCAGATCAACGGCCAGCGCTCAATTGCAAAGGGATCAATCGCACAGTTTCAATCGCATCCCCTTTTGTGCCACCCCCGATTGAGACCCTCCGATTAGATCTGGACCGTCCACGTGTCCAGATCGGACAGTCCAAAACCGCTCCTCCTTATTCTTCTCCCACTATCCTTTTTGCCTTTCTATGCAGATCTCCACCGTTGGTTGCCCTCATCCGATGGCTACGCTCCTCCCCCGTCATCCGAAGCAGTTTAAACCTACTCCGCGTACCCCAATCGTCGTCGTGTTTTGCGTTTAATGGTTTTCCAACAGAATGAAGGAAACCGAGGGATGGGAAAGACGTTTCCGTCGTTACCTAGGAGCATTGATGCCGTAAAAAGCCCAGAGAAGCCCAACGCGGCCCTGCACATCGACAAGACACTGTTTTAATTCAAACACAGTTAAAGAGTATCAGTTTTGAAGACAGAGCACAGCAGATGAAGATTGAAGATAGTTTTTATGGGGATTACGGCTAAGACAATTATCAAAAGCCTAATCCCCAATCTAAAACACAGTTTAAAAGAAAACCTAAAGTGTTTTATCTGATAGAAAGGTTCCCACCACTTCAACTGAGGCGAATTGATTCCTCAGCTACTAAAAAGAGCCACCTGTCTCCGAAAACCATTCAGAACAGAGGTCGAAGTTATTGCTCGAAGAAATATCTGCCTCCAGCATTCCCGAGAAGTTATTTCTGCAAGGAAACCAATGTATAAATATCTGCAGAGTTGCTCCAGACAGAACATAGAGCCTCAAAGTCAAATAAAGCTCCCACCGAGCTTTGATATTAATTGTAAAACATTAATACAGTGATCCACCTGTACACTTCTCCATCGAACCCCTCAAGAGACCGAGAAGTCATTTAATCTGTATTAATGGTTAACAAGATATTTTTGTTAGTTCTCACCTCCTCATCTTCCTATAAGTACTTCTGCATAAGAGGAGAAATTGTTGGTTGCAGAACTTTGAAATACACTTGAGCTTGAGACTTCTATCTGTACATAGTATTCACTGGCCCTTGAAGCTCTGTTTGTGCTAGAGTAGTTAGGTTGAATAGTGAAGATGATTGCTGAACTGAAACATTGGACTTGAAGTTTGTAGCTGGTTTGACATCAATATAAAAGTTGTTTCATGGGATCCTGATCTATATTGACGGTGATGTTATTCTCATTTGTAACTTGTTGTTTTATTTCTGTTTTCATGTTGTTTCATTCTCCAATGTAAAGAACAGTTTAAACAGGGTTAGGACCTGCTGTATATCAGTAACCTTCTCTGGCTGAGAAATCTTTATTTGAATGTTTTCTTCCAATCTGTGTTATTCAGGAATGACTTAATTCAGTTTAGGCATGGGAATGCTGGCGTTCCCTCATTTTATCGTCCTAGCTGAATATTATTTCTGAACGTTACTTTCAGTATATGTTATGTGATGATGAACTGAAGGAAGATATGGTTAGCCCTGGTCCCAGACTTGTCTGCATAACTAACAGATTGTTTCCCTTGGAATGTGTTAAAAGTTGGCTAGTTTAGAAGTACTTGCTAGATCTTAGACCATTCTGTGTTATCGTTGTGTTTCCCCTTGTTTTGTATGTTTTCTATTGGAAGTGTGTCAAAGGCTGGTTGGTTTAAAAGTACTTACCAGATCCTAGTCTGCTTTCGTGTCCTTCTTAAAGTGTTTGTCAAAGGCTAACTGGTTTAAAAGTACTTATCAGATCCTAGGCTGCTCTTCGTTCTGCATCTGTTTAATTCCCCTTCTTGATGTATCACTCCATTCCATAAATCAAAATTTAAAGAGATCCTTAGACATAGATGACTAGCCCCTTGGATCACACTTGATGTTGTTGTTCAATTAAAGCCCGGATATGACTCCATAGCCCAATGGACTAAAAACCAGCGTTATATCTATCTATCTGCCAAAACTATTCTATTTGCTTGCAACTTCTCACTTTTGAAACTTTGCACTTAGGACTTTCCCCTCAAGTAACATTTCATGCTCAACCATCCAAAACAAAACAAAACCCTTGGCCTTCATGACTAGCCTAATATCATTACCTTAAGCTTTTCAAAGACAATATCCATCTTTGTACATATTGGAGAGATCCCTCTCCGGATTTAGGAGGGCTAGATCCTAGAATCCCAAAGTTTGGTTGAAATGATGTTAACTCTGTGATTGGACTCTCCCAATCTTGCTAATAAATTACAGAGACCTAACAATATATATATTTGTTTAGATTAATTTAATTAATAAATTTTTTTTTTTTTTTTTGGGATTATTAAATTTATTAAAGTTATTTTGTTACATTATATATATATATATATATATATTTGGGTAATGGATTGTCATCATACATGTCCGTGCAGTCATGTCTTTACACGTCTTTACACGAGGCATCTCCGATGCTGGATAATCTGTGTGGTTGATATCTTTGCATTTTTTTTTTTTTTGCAAATAAACTATATGCCAAGCTTTAATTAACGTCGTTCAATTTACCCAACGCAGGCTCATGTCTGCAAATTGGACATGAAATTTTCTGACGCCATGTGAATATGGAATTCCATATAATTTGACCACTCAAAAAATTTGGTTCTTGGTTGGCTTCACGATTATCTTCTACGTATCGGAAAACAATAGTATTTTCTGGAAATATGAATGTTGTTAGATAGTCTTCGCGCATCATATTCACTTCCATTCATTGTGAAACGTTGAACGACCTCCCCCCGCCATTCATCATCTAATTCACGTATATTAATATTCTCTGATAAACTCTCGATTGTCAGATGAACGTTATCAATATGACGTTGATCATTAATGTCATATACAACATTATTATTAAACCTCACCGGGGACACCAAATAACTTCAACTGCTGTAACGCAGTGAAGGATAAATGCTACAGGAGTTTCTGTGGAGCATTAACATTGAATCGCGTTGATTTTGAAGCTTACGTCAGCAAGCAAAATCCGGACCCAAATTTTTATAGGGTGAATTTAATTTAGAATTCGCGTCACATATTGGGCCTACGTCAGCATTTGTTTTTGGAACGCGAAGAGCATTTACAAAAGAGTTTTATTTACTTTTTGAAATCCGTAAAGTTTCATAAAGTTTTTAAAGACCTTCGGTAAAATTTTTTTTACTAAGGTTAATATATATTATAAATATTTTTAATATTTATAATATATATAAATAATGTTTTATTTTTTAAATGATATGTTCTGGAAAGTTTAAAGGCCCGAAAGCCAAAACAAAAAAAGAGGGCCGTGAATGTAATTTTTATTTTACAGTGTAATTTTTTTTAAGAGAACAGTATCATTGCACAGCAGTGCGGGAAGATAAAATTCATACAGCAGTATGATCACTGGCAAATTGAAGATTGACGGTCAGAGGTGCCAGCGAGCAATTTGACATCAATGCGAATTGTAAGCGGTGCTGACAGAAGTTAATGGAGACCATTAATGTTTTTCCAAGCGGTGAATTTTAGTGGTTGTGTCAATTAATGACACAGATATTTTTTTTGTTTGTTATATACACAGCAGAGTTGTGTATTATGTAATGTTTTTTTTTACACAGCAGAGTATTGTTGTTAAAAAGACAGAGAGCCGAATTTGGAAATACACAGCAGAGTATTTTTCCAAACAGAGACAGAGAAACAGAGTATTCACAGTAGTGAATGTTTTAGTGAGACAGAGTGTCATTTGTAAATGACAGAGTGATAATTGTTAAACTGTGTTTGCAGCAGTCAAAATTATTTTGTAATCCCTCTCTTGAGGAAGAATCTGTAACAGCAATTTTTTTTATATATAAATTTTTTTTTTTGTGGAAAAACTCTGTCACTGTATGCAAATTTTATTTGTATTTCTCTGTGTTAAGGAAGGCAGTTTTATTGTTTTGGAATTCTGAAAATTCCAACATGGTATCGGAGCCAATCCAGGCTATTTGAAGGTCAAATAAGCTGAAGGAAAGGAGTTCTTAGTTGCAGCAGCTTCTCCAGCAGTGTGAAGACTCAGCCAAAAGGAATTCAAGGTATTTCTCTATACAGTTTTTGTGTTATTGTTGCAGAGCAGTGAGATATTTTAATACACAGTCAAAGTGTTTTTGAATCATAGTTAAGAGTGCAGAATGGCTGGAGCCAGCACTGGTATGAGTTTGGGAAGTATCCATCTCCCACAATTCAATGGAAAAAATTATGACTACTGGTCAATAACTATGAAAGCTTTATTTACCTCACAAGAGTTATGGGAGTTAGTTGAGGATGGCTTCGAAGAGCCAGCAAATGAAGTAGAGTTTCTTCTTTTAACTCAGGCAGAAAGGGAGTCATTGAAGAACAATAAGAAGAAATATGCCAGGGCTCTTTTCTTCTTGTATCAAGCAGTGCATGAGAGCGTGTTTCCAAGGATAGCAACAGCCAAGAAATCCAGTGAAGCATGGGAAACTCTCAAGACAGCCTATCAGGGCATGGAGAAAGTGAAGACAGCAAAACTTCAGTTGTTGAGGAGAGACTTTGAGACTCTCTGTATGAAGGAGTCTGATAATATTGACTCATTCTTCACTCATGTGATTGGAATGGTCACACAAATAAGATCTCATGGAGAGACTCTTGAAGATAAAAGGATTGTGGAAAAACTCTTGAGAAGTTTACCCTCAAGATTCGATGTGATTGTCACCACCATAGAGGAGACTAGGGATCTCACAAAGTTTTCAGTGGATGAACTACATGCATCACTGATGACCCATGAACAGAGACTGGGTAGAAGTGAAAACTCATCTCTGGAGCAAGCCTTTAAGACCCAGATGTCTTTCGGAAGAGGAAGAGGGCAAGGCAGAGGAAACAAGAGAAGAAGAGGCAGAAGCCAAAACAGAGGTGGAAGAGACAGTCCGGCAAATGCTCAAGGAAGGGGCAGCAATCCAAATCAGCATCAAGGCCAAGGCAGCAGCCAGCAGAATGCTCAACAGAATGCTCAACAGAATGCTCAAGGACAAAGGTATGATAAGTCCAATGTCCAATGTTACCATTGTAAGAAATATGGTCATTATGCTAATGAATGTAGAAAGAAGAAACAAGATATGGCAAGTGGAACTAGTGCAAATTTTACTAAAGAAAATAGCAGCCAAAGTAATTTGTTTTTAGCTTGTAATATGGCTGAAGAAAAGAATGAAGATTTATGGTTTCTAGACTCCGGTTGTAGTAATCATATGACAGGAAACTTAGCAATGTTTTCTATGTTAGATGAAAGTGTGCAGTCACAAGTCACACTAGGAACTGATAGCAAAGTTTTTGTTATGGGAAAAGGAGATGTAAATGTTTTAACAAGATTAGGTGCAAGGAAAACCATAGCAGATGTTTATTATGTTCCAGGAATGAAGTGTAACCTCTTAAGTGTTGGACAGCTTGTCCATAAGGGGTACAATGTTTTCTTTGATAATGATGTTTGTACCATCATGGATAAACCACCCAGCAAACAGTGTATTGCTGAAGTGAAGATGACAAGGAACAGGATGTTCCCTCTCAGAATGAGAGCAGATCTGATGAATGGTGAAGAGAAAGCAGCAGTAGTACAAGAGACATTCCAAAGCGAACCAAAAGATGATAATTGGTTATGGCACTTGAGATTTGGTCATCTCAAATTTGGAGGTCTTAATCTGTTGAACAGAAAAGGGATGGTAAGTGGTTTACCATTGATAGAGAAACCGGACAGCCTTTGTGAAGGTTGTATTCTTGGGAAACAACACAGAGAAATTTTTCCTTCCGGGAAAAGCATAAGGGCAAAAGCACCCTTAGAAATTGTCCACTCAGATGTATGTGGACCGATGCAAACTCCATCGCTTGCAAGCAGCCACTATGTGTTAACATTCATAGATGATTTTACAAGAAAAACTTGGATTTATTTTTTGAAAAATAAAAGTGAAGTGTTTGAAAAATTTTGCAATTTCAAAGCACTTGTTGAGAACCAGAGTGGGCTGCATATCAAAGTCCTTAGGACTGATAGAGGAGGTGAGTATATATCTAAATATTTTCTACGGTTTTTTAGAGAAAATGGTATTCAAAAGCAGTTTACAACTAGATATACTCCGCAGCAAAATGGAGTAGCCGAAAGGAAGAACCGAACCATAATGGACATGGCGAGGAGTATGTTAAAGGCAAAGCATTTGCCGAATGATTATTGGGCTGAAGCTGTACATTGTGCAGCGTATATTTTGAATAGATGCCCTACAAAAGCAGTTATGAACAAAGTGCCGGAAGAGGCATGGAGTGGCGCAAAGCAAAGTGTCACACATATGAAGGTTTTCGGATGTGTGGCTTATGCACACATTCCGGATCAGCTTAGGAAGAAGTTGGACAGTAAGGGGGAGAAATGTATTTTCATCGGATACAGTGAGGAATCCAAGGCATACAGGTTATATAACCCATCCAGCAAGAAGTTTCTTGTGAGCAGGGACGTTCAGTTCATTGAAGAGGAAGCTTGGGATGGAAGCATAGAGAAAACAGTGAATGTTAAACATTGTTTATCTCATGATGAAAATGATGATGAGTTGGCTGAAATACATCCCCAAACAGCAACACCAACAAAAGAGCAGCAAAGCACACCCTTGAGGAGAAATGATAGTGCTTCTCCAAGCACACCACAAGGAGGAAATTCAAGTGCTTCTTCAAGTACTTGTACACCTACTGAAAGAGGTAAGAAATTCAGAAGTTTGAAAGATATTTATGAACAAGATATAGCTAATGAAGGTATCAATTCTTTGTTTGCTTTATATTGTCATGTTGATGATCCTATTCATTTCGAAGAAGCTATTAAGGATAAGAAATGGATAGAAGCTATGGATGAGGAGGTTAATGCCATAGAGAGGAACAAAACTTGGGATTTGGTTGAACTCCCAAAAGGTAAAGATGTTATTGGAGTTAAATGGGTCTACAAGACCAAGAGTAATGCTGAAGGCAAAATAGAAAGACACAAGGAAAGACTTGTTGTCAAAGGCTATAAGCAGAAGCATGGGATAGATTATGAGGAAACTTTCGCGCCGGTTGCAAGAATGGAAACCGTGAGAGCAGTGTTGTCTATAGCAGCACAAAACAAATGGAAATTTTACCAAATGGACGTGAAGTCAACATTTCTGAACGGAGTGTTAATGGAAGAGGTTTACATTGATCAACCTCTCGGCTATGAAAAGAAAGGCCAAGAGCACAAAGTGTGCAAGTTGAAGAAAGCTCTTTATGGGCTAAAGCAAGCGCCAAGAGCGTGGTATAGTAGGATAGATTCCTATCTACTGGAAAATGGATTTGAGAAATGTGAGGGAGAACCCACCCTCTACATCAAAGAAAAAGATGGTAAAATTTTGATTGTAGTCTTGTATGTTGATGATGTTATTTTTACAGGTAATGATGATTGCCTTATTGAACATTTCAAAACAGTCATGAAAGAAGAATTTGAGATGACTGACATGGGTTTGTTGAGATACTTCTTGGGAATAGAAGTAGAACAAGATAAAAATGGGATTTTTATCTCACAGGCAAAGTATGTTAATGAGGTGCTTGAAAGATTTAACATGCAGGAGAGCAAAGCAACAATCACTCCCACAGTGATGGGATTAAAACTCAGCAGAGAGGACAGCAGCAAGGATTTTGATCCTAGTTTATACAAGAGCATAGTTGGCAGCCTCATGTATTTGACTGCAACTAGGCCGGACATAATGCATGTTGTTAGTTTGATTTCCAGGTTCATGGAAAAGCCAAAGGATACACATTGGCAGGTAGCAAAAATAATTTTGAGGTATGTTAAAGGTACAAAGAGGTTTGGTATTTTTTATACTACTTCAGAATGCTCAGATTTAGTTGGATACACTGACAGTGATTGGGCTGGAAGTGTAGATGATCGGAAGAGCACTTCCGGTTATGTTTTTCATATGGGTTCAGGAGCCATTTCATGGGCTTCTAAGAAACAACCCATTGTAGGGTTATCTACAGCAGAAGCAGAATATGTGGCAGCTACAGCAGCAGCGTGTCAAGCAGTTTGGATGCGGAAAATGTTGAGAAGTTTATGCCAAGAGCAGACAAAAGGGAAAATGATCTTTTGTGACAATAGCTCAGCTATTGCATTGTCTAAAAATTCAGTCTTTCATAAAAGGACAAAGCACATTGACACCAAGTTTCATTTCATACGGGAATTGGTAAGCAATGGCGAGATTATTTTGCAGCATTGCAGAACAGAGGATCAATTTGCAGATATCCTCACAAAGCCACTTCAGCAGAAAAGCTTTGAACACTTCAGAAAATGCATGGGTATGCAGGAAAACCCAGCAGTTGAATTTAAGGGGGAGTGTTGAATTATAACTTCAACTGCTGTAACGCAGTGAAGGATAAATGCTACAGGAGTTTCTGTGGAGCATTAACATTGAATCACGTTGATTTTGAAGCTTACGTCAGCAAGCAAAATCCGGACCCAAATTTTTATAGGGTGAATTTAATTTGGAATTCGCGTCACATATTGGGCCTACGTCAGCATTTGTTTTTGGAACGCGAAGAGCATTTACAAAAGAGTTTTATTTACTTTTTGAAATCCGTAAAGTTTCATAAAGTTTTTAAAGACCTTCGGTAAAATTTTTTTTACTAAGGTTAATATATATTATAAATATTTTTAATATTTATAATATATATAAATAATGTTTTATTTTTTAAATGATATGTTCTGGAAAGTTTAAAGGCCCGAAAGCCAAAACAAAAAAAGAGGGCCGTGAATGTAATTTTTATTTTACAGTGTAATTTTTTTTAAGAGAACAGTATCATTGCACAGCAGTGCGGGAAGATAAAATTCATACAGCAGTATGATCACTGGCAAATTGAAGATTGACGGTCAAAGGTGCCAGCGAGCAATTTGACATCAATGCGAATTGTAAGCGGTGCTGACAGAAGTTAATGGAGACCATTAATGTTTTTCCAAGCGGTGAATTTTAGTGGTTGTGTCAATTAATGACACAGATATTTTTTTTGTTTGTTATATACACAGCAGAGTTGTGTATTATGTAATGTTTTTTTTTACACAGCAGAGTATTGTTGTTAAAAAGACAGAGAGCAGAATTTGGAAATACACAGCAGAGTATTTTTCCAAACAAAGACAGAGAAACAGAGTATTCACAGTAGTGAATGTTTTAGTGAGACAGAGTGTCATTTGTAAATGACAGAGTGATAATTGTTGAACTGTGTTTGCAGCAGTCAAAATTATTTTGTAATCCCTCTCTTGAGGAAGAATCTGTAACAGCAATTTTTTTTATATATAGAAATTTTTTTTTGTGGAAAAACTCTGTCACTGTATGCAAATTTTATTTGTATTTCTCTGTGTTAAGGAAGGCAATTTTATTGTTTTGGAATTCTGAAAATTCCAACAATGGTCTCCTTGAATTCTGGGCGTTTGGATTGTTGTATGAACTGTTGCACCATGTAGAGCAGGAGGAATAATACTTCCATTCACCTCAGCTTCTGCTCCCATAGATTTGAAAACAGAGAGAACGAATTCTCTTAGATATATGTTCTGGGGATCCATGTTTCGATTTTCTTCTTCCAATGTTTCCAAACAAACTAATTTGACTATACAAAAATCTCCCGAAATCTCGAATCTAGTTTATACCCTTCCAGGGATAAAAGTCGTTATACACGCTGCTGGAATATAGCTCCTTGGGTGATGTCTGAGGAAACTCTTCTATGGCCCTTACAAGATGAGCATCATTGAATGGATAATCTAGGGCTCCATATGTACAGATCGTACGTTCGACTTCATTTCTAATTTTTTTTCCATCTAGACCAATCACAATTAAGGATCTGTCTCTAAGACCAAAAATCTGCTCGAGATGCCGACTGGTTTTATCTCCAAATGGAAGAGCCAACCATGGCATGCTCTCATAGTGGTTTTTGAAACTCTCTTGATCTTCGTCATGGGAGATGAAAAAAATCTCAAACGCTTCTCCTTTGTTCTTGATTTCCTTGTATACCTTCGCAATCTCTACAGTCATACAACCTATGCAAGGGGAACGTGAACGGGCACAAAAATACAGACCACCCGTTTTGCCCCCAAGCTCAGCTATGGGGATCTCCAGAGTTTGTGCATGACATTTGGTTTCCCAAATGGTCTCTAAAGTTTTTCTATTGTACAGACTCTGAGTGGAATCTTGGTCCACAGGTAATCGGACGAGATCGTAAGCAAACTCACAGCTAATAGCGTCCATATATTCCGAAGGCGCCATTTCCATTTCAATTTCATTGCTCTCCAGTGAATGACTGGTTCCCACATCAATTTCGTTGTTGTCTAATGATTGATCAACTCCAATTCTGCGTCCACAACTACACGCCAAACAACAAAATGATAGGAAAGCAAACACCAAAAACCCACAATGGTTACTGCTTTTCTGAATTTTGGCAAACGCAATACCAAATGGAGCAACAAAACCTTTTACCTTAATTTCACCAACTGCACCAAAAACGTTTTTTAAATCTTCTTCATAGGATTCTTTCCCATGCTTTAATGGTGCAGGCATGTCATTAATTTTACATTCATCATTTAAAAAAAAAACCATATTCATATCAGTTTCCTCATCAAAAGCATTTTCTTCATTTTCTTCATTTTCCCAACTGGATTCAGAGTTTGAGTGGTCTTCTTCTTTAGTTTTCATATACCCACTTTGATTGTCATATACCCACTTTGATCTTCTTGTTTCTCAAGATAGCCTTCTTTCACATTATCTTTATCTGAATCATCCTTATCCACATCAAGACCAACTTCATCTGGATCATCATCTACATCAAGAACAACTTCATCTAGATCTTCTGAATTCCCTAAATCGGCTGAATTTTTCTGTTGACTATGTCCAATATTCAGAGTTATTGGTTCTTGCGTTAGATTAATCTTGTCCCAAATGGCGTTTATCTTCTGCATTGCTTTGTTATGATTGTCTGTGGACTCGCTATGGTTTTGCCAAATTTGTCTTTCTATCCGATTTGTCGTGTCTTGAAGTTTTTTTATGTCGTCAGAATGTCCTGTAAACTTATCCTCAAGATCGATTAATCTTTTTGTGAATTCATCAGAATTATTGATCTTACTCTCAAGATCGATCAACTTTTTGTTGAAATTGGCCATCGTCATTGATGAAAGCATTGAGCGGTAGCGATTTCAAGGCATTGCATGTAACAACTGAAAGCAGCCAGCAGTGGCAGAAGGCGATCACAACACGAACTCGCTTTGATACCAATTGGAGCAACAAAGTTGTAGGATTTTTGACGTAATTGTAAAATACACGAGGTATTCGTAATAATAATTTATTATGTATAAAAATGTATAAGTGATGACAAAATGTTACAGTGAGGCCCTGCTTATATACCTAGGCAGGTGGCCTTTCATGACTGGGCATGTCTTTTTAGACATGCCCTTTCACTAACTTAATGACTAGTTACATAATCCTTATTTGACTATGAATAATTATATTTATTATATTTGTTATGAATTATATTCATAGCAATTTCATCATTCATATCTATTTTCATAAATAATACCCTAGATAACCTAAGTTAGAAAGAAGAGTATTGTGGTAAGTGTTTCTGTATATATTCAATATTCATCTCAAAGAGAAAATTGTTGACCTTATAAATTTTTCATAATGAACGTATAGGACATACCTTAGACTTTTTCAATTGAAGGTTTGGTGTTCCATAGGATTTCATGCTTTTCTTGGAGACAAAACATTTTAGTAGATGACTAAAAAACAAAATAACAATACTTTATCTTCAAGTCTTGCAGACTTTTATATGATGTAGCAAGGCAACAATTTATTCATCATTCAATAGTCGACTTTCTTTGATTTAACTTGCCTTTCTTCAAATATAGTGGTTGCAACGTAAACTAATTTGGTACTTGAAGTTTGTGGTGATTGTAACTTTATAACAGGCTTGCAATGTCCTTTGGTTCAGTTACTTTGATACAAATTTGATTGATGACAAGACTTAATTTTGATTGGCCTTGAGTACATTATGTGCTTAGATCTTTGGCTTATAATTAGCCTTACCAATGTATACTTACGCTTGAAAACTTGGAGTGAGGTTTGGCTCCTTTCAAGGGTGACATAGGTTGCAGGATATGCTTATAATCTCAAACTTACACTAATATTTTCCCTTTATGAGATACTCAAAACATAAATTGGATCCCTCCATAAGTGAATACACTCCTCGATTTTAAAGCCCCGAGATGAAACCAAAAATGCGGATCTTTTAATGGAGAATCCAGACCACCGCTCTAAGATACTCTTCCCTTACTGTTTATGCTCATATTTGTGGTATAGTTATTGTGGAGAGAGCTAGAATATGTGTACATATTTTAGTCCTCCTTGCCCTCAGTAATTTCGTCCTAGGTAAATGTCCTTCGTTTCTTGATCTTAAGCCAATGTGACCTTCTTTCAAATGAACCAAGCTCTGATACCATGTTGAGAAATCTAGGGCATCATGTATTTAACTTGATTTCTCTTCTACTATGACATTATGTTATGATGTTCCACTTGTTATATCTTCTTTCAATTTGTTATTTTCTTATCACTAAGACTAATGTCGATCCATGAAGATCACAAACAAAGAGGGAACACAAGATATAAGCACACAGCCAGAGAAAAACCCTTAAGTAGTGGAAAACCCAGTCAAGAATTCTTCCTTCAGTAGATTCAAAGCATAGTGAGACAACCAAGACTCTTAACACCTAGACCAAGAAACAACCTTCCATCCATCAAGTCAGCCTAACACACATTTTTTGGTCCATTTTTTCACATGTTAATGACATGTAGTTCATCTTGGATTTCTTATACTTTTATCTTCAATAGTAATCATCTTAATCTTCAATCTTGTAGCTGCATGAAGTCTTAGACATGTCATCTCATGGAACCTCGGTCTTGTAGTCATGTATGAGTCTCAGTCAAATATTTTTGGTCCTCAAGTTTCAGTCCTGTAGTCTTGTATAGTCTCAGTCCTTTAATTGAACAAGGTCTTATTCCTGTAACTAGATAGATTCTCGGTCCTCATGAAGACACATTTCGTTTTGTAGTCACCTCTTGTAGCCTTGAATCTGTAGTCGTACTTCAATAATGTGCCTATGCCATATTTCGATCCTGCAATCATGTCACACTTCGAATTGTAATAAGTTAGTACCTCAATACTTTTATTACCTTGATCTTGTAGATAATCTAAATTATCTATCCTTCACTGTCCTCTGCAATGTATCTGAACTTCTCTCACATCACTGCTTTGAAACCTGTCAGAACTTTTTTTTTTTGCTTCTAGTGGGGTCGAGTTCATTTGGGTATTTATAGTTGTTTTTTACTATAAATGAGTTGACATGAATAATTTGATGAGCTAACTTCCACAAAATGAATTTTGAGGCCGACTTGCAAGGAGACCAAGGCTAACTTGATGGAGGAGAGGTAGGAATTTAATTTGACACTCAAATACTTTTATTATCATGATCCCAAGAAGGGTTTCCTACATCAAACTTTGACTTTGACTCAAAAAATCCTAGAAGCCTACAATGGAGGCTTGACCTATGACCATTGACCCAAGCATGAAATCCATGCTTTAATAAGAATATTTGATAACAATAATAAATTTCTTTTGACAAATATATTACATCTTGACTCAGAGTACAATTATGAAGATTGATACTAGTTACATTTCAACACCAAGTAGTATCCCTCCTATGCCCAAAGGGCTATTAAGGGAGGTCACACTGGACTAGGATCAAAGATTGAGCCCCCATTTAAGGTGAGAGAATAGGATGATGGCCAAAGTCTGTCAATATGTCAGATCACGCCATAATCCATGCTAAATGCCCCAAAACAAACAAGTATAAGAATCCGATTGCAAAATGACCAAAGTACCTTTTGAGTGCAGGCCCACCTTCATCCATGTCCTCATGTTGGATGGGTGACAGGCAAATGGCCAATGCAAGTAGTGGAGATATATGGCATATCATTAGCTAGTAGTTGTTGCCACAAACTATTGGTTATGTGGCTGATAGACTGGTTGCGAAAGTAGAAATTTTCTCCTATGGGGTTACCCATTTTGGTGGGTAGTTAGTTGCAAATTTCAATGGCCAAAGACAATCATCCCAAAGAATGGAGACGAATAATCAAGGAAAGATGTAAAGTGGTAAGTATGGATTATACTTGACGCACCATATCAATTAGCATTGCCTAGTATTTCCCTTCCTATCATAAGGCCTTAGAGTAGGTCCCAATGTACTAGAGCAAAAGTCTAACCTCCTAGGTGAAGTGTGGGAACAAGGATACAATCAAGAGGAACCAATCATCTAGTTGTCTCTATAATTCATATTAATATGCCCATAATATTAAATGAAAACACATGATTGGTAAAATGGGTTTTTTTTGCTAATAAATGACCCACCTTCATTTCAAGAGGAATGTTGAATGGGTAAGAGCATTGATTGGAGCAATACATGGAGAACTCTGGCAAAATGTTATTTAAAGACCACCATAGGTTATTGGCTAGCTGGTTGGCAATCAAATGAGAAGAAAACTTTTCTCCTATGGTTTACCCACTTTTGGTTGGTTGACAAGGCCTTAATTGCAATTGCTTGCGTAGTTGTCATCTTATAATGAAATGATTCCTTGTCTAAAAAGATTTGATGATAATGCCTTCATAAAGTTGTAATAACAAAGATTGCTTTGAGGTATTTTGGAGTCAAATAAAAATATTTATAGGTTGAGTGCTTATTTAGCATGCGATAAAATACACCCGTGGAGAAAGATGTGCCCAATGCAAAGGTTGTTAACATCCCCTTAAGTCCAATTTTTTGCTAACAGACTTCAATAATTTCAAATGGGGAACGACAAATGCATCTTAATCCATACCTTTAATTGGAACAAATGTCTTGTATCAAAAGGCACTTTAAATCACTTCAACTTTTTTCTAGTCTTCTAGGCATGAGTAACAAGGAGCCAAATGAAAAACATGTTAATGCTTGTCTTGGAACAAAGTATGTGTTGAGAATATGATGACAATGAAAATGACACAAATATAATTTCTGAGTAAGGTAATCCTCTTCAAAAGTAAAACAGATTAACAATAACACCTGTCCAGGCCAGACAATACGCAATTTGAACTTGAATTAAATGAATATCTCATAAGTCACTCCATACACCGTGCATGTCCACAATAATTTGAATAGGCATAGAAGGTTGCCAAACAAGTTACTCTCAAATAGTGCACAAAGCTCCCATGACACCAACATAGTACTGATGAAACTCACTCCAAGCATGACACCATGGTTGTTCATAGCATTGCAGTAAACAGGATAACATTTGTACACCATCTAAGTGAAATATAGGATAGTGTAATGCGAAATAATTCTTAACATTCCCCTTAAGGAAAAGGCATACTTTATGAAACATTATTGCTTTATATCGTACAACAATTGTATCCATGCGAGAAAATAACCACAATTCAAACTTTGACCCAATCTATGTACAAACCATGTTATAAATTATATAAAGCACTATACAAAAGCATAAACACAAAAACTGAAAGAAACATATGGAATACAATGGAGAAGAACACTTATCAACTTTACTTCCCCATCATATATAGACATTTACAATTAGTTGTGCATATGAACACAAGTCATCCATTTCTCCCATGTTTAAGTAATTTAGTGTTGCTTATACAACCATAATATGAAATATTCTAGCTCATGTGCATGCAATAATATTACTTCTACCAGATCATATGATTTATAAGACATATTCATCCATTATCTTCCATATTCTTTTTTGCATACGAAACCTTCTCACATATCATTTGACCAACTTTGAGAGAGATTATATTTTGCATATGAAACCTTCTCACATATAGATTGACCGACTTTGAGAGAAATATAATTTTGTATACAAAACCTTCTCACATATAAACCGACCAATGTTGAGAGGCAAGGACTCTTAGAGTATTCCTGAAAGAATCAATCATTATTAACATTGCAATCTTTGTTGAAGAGCTTGGTGGTATAGACAATTAATCTCCCTCTGCACTTCCACAAATTTCACATGTTGTTCCATCCACCTTTTGCGAAAAAAAAAACTCAGAACCATGTTCAGTATCTTTTACAAAACTACCTTTCTAGAATTAGACTAGGACAACCAACCAAATATTTATTTGTTGTGTTCTGAGTGCCAAGAACAAAAAAGGTGTACAACACCTTTGAGCCTTTACCTTGGAGTAACAAGCTGTTTGATTATGACCTTAAGTTCCAAGCATCATAACTATAAAATCATGCAATAAATGCAATTTGGAATTGGTTTCCAACGGTGATAGGTTTTAATTGAGGGGCTATTATAGTTGTGTATGTCAAGTAAGTTGTTTTGTTTTTTTGGGTATCTTTTGTGTTGTAACATATGATTGACTAAATTATTGACTGTGAAAATGCATTTTGAATGAATAGTATAACTGATAGCCAGCATAGGCAATGATCACATGCACTTTAGAATTTATAAGAGTAGATCAGTTTATTGATTTGATATATGTGTATTGTAGTGTATCCAGCTGCAATTTTTATTCTGATAAATAAATTTGCATTGTATCATGCTTTAAAATCAAGCATCAGTATAGTAAGGTTAAAATACATTGATGATTAACCTGCAGCTATACTTTTAGTAATTTACAACTGGTTCAAATAATGCTAATAGTTATCTAATAGAGATAGTTTGGCATCATCAGCTTGGCAGGTTGGAAATTTTTGAAGCTCCATCTCTCTGAATAGAAGGGAATCCATCTTCTTAATCATCAATAACCTCAAGACTTTTATATTATACACATTGCAATATTCAATCTTCTAAGCTGGAAGTCAATCAATTCATCATTTGGGAAGCAATTTTTGAATCCCTCTATTGTGGGACTTTTCTACAAACTTTAAGGCCCCAGTGAAAAATATTGCCCCTTTTATTCCTTCCTATGAAACATCCCTTCAACCTTGGCTTCATCATACAAATTATCACCTACATTATTTCTTTAGGTAAAACGAATTACAATAATATTGGCTTGCTGTAAAAATGTTTTCCTATCGTATTAAGCAAGTGCTCTAAATAAGGAGATCTATCCCAGTTGGAGCAGCTCAGAAGTTTGTTTCAATTGCTTGCCAAAGCAACAGATGGGAATCCTACACTGGATTCAAATTTGATGCAAACCCATGTGGAGTTGGAAAAGAGTTCATGTTCTGATCATCAGAGTCAAAAACCATCCTGTGTTTTTGTTTCTGGTATCGATTGTTCTTTGCTGCAACAACCAAAGCAAACTAGTGAGAGGACATACAACTTGCAAATCAAGCAGACAATTTCTCAAGAAATAATTTTAATTGCCAACAAGAAAATAATAACCTTTTCTATTAGAAGATGGTAAACTTTACCATTGACTCTGAAGATTATAAGAATTGAAGTTACAAAGTCTGAATAATGATGCATCATATGGATGTATACAATATTAAGCTCCATAGTTGACACCATAATGATGTACGTTTTATAACAACTTTTTACATCCTATCGAACATATTGTCATTGAACATGGATATAATTGTAACAAGGACAACATTCATATTCAGTTCTATGTAGTACAGAGGAAGACATGTTTTTATTGCCTTCTGTGTATGACAATCAGTCTATCCAAATTGCGGCCATCATAAATTTTACAAGTATTTCTCTGCAATGTTTTTCCCTCCTCATTTTCTCAAGGCCCCGCTGTTGATTTTTAGGCAGCTGCATCTGGTATTCCCAGCTACAAGTCAGCTGAAATAAATGTGTTGAAATTTGGTTACCGGAGGATAGGGGGTTCCCTAAGGCTTTGATCTTTGGCCTAGGGAAAAATATCCAAAAGAATTTAATTTTTCTTCTAAAGTGGCTTTATAAAATTATAAAGTAAAATCTAATTTAAAAGTGACTTTAAGTGATAAAGTTACTAAAGTCTAATTTTAAAGTGACTTTAATAAAATTAGTGTAAAATTAGAAAGGAAAAGTGACTTTGGAAATAAATGACTAAGTGGGTCTTTATTAAAGTGGGGTGAATTAAAAAATAGAAGGTGAGATTTAAAAGAGCATTTAATTTCAGCCCTAGATCTAAAGCTATTTCGCCATTGGATTTGGGGATAACTCAAAAGTCACTTAGAGTTATATTAAAGGAGGAAAATGAGAGAAAAAGTCATTCATTAATTAATTCTTTCATGAGCAGATTAAGAGAAGGAGAAGGAGAAAGCTGAAGAGAATTTTCTAAGCAGTGAGAAGGAGGGTAGCAACACTAACTTTCAGCAAATCCGTACAGAGGGCAGAGCACGAAGTTCGAAGCAAGTGGGCACGAATTTCGAGGAGAGAAAACTGCAGATTTCGAGAGAGGTTGTACATCCATTCCGGCACTGTTTTCGAGGTTGTTCGTATAGTTTTGAAGGCTGTAATTTCTGCTGTAATTTTTCTGTTTTGTGGGCATGGAGACCGAGGTGGAGTTTGGCACGGTTTTTGAGATAAGTTCTGTTTCGAAGTTGCTGTAATTTTTTTGCTGTGTAAATTTCTGTATCATTGTAAAAGCAATATTCAGAAAATAAAGAGAAGCTTTCAAACTAGTTTTCCTCAAGAGTTGTAGGGGGTTTTTCCAGGGTCATGTTGACCAAAAATCACTGTGTTAAAATATTTTGTGTGGCTGTTTTAGTCTACTGATTTTTATTTTTGCAATTTTCAGTACTGTGAAAAATTTCCAGAATTTGTGTTTTCAGAAATATTTATTTTCCAGCGTGTTGAATGTAAGGCTATGGGAAAGGGCATTTAACTATTTGGAGAAATAAGGTGAAACTGAAAACCTGGTTGGGAAAATAGAAATTTCTACATGGTATCAGAGCTTGGGTGTTGAAAATGCAATTTGGGACAACAAAGAGAAAAATTACAGGTTGCTGATTTTTCACTAAGAAAATTCCAGCAAGCTGATTTCTCACACACAGAAGCATGCTTCCACAAGGGGTGGTGGGAGTAAAGGCAAAGGTAAAGGTAAACAGGAGAACACGCAGAAGGACTACTCCAAAGTGAAGTGTTGGAGTTGTCAGAAGATGGGACACTATGCAGTTGTGTCTCTGGAGAAGAAGAAGGGGAAGAACCAGACCATGGCAGCATAAGCAGAGATTGAGGACTTTTTAGATAGATTTGACCGAGAGTTTGGGTTCAGTGCTTGTGAGTCCACTAGTGCAAGATCACCTGCCACAGAGGTTTAGAGGGAGCATGCATTTCCCTCGACTAGCAGAGCATCTTCGGGTATCTGGTATGTGGACAGTGGGGCTTCACATCATATGACAGGAGTCCGTGAGTACTTCTCAGAGCTTTCAGAGAGTGGCACTGATATAGAGGTAGTACTCGGTGATGACAATGTTGTTAGAGAAGTCAATGTGGGGACACTGACATTTGATAGGGAACCCAAACCTCCCTTGAAGGTGTCAGATGTTTTATATGTGCCAGGGATGAGGAAGAACCTCATATCCGTCTCAGCATTGGAGGACAGAGGGTATGAGATATTGTTCAGGAGAGGACAGGTGCTGATATATCCCAGGGGTACTCCAGCTGAGTCAGCTAGAGTGATAGGTATATGCCATGCAAAGGTGTACAAGTTTGCATTTCAGCCCCTTATGGCATTGAGCAGTAGCATCGACAGCAAAGCTAGCAGTTCTAAGCTCTGTGAGATTTTGCATCGCAGGATGGGGCACAAGTATCATGGGGCCTTGAGGACATTGCGGGAGATCACTACAGGTGTGCCAGATTTCAGTACTGATCACTTTGATACTTGTAGAGGATGTGCGATGGGCAAGTTTGCCAAATCCCCTTTTCCTAGCAGTGACAACAGAGCGACTGGGATACTTGATTTGATTTATTCCGATGTGAGCGGTCAGATGTCTCATGTTTCCTTGAGTGGATATGAGTATTATGTTTTATTCATTGATGATCACTCCAGGAGGACCTGGATTTATTTCTTGAGGACCAAGAGTGAGGTCGTCAAGCGGTTTCAGGAGTTCAGAGCTCTTGTGGAGACTCAGATAGGTCGGAAGATCAAGTCCCTGAGGCTGGACAATGGAGGAGAGTACACCCTTGGAGAGTTTTTTGACTATTGTGTGGAGGCAGGCATTAGGAGGGAGTTCACTGTTCCTTACAACTCCCAGTAGAACGGGGTTGCGAAGAGGAAAAACAGATCCATCATTGGGGCTGCCAAAGCCATGTTACATGATCAGGGTTACCTTTGTTTTTGTGGGCAGAGGCCTGCAATATTGTTGTTTATTTGCAGAACAAAAGTTTGCATCGTGCCTTGGGGCATGTGACTCCAGGGGAGGTTTTTTCTGGGAAGAAGCCTGATGTTGGTCACTTCCGTATCTTTGGGTGTATTGCATACTCCTACCACTACGTACCCAAGGAGAAGAGGACCAAGCTAGAGCCCACCGCAGAGAAGGGTATCTTTGTGGGCTATAGTGAGACCTCGAAAGCCTTTCGGGTCTATATTCCTGCTTCGAGGAAAGTTGTTATCAGGCGGGATGTGAGATTCGAGGAGGACCGAGCTTTCAGGAGGTGACGGGAGTTAGAGTATCTGGATCAGCCAGACCCTCAGCAGCAGTCGAGTCAGTCACAGAGATCCAGTGGCCAGGGATCAAGAGGATCTAGAGGTACATCTATGACGATGTCTGGTCCGTCAGTGAGCAATGGCTCGCAGAGTCAGAGGGGTGGTGCTTCGGGTAGCATGCAGAGCAGTCCATAGAGTAGTTCACTAGGGAGTCCACTGATGGACAGTTCACACGGTACTTCAGCGTCTACAGGTTCAGGTTCAGGCAGGAGGACAGCAGACAGACAGTTAGGAGTTCAGACTTTTGATGAGGAGGAGGAATTTCATTCTCCAGTGGGAGAGGTGCGGTCACAGAAGAGAAAGCCCAAGCGGCTTCAGGATACCTTGAGAGAGGCCACATCTGTTGCTGTGCCTAAGAGGTCGGTCAAAGAGAGCAGACCACTTGCGAGATTTTGTAGCTATATGGCAATGGTTGCCAACATCATTGACTCTGAGCCTTCTAGCTATAAGGAGGCAGCTAGCCAGTAGGTCTGGAGAGAGGTCATACAGGAGAAGGTGAACATTGAGCAGCCACAGGGCTTTGAGGTGCATGGGAAGGAGTCCCATGTGTGCAGACTGAAGAAGGCCCTTTATGGCCTAAAGCAAGCTCCCAGAGTTTGGTACTCTTGGTACTCTAGGTGATAGGTGAGGAGCCTCTCATTCTAGTGCTATATGTGGATGACTTGGTCATTACGGGTGCAAAGAGACTCATAGAGCACTGCAAGAGAGATCTTGCGTCGGAGTTTGAGATGAAGGACATCGGCTTGATGCATTACATTTTGGGTTTGAAGGTGTGGCAGAAGGAGGGGCAATTCTTTCTGGGGCAGGGGAAGTATATTGTGGACATCCTTGGCAGATTCCACATGGAGGATTGTAGACCCATGTCGACACCAATGATCACCAACTGGAAGAAGCTTCATGCTTCGGATTCCGAGTTGGTGGATCCCACATTGTATAGACAGCTGATTGGTTCCGTGATGTATTTGATCAACACCAGACCAGATATATGTTTTGCAGTCAACACGATGAGTCAGTTTATGTGTGAGCCTAGGAAGGTTCACTGGATTGTTGCAAAACACATTTTGCGATACTTGCAGGGGACAGTGGAGTATGGTCTGGATTATAGGCAAGGGGATGGAGTGAGATTGGCAGGTTACACTGATTCTGATTGGGCAGGTGGTGCTTCTGATAGGAAGAGCAATCAGGGTGTTGTTTTGGGTTGGGTTCGGAAGTGGTGTCGTGGTTCAGCCGAAAGCAACAGTCAGTAGCATTGAGTTTAGTGGAAGCAGAGTATATGGCAGCCAGTCTAGCTAGTTGTGAGGCCATCTAGCTTCGCAAGATGTTGTTTGGCTTATTTGGTCAGCCATTGAGACCTTTAGTGATTTACTGTGATAATTAGAGTTGCATTAAACTCACGGAGAATCCAGTATTTCATGATTGGTCAGAGCATATCGGCATCAGATATCACTTCATCAGAGACTATGTGCAGAAGGGAGCTGTGAAGCTCGAATATATTCCCACTGATGAGCAGGTTACGGATATTCTTACCAAAGCCTTACCACAGGGCAAGCATGTCTACTTCAGAGATAAGATGGGTGTGGTGAGGAACACCTTCCTCGGTAAGAGGGAGTGTTGAAATTTGGTTATCGGAGAACAGGTGGTTCCCTAATGCTTTGATCTTTGGCCTAGGGAAAAGTGTCCAAAAGAATTTAATTTTTCTCCTAAAGTGACTTTATAAAGTTATAAGTTAAAATCTAATTTAAAAGTGACTTTAAGTGATAAAATTACTAAAGTCTAATTTTAAAGTGACTTTAATAAAGTTAATGTAAAATTAGAAAGGAAAAGTGACTTTGGAAATAAATGACTAAGTGGGTCTTCATTAAAGTGGGGTGAATTAAAAAATAGAAAGTGAGATTTAAAAGAGCATTTAATCTCAGCCCTAGATCTAAAGCTATTTCAGCTATTGGATTTTGGGATAACCCAAAAGTCATTTAGAGTTCTATTAAAGGAGGAAAATGAGAGAAAATGTCATTCATTCATTAATTCTTTCATGAGCAGATTGACAAAAGGAGAAGGAAAAAGCTTAAGAGAATTTTCTGAGCAGTGAGAAGGAGGAGGGCAGCAACACTAACTTTCAACAAATCCATACAGAGGGCAAAGCACGAAGTTCGAGGCAAGTGGGCACAAATTTCGAGAGAAAACTGCAGATTTCGAGGGAGGCTATACAACCATTCCGGCACTGTTTTTGAGGCTGTTCATATAGTTTTGAAGGTTGTAATTTCTGCTGTAATTTTTCTATTTTGTGGGCACAGAAACCGAGGTGGAGTTTGGCATGGTTTTTGAGATAAGTTCTATTTCAAAGTTGCTGTAATTTTTTTGCTGTGTAAATTTCTGCATCACTGTAAAAGCAATATTCAGAAAATAAAGAGAATTTTTCGAACTAGTTTTCCCCAAGAGTTGTAGGGGGTTTTTCCAGGGTCATGTTGACCAAAAATCATTGTGTTAAAATGTTTTGTGTGGCTGTTTTAGTCTATTGATTTTTATTTTTGCAATTTCCAGCACTGTGAAAATTTTCCAAAATTTGTGTTCTCAGAAAATATTTATTTTCCAGCTTGTTGAATGTAAGGCTATGGGAAAGGGCATTTAACTATTTGGAGAAATAAGGTGAAACTGAAAACCGGGGTGAGAAAATAGAAATTTCTACAAAATGGAGGGAAATTAGATAAAATTGAAATTTCAAATTGTTCACGTCCCCCACCCCGCCAAAAAAAATTCAAGTTGGCTCACTTAAAGACACGCCACTTGGGGGCAACCTAACCACTATATATTGCTATTCAATCTCACCTCTTGGAGACCAATTTGAATCATCACAAGATCATCTATTCTTCTATTCACATGTGCGAAGAAGCTGAGGAAAGAGGTTGAGATTTCTTAGTAAGATACTTTTTTGTGGCAGGCGAGTTTACCTTTCATCTGACCTGTGTTGACCAGCATTGACCAAACCTTCTTCTGGGAAGTTTGACCGCAAGTTGGTCGAAGTTCTTCTAGGAAGTTGACTGCAGGTTGACCAAATTTCTACGCTGTAGGAGGGCAAAATTCGGCCCTGTTGACCAGGGTTGACCGAATTTCTGAGGCAGCAACAGGAAAGCTGAAAATCTGACTTATTGATTCTAAGGTCTGTTTGACCTAATTTGATTTATGAATATCAGATTGAAATTTGCTGAAATGAAGAATTTCTCTTAAAAGAGATTGTTGGGTTTTCTCCCAAGTTTGGGTTTCCCAGGTGAAAATCTCTCTTTGTGTGCATGGATGTCTCTTTATGATCCTACTGCCATTATTGCATTATTGTTGACATTTTCTATGTATAATTTCTTAATGATGTATGTGACATAAGTGAAATTGGTTAAAGAAATCGTTGGAAAGCAATTATCAGAATAGATGATTTGATTTCTCCTTGAAAAAACAACACCCACTCTCATGAATAGGGTTGCAGAATGCATTTTAAATTTTATCATGATATGTTTTTCTTTGTAAATCAATGTTGCACAACTCGAACTCGTATAAGGCTCATCTGGTTATTGACTCGGTGACTCGTATAAGAGTTGGGAACGACTTGTATAAGACTTGGCAAAATACAGAAAAAACTGAAAACATAGTAAATTTTATTAATAATCATTCAAGGAGCTAGTGCCAACATCGGAAAGTTGAAGCAACTATGAGGTGGGTGTATTTGGAGTTTCCGTTTGAGATGGCAAACTAGAGAGATCCTTAGTCTCTTTATCAAGCCAACTCAAATCATGGAACTCCTCCGCAAAATCAAACTCTAAATCAATACTATCCAATAAAATTTGATCTAGATCCTTTGGTTGCAGTTGTTTTATGACCATTCAAAGGTTGTTGTGGATGACCTCTCATGCGCCAACTCGTTTCTCTTTTTGTTGTGGATGTGCTCAAATACCAACCAATTGCGCTCACTACCAGAAGCATTGTAGCGTTGACTCAAAACTTTCATGGTGAATTGTTGTAATTGTGGTGCTTCAGAGCCACAATCTATCCACCAATGAGTTGTAAAAAAATAACAACAAAGATCATCAGTTCGCAATGCCAAACATATAAAAGATAACTAGAAAAATTAAAATCTAAGTTCTAACAATTTGCACTTACAAGTCATTTTCTTATCCTTGAGATGTTGGCTTGAGATTAATCCAAACATGCTAGATGTTTCCTTGTACATATCTCGTTGCATGTTGATTTTGTCCTAAATATCTTGATCTAAGAACATCTTCTCAATGCATATCATGACACCTCTCATCACCTCGGGATCCTTTTGAATGTTAGACCCCTCACTATAGAATAAACTCGGATAGGGATATGCTCTCGCTGCATGCAATGGTGAATGTAGCTTCCTATCCCACCTAGAATCAATAATTTCACATAAAGGAAGATATTTAGATTCATCTCCCTTGTAGAAAGTCTTGATGGCCTCTTTGGCCCTGTCCATGCCCTCATAAATATATCCCATTTCAGGCTTCTCTCTATCCATCAATTTCAAGACTTTCACAAGGGGCTTGGTGAAGCTAACAATCTCAGTGACTTTCTCCCACAAACTATCACCTATGAGAGATGTTTTCATAGCCAATGCTTCTGGTTTTGTGTTATCATTCCAAATAGCCATTATTGGCGACATAACATTCTTCTCAAAGCTTGGAACTCACAAAAAATTCTTTGGAGGGAAAGAAAGTTTGTAGCAAACCGTGTGATAGTTGGGCGGCTAAGCTTATCCTTTGTGAATTCCCTCATAAAGTTCAACACCCAAGCATGGTTTTATAAATATACTTGGTAATTTGTTTGCACTTGTGCACAACATCTTGCACCCACTTCAACTTCCCAAAGTCCTCCAATATAAAGTCTATGCAATGGGTCATGAACAGAGTCGAAAAAATGGTGGGATATTTGGCACAAAGCAACCTTCCAGCGACCACATAATTTGTTGCATTGTCCATGATTACTTGGACTATTAAGAAATCAATGCTAGTAGAATTAGGGTTTGATTCCTCTTTCTTGATAATTACTTGTGAATTATGTTGGCCTCTTTTACTTCTTATTAGATTATCTTTCATCAAGAAATTACCAAATTATGTGTATGAATATCACAAGAACAAGAGACACGAGATATAGGTGCACAGCTAGGGAAAAACCCCAATGAGGGGAAAACCTAGTCAAACTTCTTCCTCCAGTAGATTCATAAAACAAGAAGAGATAATCCAAGATTCTTTGACCTAGACACAGACTTCCTCAAATCACCAAGTCAACCCTTTATTCTTCTTTAGATGACAACCTTCCAGCAACTTCGACCAAGAACTTCAATCCTGCAGCAGTGAAATTTTGACCTCCTGTAACAGAACTTCGACTTGCAATAAATTTCATATTTTCGACCCCTACAATTTTGTAGTAACTTCGCACGTGTGAGAGATAGATGGCCCAAAAACTTTGATCTTCTCTTTTCCTGCAATTCTCTTTCTTCTCCTGTAACTTCGCACTTTTCCGCATCTCCTTGTGTATCGAACTTGAGTGAGTGATGCTCCAAATGAATCGAACTGCTCTTCAATATATAGCCTCTTCTGTGGGTTAAATTGCCCTAATGTAGGTCGACTTGGTGTGGAGGTGACAAATGACTTATTTGACTCAAAAATATTTCTTTTACATGATACAAAAGCCTAAGAAGGGTCTAATAAAATGGACAATGACTCTAATGACTCCAGATAAAACCTAGAAGTCCTCAATGGGAAATTTGACCTAGAAATTGATGACCCAAGCATGAGACCCATGCTTTAATAAGTCATTTTAATAATAATAAAATTTATTTTGTCAATTATACATTTATGAAAACTGAACCTAGCTACATTCTTCAACACTCCCTCTTAACTAGGGAGGTATTCATAATTACACATATATAACAAGTACATGGAAGATCTCAAAATACATGAACTATTAAGAGTTTAGGCACACTCAGTGCCATGGACTAGATTCTTGACCAGGGAAATCTATCCCGGTTGGACTAAGATGGACTAAAGCTTTCAGCCATTATAGATACCATCAGGCTTACTTACCAACCATCAACCCAGGGATCTAGGTGTGTAATGCAAGGTCAAAGCTCTATGACCAACACCACCCTCCCTCTTTGAGATCTAGACATCAGACACCTGTAGATGCTTCAACATTTTTCATCAATTAAATCAGTAATATCAACCAAACCAAGCATGCTTCTAAGATATTCAAACTTCTTATTAGGAAAATACTTAGTTAACACATCAACTACCTATGAGTTAGTCGGAACATACTGCAACTTCACAATCCCATCTTCTACCAAGCTTCTAATGTAGTGGTACTTGTTGAAATGCTTCGTCCTTGCATGGTACACATGATCTTCAGACTTCTTGATGTTGCTTTGATTATCACAATTTATCACAAGAGGACTCAAAGGCTTCCCAAACAAATCTGACAAAAGTTTCCTCAACCATAAAACTGTTGATTTTGTAGCATTGGAAAGTGTTCCAAGTCTCATATTTTGGGAGGAGGCTTGGACATCAGTATTCCAGAGAACCCAAAAACCATTTGTGTAAATTCCACTCGGTTCATGCTTTATTAACATAATTAATTATTTTAAAGTGACTTAGGGAATTTAAATTATTAAAGGGTATTAATAAAGCAGAGTGTGAATCTTCTAGAAAACGAAGATCAAGTCATGTTTTAATCTCAACCATTGATTAGAGATCTAATCTGGGCCGTTGATTCATCAACGAGAAGACTATAAGAGAAGGCTTGAGAGTCATTTGGAAAGCAAGTCGGGCACACACTCAGTACCCGAATGAATCAATACTGAAGGAATATAATTCAATTTCAGAGGAAGAGGTTGTAGAGGCGGAGTTGCAAAGGCAGAAGAAGGAAGGAGAAGTCAGCAAAGGAAAAAGAAGGCAGAAGGAGGACGCAAAGGGCACAGCGCTGAGCAGCAACACTAGTCCTCCACGCAGAGTGATGCAGTCCAGCACAGTGACTGCGTAAAAGACCATGAAGAGGGAGGAAGGGTACCTCCAGTGTGTTAGAAATTCTTTCGAAGGGTTCGGAAAAATTATCTCAGGTGTATTCTAGACATCTACTCGTCAAATTTCTATAAATGATTTCCACTACTGAAGAATAATACAAACCCTCATTTGTTGCACCTGTTTTCCCGCATTGGGTTTTTCCGGGGACAATTTTCCAAAACTAATTGTGTTCATGTGATTGTTTCTATTGCATTATATGCGTTATATTTGATTTTCTACTTATGATTAAGTGAATATTGCAGTTGTGTTTATTTCCGGATTTACTGAAAGTATCTGTAAATAACTTATCATAAATAAGTAGGGGAAATAAATCAATCACTACAGTAGTATTTCAGCTTGAAAATTTCACATGGTATCAGAGGAAAAGACGAGAGACAAGGAGGAGGTTCTGCAATGGAACAAAGTTCCGACAATGATGCAGCATTAGCTCGGAAGGGTTCACGCATTCCTCCAAAACGCATGGAAGAACAGAGGGATCATGATGTTTCAGTTCTGGCGTCTAGACTAGAAAAGGATTCGTCTTGTGTGTCAAGCATGGCCTCTCCAGGTGTCTGGTATATTGACAGTGGAGCATCCGCTCACATGACGGGAGTTCGAGAATGCTTCTCGAGCTACCAGGAAGAGCAGATGAATTTTTAGATCACGATGGGAAACAAGGCCAAGTGTACCCTTATTGGAAGAGGAACCATAATATTTCAAATAGAAGTTGGTAACAAGCTTTAGGCCACCAACATACTGCATGTATCAGGATTGGGGATGAACTTGCACTCCGTGTCTCAACTTCAGAACAAGGGTTATAATGTATACTTTATTGGCAACAAAGTTTATGTCAAAAACCCTGGTTGGAAAAGGAAGGCACAAATTGGAGTAAGAAGCCATAAACTGTATAATTTACAGCTCGAGTCTCCAATGGCACTGATAGGCAGTACTGATGAAAGGGATTTGAATGAATTATAGCACAAAAGAATGGGGCATCTACATCATGGAGCCTTGAGGATCCTCAACAAAACTGTCATGGGAGCTCTAGAACTTAGCACCAGGAAAGACTATGTTTGCAGGGGTGCGTATTAGGGAACATTTTCAAGAAGCAGCAGTAGGGCCAAGAGTGTGTTGGAATTGATACATTCAAACATCTGTGGACCAATGTCCACAAATTCTCTCAGTGGTGCAAAGTATTTTGTCACCTTTATTGATGACCATTCCCGAAAGACATGGATCTACTTTCTGACGACCAAAGATGAGGTCTTTGAGCGATTCAAAGAATTCAAGGCTTTGGTAGAAAATCTAACTGGAAAGCAGAACAAGAAATTGCGATCAGACAATGGTGAAGAATATATTGATAAAGACTTCACAAGGTTCGGTGCAAATGAAGGCATCAAGAGAGAATGGACAACTCCATATAATCCAGAGCTGAATGGAGTTGCAGAGAGGAATAATAGGTCCATTGTGGAAGTTGCGAGGGCAATGCTGTATGATCAAGACATGCCCAAATTTATGTGGGTTGAAGCTTGCAATACAGCAGTGTATGTGTAGAACAAGGTGCCTCATAGAGCATTGGGTAAGGTTACTCCTGAGAGTGTGTTCACTGGTAACAAGCCTGAGGTGAGCCACTTCAGCATATTTGGTAGTATAGCATATTGCCATGTACCCGATGAGAAGAGGAAGAAATTAGATCAGACTCCAAAGAAAGGATACCTTGTGGGATATAGTGAAAATGTGAAGGCATATCGCATCTATATTCCCAAGAATAGGAAGAACGTAGTAAGACGAGACGTGAAATTCTTGGAGGAGAGAGCCTTCAGGGGATCTTGGGAAATGTCTACAGCTACGCAGTCTGAGGAGGATCTGCTGGTTCAGCCACAACAGCCTATAGAAAATGGCTCTAGTGCCTCTCCACTGCACAATGATCCTAAGGAAAGTTCTTCCGAGGAAGTGCAAGAAGGAGAGCAGGTGAATCCATCCACCACTAGTGGAAGGACGAGTTGAGAACTCCAACAGACTTTGAGGGCTGCAGAGAAATTTATTGGAGCCCATAGAAATAAGAAGAGGGAACGCATGCAGCCAGACAGATACCAGACACTAGTAGCACAGGTTGGAGAACCCTCTAGTTTTTGAGAGGCAGCTCAACATCAGGTGAGAGTAGAGGCTATGGTGGAGGAGTATAGCTCTATCATGACAAATGATGTATGGGAAGTATTTCATAGACCTCAGAATAGATCGGTTGTAGGATCAAGGTGGATCTACAAGATCAAGTATGTTGCAGATGGCAGCTTAGAGAAATTCAAAGCGAGGTTTGTGGCTAAGGCATATGCACAGAAGGAAGAGATAGATTATGAAGAAACCTCTGCCCCTATAGCTCGGTACACTTTGATTAGATCTATCATCTCTCTTGCAGCGCAGATGGGATGGGAAATTCGCTAGATGGATGTCAAGGCAGCGTTCTTGAATGGGGTGATAGAAGAGGAAGTGTACATAAAACAGGCAGAGGGCCTTGAGACGCATGAGCAGAAGACTCATGTATGTAGGCTTAAGAAAGCCTTGTACGGACTGAAGCAAGCCCCTAGAGCATGGTATGGGTGAATTAATAGCTACCTGCAGAAGATGGGGTTTTTCAAGAGTGACGCAGATCCCAACCTCTACTATCTAAGAGTAGGGGATGAGCCACTAATTCTAGTATTATATGTAGATGATTTGTTCTTGACTGGATCATCTAAGCTCATCAAAGATTGCAAGGAAAATCTGGCTACAGAATTCGACATGAAGGATCTAGGGCAGATGCATATTTTCTTGATTTGGAGGTTTGGCAGCAAAAGGGAGAAATATTCCTTGGGTAAGGAAGATATACTACAGAGATCCTGAAGAGATTTCAGATGAAGGACTGTAGACCTATGGCTACGCGAATAATCACAAACTGGAAGAAGATCGACACGTCCGAGGATGATGAGGTTGACCCTACCTTGTATAAGAAGCTCATAGGATCATTGATGTACCTGGTCAACACTAGACCAGACATCTGTTATGCCGTGAATACCCTTAGTCAGTTCATGGTAGAACCAAGGAGGACTCATTGAGCAGCAGCCAAACATGTTCTCGGATACTTGAAGGGGACAATCGAGTTTGGATTGAAGTATGCCAAGGACGAGAAAATCTAATTGAGTGGGTTCACTGACACAGACTGGGCTGGAAGCCCAGTAGATTGGAAAAGTACCAGTGGGTCTACTTTAGTATCGGATTAGGAATGACTTGCTAGTGTAGTAGGAAGCAAAAATCATGGCACTGAGCTCAGTCGAGTCTGAATATATGGCAGCTAGCATAGCTTCGTGTGAGGCCATATGGCTTCGTAAGTTGCTCATGAACTTGCTCAAGAAGAGGATGGAACCGACCAGAATCGTGTGTGATAATCAGAGTTTCATCAAGCTCTCTAAGAAACCTGTGTTTCATCAGAGACTATGTCCAACGGGGAGCTATATAGTTGAACTACATTCCTACAGGGAAATAGGTGGCAGATATCCTCAAAAAAGCTCTGGGTAAGATTAAGTTTACTTACTTCCGGGAAAATATGAGGATGGTCAAGAACCCATTCCAGTAGAATGGGTGGACTTGAGATTCAGAGGCAGCTGCAGTACGGATAAGGCAATCGTAGAGATGGTGTCACAAGCAACAGTACAGAGGGCAGCAGTGCAAAGATGAGGGGCAGCAACCAAGACATCAACAGCGCAATGGATACTTCAGGTCAGAGCAGATGTAGTTGGTATTTTACTTGAACACTTTCCTCACTAAGAGGGAGTGTTGATTTTGTAGCATTGGAAAGTCTTCCAAGTCTCATATTTTGGGAGGAGGCTTGGACATCAGTATTCCAGAGAACCCAGAAAGCATTTGTGGAAATTCCACTCGGTTCATGCTTTATTAAAATAATTAACTATTTTAAAGAGATCCCTAAGTCTAAAATAAGGGAAATTAAATAATTAAAGGATATTAATAAAGCAGAGTGTGAATCTTCTATAAAACGAAAATCAAGTCATTTTTTAATATCAGCCATTGATTAGAGATCTAATCTAGGTCGTTGATTAATCAACAAGAAGACTATAAGAGAAGGCTTGAGTGTCATTTGGAAAGCAAGTCGGGCACACACTCGGTACCCGAAGGAAATTGATTCTGAAGGAAAAGAATTTGATTTCAGAGGGAGAGTTTGAAGAGGCGGAGTTGCAAAGACAGTGTTAGGAATCTGTAATTAGCAAGATTAGCGAAATCCAATCACAGAAACAACATTATTTCAACCACTTTGGGATTCTAGGATCTAGCCCTCCTGAATTCGGAGAGGGATCTCTCCAATAAGTGCAAAGATGGATTTTTCTTTGAAAGGTTTATGGTAATGATATTAGGCTAGTTATGAAGGCCGAGGGTTTTGTTTTTTTTTTGGATGGTTGAGCATGATTATTACTTGAGTGGAAAGTTCTAAATGCAAAGAGTTTCAAGGGTGAGAAGTTGCAAGCAAATAGAACAAGCTTTGGCTAAAAAGATAGATATAATGCTGGTTTTTAGTCCATTAGGCTATGGAGTCATAATAGGGCTTTTAATTGTGCAACAATTCAAGAGTGATCCAAGGGTCAAGTCATCTATATCACAAGATCTTTTGACATAAAATGATGGTATGGAAACAATAAAGTGTTAGAGGGGTGGAAACTGATAATAATTTCAACAAGGATTTATAATCAGTCCAAACAAGAAAAAGCCTTTAAGCAACTGTTTAAAACCAACCAAAGGGCATGGCTCACCATAAACCTCTTTGGACAAGCTTGTATTAAAGATAACTCAAGAGACAAACAATCCAATAATCCGCATAATTACCTTCAGAAAGTATGAAAACACATAAGAGAAACAAAATGCAACTTAAGATTAGATAAGGTACTTTTAAACCTAGTTTGCTTTCAGCAAACACTTAGGGAAACTTTCAAAATCTACCTTTGGAGCAAGAAGCTAGAAAACAGGGCTCACCATCACTTTTCTAGTCCAACTTTAATAAGCAAACAATGGAAATCACATTCAAGAACAATGTTTAAAGCAAACAGTAGGACAAGGGACCGCCAACATTCCTAACTGCTTAGACTGTATTGAATCATTCTTAAATAAACAAATTGGAGGAAAACATTGAGATAAAGCTTATCAGTCAGAGAAGGGTACTGGTAAACAGAATGTCCTAACTCTATGCTTGTTGTTCTTTATCAGAGAATAATGGACACTGTGCCATACATGAAAAGGAAAAACAAATAACAAAGAAAGAGGCACTTCACCAGTGACATAGACCAGGATCCCAAGAAACAGCTTGTATATTGAAGTCAAACTAGTTACATCTTCAAGTCCAATGTTTCAGTTCAGCAATCATCTTCACTTCTCAGCCTAACTTATTAGATTACAAACAGAGCTTCAAGAGCCTTTGAACACTATTTACAGGTAGAAGTTTCAAGCACAAGTATATTTCAAAGTTCTACAACCAACAATTTCTCATCTTCTACAGAAGTATTTATAGAAGAATGAGGAGGTGAGATCTGATAAAATATCTCCAAAGATAATTAATACAGATTAATGACTTCTCAGCCTTTGAGGGGCTCGATGGAGGAGTTTACAGGTGTTTGTCTGTATTAATGTTCTACATTTAAGATTTGAGATCGGTGGGAGATTTTGTTGACTTTTGAGGCTCTATTATGTTATAGTAACTCTACAGATATTTTTACATTAAGTCATTTGGCAGAATTAACTGTTTGGCTGCGCTGAGGCGAATATCTGATTTTGATCAATAACTTCGGCCTCTGTTTGAATGCTTTGAGGCACAAGTGGCTTTGTGGTAGCTGAGAGGAATCAATTTGCCTTAGATGTGGCGATGGAGGTCGTTCTGTCTGATAAAACACTTATGATTTTCTTTAACTATGTTTTAATTTGGAGGATTAGGCTTTTGATAATCATTCTTAGCCGTAATCCCCACAAATTTGTCTTCAATCTTCTGTTCTGGTATGTTTTGTCTTCGACACTGATACTCTTTGATTTGTGATTTTACTCACTGTGTCTTGTTGATGTGCAGTGTTGCGCAGGGCTCACAAGGCATCAATGCCCATGAAGCATTGACGAGATGTGGAGTTCAAACCCTGCGAATGGTTTCCTTTGATGAATCAAAGGCACGGGAAACGTCTTTCCCGTCCTTCGACCTTTCTTTAACATAATGGATAAACCATTAAACACCTGCAAAATACAAAACTTATTTAAAAAATCCTGCGTTATTGGGTAAACTGCTTAGAAGGCTGCGGGGAGGAGCGTGGCCATTGTATGGCATTATCTAACGGGGGAGATTGCGTGCGAAGTCAAATGGAAGTGGTTTGGATGAAAAAGCGGTGGAGAATTAAGTCAAATCCGTTGATCTTGGACAGATCAACGGTTAGGATTAGCTGTGAATTAATAATGCAAAGGGGTCACACTATTGGGTTTTGGAAGAAAGACAAAGGGAAAATAGGTGCAAAACCCTTTGGCAGAAGAAATGTATTAACATGAAATTCGGGGTTCGCAGACGATCGTGAGCCGTCGGATCTTATTGGAACCCAAGATCAACGGCAAAGATCACGTTTAAAAGCCCCTTGTTGAAAGGCAGAGAGCGATGAAATAATGCGGGAATGATCTGGGACCGTCCGATCCAGACATGTGGACAACCCAGATACAATCGGAGGACTCATGATCGGAGGAGGAAAGACGGAGGGTGTAACGAAAATCTCCGACGCGATTAGATGCGGACCGTTGATCTGAGGGCCAGATCAACGGTGGGGAATGAATCGGGAATCGGCGATCGGAGGTGGGCTGATGCGATGGTGTGATCAGGAAGGTCGATGCGATTGTGCGATCGGGCCATTGCAATCGAAGGTGGGGGGGAAAACATTAAAAATGCACCCAAAGGAAGAACTCCAATGCGATGGGCGCCTCGGGACTTAAACTCTTGGTCCCAGGTGAAAGTCGTCTGGAGTAGAAAGGCAAGGGGCAGGGTTTATAAATACGGGGCTTAATCGCATCGGAGGTTTTAACACGGCAAATGGACTTGTGCGCTGCAATTTTGCGATGCGATTAGCGCTAAAAGGGGTGAACGCTTGGTTCTAGCACCAAGGGGTATGGAGGGGAAGTGGTTTAGGACTTAGCCCAAGGGGGCTTAAGTCTGTAAATAAAAGTTGGGTTTTTTTATAGATTTTCAATAGTTTTCAAAGGGTTTTGAGGGGTCTCGATATAGTTTAAAAAGGAGCTTTAAACTATGTAAAGATGATTTTCATGAATGGAAGAAGGGAACTCCTGAAAAAATAGAGGAATTTCATGGGAAAAAGGGGTAAAAATGGAGGTTAGTTTTGAAGTGGAGGAAAGGGAAAAATGGTGTTTACCGTAGTATTTTCTTCAGCAGAATTTCTGATTTCTAAAATGGAATTAGTAGTGAAGATTGAAACAAAGGCATGATGTTTTCAAGAGTCTTCAAGAGATAACATTTTTCACAATAAAATAGTTTCTTGAAGGCTCCAAAATGTTTTGGCCACCTTTTGATATAACAAATTTTACAGGTGGCCAACAGTGGCTCCACTTGGGGATGGTGCCTTCTTGAAGGCATCAAAAACTTCAGACTTGCATTCTCTGGGAGGCTGATCAATGCCTCATCCATTGGGCTGCTTTTCTTTACTTGGATATTATTTTTTTGCTCTGAATATTTTAGCAACCATAGAAAACAATGGAACTTCATCAACACAAGCTTTCTACCTACCCAAT
The DNA here is from genome assembly GCA_034641835.2 of Pinus albicaulis. Taxonomy (NCBI): domain Eukaryota; kingdom Viridiplantae; phylum Streptophyta; class Pinopsida; order Pinales; family Pinaceae; genus Pinus; species Pinus albicaulis. The sequence goes on from CM076579.1 coordinate 1,572,624,684, forward strand.
CCTACTAATCTAACATTTTTTCTTCTTTAGAGTGCACTTGGATTGGCAAACTCTTTTACAACATTTTATTCTTTTGAAAGCATAAAACTAATCTAATTCTACTCCTTATTTCTCCATGAACTCAGATTAAACAATTGAGTCCATATGTTTCTCTACCTAATCTACTAATCTGTTAGGATTAAACAGTCTAACAGATTTTTTATTCTCTAAATTCTACAACAGAAATTCAAAAGCATACAAGTTAGGATTGAACAGTCTAACTTGATGCTGATCTATGGCATAAAAGACAAGCTGCACATAGATATTATTTTGCAGAAAATCAAATCAAAATGGAAGGCATAAGATTTGAAAATTCAAAGCACTTCCTTCATCTTTTTTCAACTCTGTTTTTACTTTTGTTTGAGTTGTTCTTTGCTTGTCCTCTAGTTCCGATTTTGAGCTGATTAGAACCAGTTTTACCTCTGTTTTGACTCAGAAATTAACAGATTTAAGTCATCTCTTTTTGGAAACATTAGGTTCAGATTTTGAGCATGTTTGAACCTTTCATTTCTAGCCTAATCTATCTACTGATAAGCCAAGATTACACTGTTTGGCAAATCGAATTCACTAACCTATCAGCAATAAATCTAAAACTAATTAGTCAAAATTATGTTGTATGACTAACTAGAAGTGTGTTTTTCAGGAGTGGCATTTAAGCTTGCACACTTTCAGATTTGTTTCTTTTTTTGTTGGTATGGGGCTATACCTTTCTTGTTTTTACAATCTGCCCTCTTTTCTTTCTTTCATTGTTTTTGTGTTTTTATATTTTTTATTTTTCTTCGGAGACAAAAATCAACAACTATCTAACTGCTCAAAACTGAGCTTTATTGACATTCCTATCTAACCTAATCTAACTTGGAGTATTTACATTATCATATGATACAAAAATGCCAATGTAGCCAGCTGAGTAATGTCAAAAAGAAGAAAAAATTCTGGTTGTTTGTCAAGGGTATCCATAGAACATATTGAAGATTAACCTTCAATATCAAGGCTATCACAGAAGGTGACAGCTTTTCATGTCTTTGGCTCTTGTAAAGGATCCATGCTTGATAATTTGAGCCAGTTGGGATCTCTACACACTTTTCCAAAGGATCAACAAAGAAAAGATGAAGGTTCTCTTGTTTTTGGTTTTCCATGTCTGGTAGATTGTCTGCTTCCAAGACTTCAACTTTGAGGGCTATGTCTTCAGTATGTTCCTTGGAAGTATCATCATCCTTAACCTGCACAATAGCAAACAGTGAAATATCTTCTTTCTCTAAATTTATGCTTGCTTCTGATATAAGTTCAGGTTCTTTGAATGACAGATTAACATTAGTGAAGGGAGAAGTTTCTTCTTGAAAAGATGGTGTATCCTCGGTAGGACAGTCTTGTATTTGTTTTTCTCCTTCAAAGTTTTGCCAGTATCTTTTATTGTTTGGGACAGCTGGTCTGAATTTTTCTTGAATTGTATATTGTTTGTTGTCCCAAGGTCTCAAACATGTATTAGCCACAAGGGCTAATCCATTAGCAAAACTGTTTTGGTCTTTAGGAACAAGTATAAGTTGGAAATCTTTGAAAGATTTTAATAAATCCAAGGCATCATCCCTATATGCTTTGAGTCTGGGATGTTCAACCATGCATTCATTTTTCACTTGCCTAATTACCAATTCTGCGTTTCCATGAACTGTTATCTTCTGGGCTCCTGATTTCTTCAATAAATGTAGCCCTAAGAGGAGTGCCTCATACTCTACTATGTCTTTTGTGCATTGAAAATTCAGTTTATATGAATGGGCTTCAGAATAATTGTTTCCTGTATTGTAAAGCCATATTCCTGCACCTGCATTAGTTTTAGTACATAACCCATCAAAATTCATATTCCAAAGAGGACTAGTTTCAGTATTATCATTGGTTTTCTTACTATCCTCTTTGTCTTGGGTGCCATTGGTTTGTTCTATGAAAAAGGCACCATGTTCAAGATGGTCTGGTTGAGATGATGGTTTGGAGGGTAGCTGTTTGCTTAGTATTTGATCAATTTGTTCTTTTGTCAAAGGAGAGATTTTTCTTTGAGTATAAACAGAAGAAGAGCTGCCCTGCATTTTATGACCAACAAAAGAACTCTCTGCATCTTTGCAACAGAGTTCTATTCGTGAATGAGCAAGAGTATTTGTTTTGCAATAAGTTTCAGAGACTGACTTTTTATTAATAGTCTAATCTATCTCTTCTTCTGTCAACGGGGAGGATATTTCTATGTCCCTTTGAACAGAAGTACAGCAGTTCTCTGTCTCTTGTGAAGGTTGATTTTGAGGTTGGATGTTCTCTTGAGCCTCTTCTAGGGGAACTTCACTTGTGCTTGTAGGAAGACTTTGAGGATTTCCTATTGTTTCCTGATCTTCTTGTGTTTCAAAAAATTCCTCATGATTAGTATGATACTGAGTTTGTACATCAGGTTCATGAGTTATTTTCTCCTTGTTATCAGGATGCCATTCTTGTTGTATAAACTGAACTGAGTTATAACACAAAGGAAGGTTTTCTATATGTGTTGGTGTCTCCTCAGTTTTAGGTTTCATGTTTTCCAAATGGCTACTTGTCTCCTCGAAGCACTGCTCACTATTATCATTTGCATTTCGGTCATGAAGATCTCTTATCAGCATTGTACAAGACATAGGAAGGCAATTTAAACTTTGTTGACAACCTTCTTCATTGCTTTCTTCGTAAGTTTGCTCATCATCTTTTATAAAGTATTGATCATAATACATGTCTTGGTCACAGTCTTGATCTTGAGGTGATTGGGCTTGTGTTTGATCAAGAGAAAAGGTAGCTCGCTCTAGATCATCCATTTTCATATTAGCCATCAACCTATCCATTCTCTTTCCAAGCATGTACATCATCTGTTCCATCATGATTTCTTGTTTATTCTCTTTGTAATCTTGTTGATCATACATGTCTTGTCGGGGTAGAGTTTGTGTTTGATTAGGGAAAGGTATATGTTGCTCTAGATTTCCAGCGTTTAAATTAGCCATCAACCTATCCATTCTCTTTCCAAGCATGTACATCAATTTCTCCATTATGAGCATATGTTTGTCATCTGAGTCTATATCTAAATCCATGTTTGTAAATCAGAAAAAGAGGTTACTGTGTCTATTCAATCAGTTCAAGGTCTTCTACCAGTGGAGTCATTTGGTCTTTTGGGAGTTTCAGAGTGTGGAGTCGCCAGGTGGAAAATTTTTAGCTCGTAAGGAGGTAAAATGTTTTATGATTCCACCACCATGTGTTTCTTGTAGAGCTGCAAGGTTTTCAGGAACTGAATTAGCTCTCAAAGGTGATCTGAAAACAGTTGAAAATTTAATCTTAGGAGACTTCCTAAGGATACTTTCCAGGTTGTCAACTATCTCAGGTGGGTCTGGGTCAGGGTAGGCTCTAGTATGAATCTTCCTAGGAGCCATTATGCTATGTTTTTTGACCCAACTTAAACGAAAATAGTTTAACCAGATATGACAGTCTTTTAGAGGTTAACTAATTTGTTTCACAAATTCAAATCCTATAGTCCTCTAACTGAGTTTTAAACAATGTTATAATGACAAAGGTTCTTCCCAGTGGAGTCTTACGGTCTGTTAAGGATTGTGGAATCGCAAAGTGGAAGTTTTTAGCTCTTTTCAGAGGTGAAAGGTTTTATGGTCCACTACCCTATTTATTGAATACCAATCTAAAATATTTTTGGGTTTTTTGAGTTATTTTTCAGTCCTTTTGGTTGTTAAGAGTGTCCTAAATCTGTTTCAAAACTTAGCTACGGTTATGAGAAAAAGACAGTCTACTCTTATGACTAAGCCAGCTGATCTTTCAAGGTTAGATAAACTCTTATGAGAATCCTAGGGTCTGCCTAGTTTGTCACTGATTCAAACAAGTTTTCATCACGATTACCATTACTTGGTAGTGCTTGAAAAGGCTGCCTTTTACTCACAAGGTTTTATGAAGTGTTTAAGGGAACCTAAGATGAAAATTCGACTCAAGTCTCCCAGTGGAGTCGCCAGAAATGTTAGTTGTTGGTGGCTCAACTGGCTAACACATCAATTATTCTTAAATCATGGGTTGTCTAGAGTTTTATGGTGCATTTGAACTTTTATTAACTCAGACCAATCCCCAGTGGAGTCGCCAGAAATGTTAGGAATCTGTAATTAGCAAGATTGGCAAAGTCCAATCACAGAAAGGGATCTAGCCCTCCTGAATCCAGAGAGGGATCTCTCCAATAAGTGCAAAGATGGATTTGTCTTTGAAAGGTTTATGGTAATGATATTAGGCTAGTTATGAAGGCCGAGGGTTTTGTTTTGTTTTTGGATGGTTGAGCATGATTATTATTTGAGTGGAAAGTTCTAAATGCAAAGAGTTTCAAGGGTGAGAAGTTGCAAGCAAATAGAACAAGCTTTGGTTAAAAAGATAGATATAACGCTTGTTTTTAGTCCATTGGGCTATGGAGTCATAATAGTGCTTTTAATTGTGCAACAATTCAAGAGTGATCCAAGGGGCAAGTCATCTATATCACAAGATCTTCTGAGATAAAATGATGGTATGGAAACAATAAAGTGTTAGAGGGGTGGAAACTGATAATAATTTTAACAAGGATTTATAGTTAGTCCAAACAAGAAAAAGCCTTTAAGCAACTGTTTAAAACCAACCAAAGGGCAGGGCTCACTATAAACCTCTTTGGACAAGGTTGTATTAAAGATAATGTACATGCAGAAGTGTCCTCAGACTCATACTTTTATTGATCATGAAAAAATATTACATAACAAATTGCAGGAGTTTACAAACGTAAACTCTCACTCTCACATTACACTCACATTACACAATGAAATTAGGAAACAATCCTATTTATAAGCTCTATGTTCTAACTTAATCTAGTTATGGATCACTTGGAAAATCAACAAGTGTCCATTTACAATAAATGACCTTCTAACCATCCCACTAACTTTATTCCTATTTTAGAGCATAGGAAACGACTCAATTCTAGAGTCCTATTTTTACTAAAAAAATACTATTTCTAAGTATCTCTAATATTTATTAAATATTCTAATTTAATAAATATATTTATCCTAACTTTACATTATTCAATTTATGTATTTTTGGATTTATAATTTCCTTTATAAAAGAGGCTAACATTCCCCCCTTCAAGGATAAATCCAAAAGAAGAACGAGGAACCATCTTCCAAGTTCTCAAGTTGATGCTGAAAAAATCTTCGATCTCAAGAGAACATGAATCAACTGTATGTCTGATTCATCTCTTAATGTTGCTTGACAACGCCATCAAGTGCCAAGTTGCAAAAGGATCCATCTATCCTTTGCATGAAATCAGCATCAAAGTTTGTTCAAAGCCCACTGGCTGATGATGTCAAAAACAACTCACTGTTGCTTTTGCTGTGCTAAAAACTGTTCACTACTTTTGTGCTGTCGACTGCCCACTGGCTGTTGAAGATGCCCACTGGCTGCTTTTGCTGGTTTTGTCGAGACTTTTAGTCTAACAACCACTGTCAATTTCATTGACATTTTCCCCCCTTTGTCAACTGAAAGGAGAGACACTTCTCTTGGAAAGTATTCCTGAACTCCCCCCTTTTAGGTGTAGGAGTTTTACACTGTTGTACTCCCCCATTCAACTGCATGAGAGTACCATCATCTTTTCACTGTTGGCTGCACTATGTGTGATCGGATGCAGTTGTAGAACTGAAGCAATATTTTAACTGTGGATGACCATTCCCAAGGGTCGATCCATTCATAATGTATCTTCAATCTCGCTGATTTGTGTTGATTGCGACCATTTTCGAAGGAATGATTGGACTTGCCACAATGGCGACAGGGATGGAGATCAAAACACTGATCTTCCATATGACCGGTTCTCTGACAATGAGAACATTTCGGTTTCACTTCAACTTCAGGTTGTGTGGAATTCTGTTTTGCTACAACTTTGGGTTGCGTGCATTGCTGGTTGTCTGCAACTGTCTCTGAATGTGTTGAGGGGATCTGTTCAAGAAATCCCGCACTAACGAACTGAATGGGCTTGGAATAATTGGGAATATGTAAGTTGGCGTCATCTTGGACATATCCTCAGCCTCGTCGATTCTTGTTATTGTGAATTTCTTCCCAGGGCTTGATGATGGGCTTGGAAGAAATTTGAACTGGAACAACTTCAACACTTGAAGTTGTTTGAATGAATGACTTATCATCTAGATGGTTCAAAGACTTGAAAGTATCATTCTTTTCTTGCAATTCAATCCTTTGAAGTTGCGACTCGAGTTGAAGAAACTCAATGGTTTCTTTTGTTTGTTGTAGATGTCGTGAAAGATCAGCAAGAGTGTCTTTGCTGATGTGCACCATGTCTTCATCACTGGAAATGATCAAACTGTGAAGAATGTTTAACAACTAAATATGTTGTGCCATCTGAACTTGCACACTTGAAATCAGGTTCTCTTATTGTAGATGTCGTACGTTGAACAAGCTCACTTGAATGTGGCTGGAATGGCACGCTCGCTTGATTTGTTGCTTATTGCACTTGCTTGGAACACTTGCTAGAATATTCTCGCTTAAACTCTGGAATTCACGCTCGCTTGATGATGATCACGTTTGTTTAAGCGCTCACTTGACTTACTTGATGACTTCACGCTCACTTCAATGAATAGCCACGCTCGCTTGATGTCGATCTCAACTTGCTTGATTGTTTTAACTTGTTTGATGATTGATGCAATAAACTTCACTTTGGCTCGCTTGATGTGTTGATCTTTGCACTGAATTGATGCAAATTGTTTGAATGAATAATCACGCTCGCTTGCAGGAGATGTAAACTTGTTGCTTGTTTGATTTAAAAAACTCATGCACTCACTTGATTTTGTGTAAAGGAAGGGTGTCGAACACTGTCGACAATGCACCCAAGAAAGCTTACAATGATTCACTTTAAAACAATGAATTCACTTGTTCTCTTAAAAATTCATTAACAATGAATTTTTAATGATTCACTTAAATCAATGAATTTGATTACAAGTTCTTTAAAGGGATTTGCAAGAACGTTGATGAAGACTTTGCTGTGAAAAGCCTTAACTTGACTAAGTGAATTTGTTGTTTGAAGTAGAATGCTGATGTAGACAATCTTCAATTATATGTTGTAGTTGTGTAGATGCATGTGTTGATCTTGCAGCTATTTCGATTTATGTGTTGTGCTTGCTGATGTATGCGATATTAAATGAAACTATTGATGTGTCACAACTAGACACAAATAAAAAAGCAACAACATGAAGCCATAAAAACATGCACCATCACAAACACACATGGTGTACCTGAGATCCCCTTATTCAATTTCGGGCGGAACTATGGCACATCAACACCAAAAAATGATATCTTTATTAAATATTGAGTACATAAGAAATCTCCACTTTCAAGTAATGAATATGCCAAGCTCACAACTTTTAGAAGCAATTTGTCTTCAAAATCTGAATATTCACCAACTCAATCTTTCTCAAAGTAAAACAATACTTTGAATTACAACAATGGCTTTCCCTTATCACTCCAAATACAAAATATGCACCTTATATCTCCACAAAATATTCTTCAAATTTACAAAATGTAATGCACCTTATCACTCCAAATACAAATGGAAACACTCCTTATTTCTTCAATTACAAAGAGAGTCACATTTTCTCTCTCCCATTCACTCATTAAAAAAAAAACACCCTTTTCTCCATTACATAAAGAGTAGTCCTCATTACAAAACTTTAAAAGTTTTATGAACTCTCTTCAAGGCATAAAAAAAATATTAAAAATTACTCCATTTAAACTTTCCACTCCACCTTCAACATTTCACCTTTGAATTTTAAAGACAAGCCTGGTACTTCATTCTTCTCATTACCAATTCTGCAGCAATATATGTTTCTCACAAAGTTGCCAGAGGGGTTAGATTTCGAGAAAAATGTTTCACATCAAACACAACGCAGCGCACGGTTGGAGGAACCTTAAGGCGTCATGGTTTCATTGAAGGCTAGTCTTTCTTTTCGAGGAAAATAAAGTCCGATGTAAATGTACCTTCTTCTCTTGTCAAAGAGGTAGAAGTGAGAAAGTGGCCACTGTTTCATGGAAAAATGCTAGTTCCTGTAGCCATGGCACATGGGGGATATGGGATTAAGAAAGAGAGCGGAGTCCGGGACAAATATGTTTGTTGCCTTCATCTATGTCTTGGAAGGACAACTAAATGGAGTGTTTGAGTTAAATCGACACAGGGAGAGATATCATGATGTAGGTCCTGTTTTTGGGCGCTTGAGAGGCAAGCAACGGTCAGGAAAATGGCCTCAAAGATCAAAAATAGCGAATGAAAATGCTTTGAAGAGGGAGAGGTTAGATGTGAAAAAGAAGTGTGATAAGCAGGAGACTACCTATAGACATAGATTGATTAAAGAGGCAATGGCTGCAGAGGGTGTCTTTGTTGCAAGTGAATTGAGTGAGGAAGCTCAAAGAAACATCCAAGAGGCTTTGAACGAGTACAAAAATCGACGAGCAGAGAGAGAACGTGCTACATTGGCAAGGATCCAAATGAAGGAGAAATTGGCTTTAGAGACAGATTGTCGATATCTGTCTTCGAAATGACCTTCGAAATGTTTACACAGAAGCTGGCATGTCAGCGATACGAGCAAAGCGTGATTATGTAATTCATGAAGATTTTATGAAGGCTGTTCGACGATGTGTGAAAAATCCAAACAGCAGCTCCTCCACTTAAAATACTGTTGGACTTTAAATTCAAAGAAACATAATACCAACATCAATTCTCGCACATAACAACGGCTCATAGAAATACCTTTCACATAGACAAAGCCGCACGCAATTCATAAGAATGAAGGTTCGAATGGCTTCAAATGAATACCAACGTACATCATATCTAATATCGCTCTAAACCACAGATCTTTCCACGATCAATTTTGGTCAAAGCTAGGTTCGATACCAGACACTTCTTCTACGCCATCTCTTAGTTAGAACCGCGCCTTCAATTAGTTTCAATGCTGCCCATACAAACACAACTTGACATTAACATCGATTCTTCTCGCATATATTTAAACTCTGCGCCACACACGGATCATTGCTCTGATTCAAACCACCATATTCTCTCTTCTGCGCTCTATTCAATCAACCGCTCTATTTTCTCTTATGCGTTGACTGCATAACCAGTCTCTACCATGCTCAGGCTCTGATACCACATGTAGATGCAGAAGTGTCCTCAGACACATACTTTTATTGATCATGAAAAAATATTACATAACAAATTGCAGGAGTTTACAAACGTAAACTCTCACTCTCACATTACACAATGAAATTAGGAAACAATCCTATTTAAAAGCTCTATGTTCTAACTTAATCTAGTTATGGATCACTTGGAAAATCAACAAGTGTCCATTTACAATAAATGATCTTCTAACCATCCCACTAACTTTATTCCTATTTTAGAGCCTAGGAAACGACTCAATTCTAGAGTCCTATTTTTACTAACAAAATACTATTTCTAAGTATCTCTAATATTTATTAAATATTCTAATTTGATAAATATATTTATCTTAACTTTACATTAGATAACTCAAGAGACAAACAATCCAGTAATCCGCATAATTACTTTCAGAAAGTATGAAAACACATAAGAGAAACAGTGCAACTTAAGATCAGATAAGGTACTTTTAAACCTAGTCTGCTTTCAGCAAACACTTAGGGAAACTTTCAGAATCTACCTTTGGAGCAATAAAATAGAAAACAAGGCTCACCATCACTTTTCTAGTCCAACTTTAATAAGCAAACAATGGAAATCACATTCAAGAACAATGTTTAAAGCAAACAGTAGGACGAGGGAACGCCAGCATTCCTAACTGCTTAGACTGTATTGAATCATTCTTAAATAAACAAATTGGAGGAAAACATTGAGATAAAGCTTATCAGTCAGAGAAGGGTATTGGTAAACAGTAAGTCCTAACTCTATGCTTGTTGTTCTTTATCAGAGAATAATGGACAATGTGGCATACATGAAAAGGAAAAACAAATAACAAAGAAAGAGACACTTCACCAGTGACATAGACCAGGATCCCAAAAAACAGTTTGTATATTGAAGTCAAACCAGTTACATCTTCAAGTCCAATGTTTCAGTTCAGCAATCATCTTCACTTCTCAGCCTAGCTTATTAAATCACAAAGAGAGCTTCAAGAGCCTTTGAACACTATTTACAAGTAGAAGTTTCGAGCACAAGTATATTTCAAAGTTCTGCAACCAACAATTTCTCATCTTCTACAGAAGTATTTATAGAAGAATGAGGAGGTGAGATCTGATAAAAGATCTCCAAAGATAATTAATACAGATTAATGATTTCTCGGCCTTTGGGGGGCTCAATGGAGGAGTTTACAGGTGTTTGTCTGTATTAATGTTCTACATTTAAGATTTAAGCTCGGTGGGAGCTTTTGTTGACTTTTGAGGCTCTGTGTTATGTTATAGTAACTCTACAGATATTTTTACATTAAGTCATTTGGCAGAATTAACTGTTTCGCTGCGCTGAGGCGAATATCTGATTTTCATCAATAACTTCGACCTCTGTTTGAATGCTTTAAGGCACAAGTGGCTTTGTGGTAGCTGAGAGGAATCAATTTGCCTCAGATGTGGCGGTGGAGGCCGTTCTGTCTGATAAAACACTTATGATTTTCTTTAACTATGTTTTAATTTGGAGGATTAGGCTTTTGATAATCATTCTTAGCCGTAATCCCCACAAATTTGTCTTCAATCTTCTGTTCTGGTATGTTTTGTCTTCGACACTGATACTCTTTGATTTGTGATTTTACTCACTGTGTCTTGTTGATGTGCAGTGCTAGGCGGGGCTCACAAGGCATCAATGCCCATGAAGCATCGATGAGATGTGGAGTTCAAACCCTGCGAATGGTTTCCTTTGATGAATCAAAGGCACGAGAAACGTCTTTCCCGGCCTTTGGCCTTTCTTTAACATAATGGATAAACCATTAAACACCTGTAAAATACAAAACTTATTTAAAAAATCATGCGTTATTGGGTAAACTGCTTCGAAGGCTACGGGGAGGAGCGTGGCCGTTGGATGGCATCATCTAATGGGGGAGATTGCGTGCGATGTCAAATGGAAGCGGTTTGGATGAAAATGCGGTGGAGAATTAAGTCAGATCCATTGATCTTGGACAGATCAACGGTTAGGATTAGCTGTGAATTAATAATGCGAAGGGGTCACACTATTGGGTTTTGGAAGAAAGACAAAGGGAAAATAGGTGCAAAACCCTTTGGCGGAAGATATGAATTAACATGAAATTCAGGGTTCGCAGACGATCGTGAGCCGTCGGATCTTATTGGAACCCAAGATCAATAGCGGAGATCACTTTTAAAAGCCCCTTGTTGAAAGGCAGAGGGCAATGAAATAATGCGGGAATGATCTGGGACCGTCCGATCCAGACACATGAACGGCCCAGATACAATCGGAGGACTCATGATCGGAGGAGGAAAGAGGGAGGGTGTAACGAAAATCTCCGACGCGATTAGATGCGGACCGTTGATCTGAGGGCCAAATCAACGGTGGGGAATGAATCGGGAATCGGCGATCAGGAAGGCCGATGCGATTGTGCGATCGGGCCATTGCAATCAGAGGTGGGGGGGAAAACATTAAAAATGCACCCAAAGGAAGAACTCCAATGCGATGGGCGCCTCGGGACTTAAACTCTTGGTCCCAGGTGAAAGTCGTCTGGAGTAGAAAGGCAAGGGGCAGGGTTTATAAATACGGGGCTTAATCGCATCGGAGGTTTTAACACGGCAAATGGACTTGTGCGCTGCAATTTTGCGATGCGATTAGCGCTGACAGGGGTGAATGCTTGGTTCTAGCACCAAGGCGTATGGAGGGGAAGTGGTTTAGGACTTAGCCTAAGGGGGCTTAAGTCTGTAAATAAAAGTTGGGCTTTTTTATCGATTTTCAATAGTTTTCAAAGGGTTTTGAGGGGTCTCGATATAGTTTAAAAAGGAGTTTTAAACTATGTAAAGATGATTTTCATCAATGGAAGAAGGGAACTCATGAAAAAATAGAGGAATTCCATGGGAAAAATGGGTAAAAATGGAGGTTAGTTTTGAAGTGGAGGAAAGGGAAAAATGGTGTTTACCTTAGTATTTTCTTCAGCAAAATTTCTGATTTCTAAAATGGAATCAGCAGTGAAAATTGAAACAAGGGCATGATGTTTTCAAGAGTCTTCAAGAGATAACATTTTTCGCAATAAAATAGTTTCTTGAAGGCTCCAAAATGTTTTGGCCACCTTTTGATATAACAAATTTTATAGGTGGCCAACAGGCAGAAGGAGGAAGGGGAAGTCAGCAGAGGAAGAAGAAGGCAGGAGGATCACACAGAGGGTACAACGTTGAGTAGCAACACTGGTCTCCATGCAAAGTGACGCAATCTAGCGTAGTGACTACGTAAAAGACCACGCAGAGTTACGCAAACAGAGGAAGGGTGCATCCAATGTGTTAGAAATTCTTCCAAAGGGTTCAGAAAAATTATCTCAGGTGTATTCTCGACATCTACTAGTCAAATTTCTGTAAATGATTTCCACTACTGAAGAATAATACAAACCCTCATCTGCTGCACCAGTTTTCCCAAATTGGGTTTTTCTGGGGACAATTGTCCGAAAATAACTGTGTTCATGTTATTGTTTCTGTTGCATTATGTGCCTTCTATTTGATTTTTTGTTTTATGATTAAGTGAATACTGCAGTTGTGTTTATTTCAGAATTTACCGAAGTATCTGTAAATAACTTATCATACATAAGTAGGCAAAATAAATCAATCACTGCAGTAGTATTTCAGCTTGAGAATTTCACAACTTCCTTTCCTACTTCACATGCAGCAACATGTTCTTCTTCAACACTACTTAATGCAATAGGATCTTGCTTTCTACTCATCCACGAAATCATAGCAGAATCCAAACTAAAACATACACCTGTAGTGCTCATTCCATCAGTCTCACTGCCACCCCAATATGAATCTGTAAAACCTGTTAATTTGACTTCCTTGTTGTCGTACTTCAGGCAATGATGTATAGTGTCACGTAGATATCTTAATATATGCTTGGCAGTTATCCAATTATCACGACGAGGCTCCAACTGAAATTGACTGAGGATGTTTACATCAAAACATATATGCAATCTAGTATTTACCAGACACATTAGAGAACTTACTAACTTACGATAGCTAGTAGGATCTATGAGACTCGAGTCAAAGCTTCTCAACTTCTTGAGATTGGTGATCATGGGAGTAGTCATGGGATTGGAAACTATCATACCAAATTCCTGCAATAACTTGATTATGTATTCTCCTTGCCCCAAATATATCTCCCAAGGTTTTTGCCATACTTCCAAACCTAAGTAACAACGCATAAGTCCCAAAACCTTCATCTCAAATTCGGCTGCTAGCATCTTCTTGCATTCGTGTATCCATCGCTCCACACCTGTAATAAATAAATCATCCACATATAGTAGAATAATGACTGGTTCATTATTCACCACTTTGATGTAGAGGTTTGGATCTGCAATACATTTGACGAGCCCAATTCTTAAAATATATGCATCCATTCTTGCATACCATGCCCTAGGAGCTTGCTTCAAGCCATATAGGGCTATCTTGAGTCTGCAAACATGAATGTTCTTGCAATTTATTTCAAAGCCTTCAAGTTGTTCAATGTATACTTCTTCATCGATGGTTCCATTTAAAAATGTTGTTTTTACATCAATTTGATGGATATTCCATCCCATTGTTGCAGCCAATGAAACCAAAGATCTTATAGTAGTATATCTTACAGTAAGTGCAAAGGTTTCTTCATACTCTATGTGTTCCTTTTGAGATAATCCCCTTGCAACGAATCTAGCTTTGTATTTGTCTATGCTTCCATCAACAACGTGTTTTATTTTGTAAATCCATTTTGAAGTGACAATTGATTTGTCACTTGGTCTAGGAACGATTTCCCAAACCCCATTCTTCATGATGGTTTGATATTCTTCCTGCATCACCTTCTTCCATTCTTCTTTATGAGAAGCTTCTTCAAATGTAGTTGGTTCAACTTCTATTAGTTTTTTCATGTATGCAACATATCCTGAATATCTTTTTGGTCTTTTTCTTTCTCTAAAAGTTCCTTTCGCAGCTCCATGTCCTTTGGCATCTTCAAGAATAGCTTTTAACCAATTTGGCCTCTTCCTTGTGTCGGGTATGATCACGGGTTGAATAGGCTCACTTGTTCCTTCTTCTTCTTCTTCTTATTAGAGTGTAGTAGTTTTGTCATGGTGCTCTTCTTCTTCAAATAATAGTATATCTTCGTCATCGGAATCAATAGGAATATCTTTGGATCTTTTGTAGGCATGATTTTCATCAAATATAAGGTCTTTACTTACTTCGATTTGTCTTCCTTCCTTGATGTAGATTCTATATGCTTTTGAAGAAAGACTGTAGCCAACGAAGATCCCTTTAATGCTTTAGAGTCTAACTTCTTTTGCTTGTCCTTTGGAATGTGAATATATGGGGGACACCCAAAGATTCGGAGATGGTCCACACATGGCTTCTTTCCTGTGAACGCTTCTTCAGGTATCATATTCTCAAGAATTCTATGAGGACTTCTATTTTGTATATATACCACAGACATTGTTGCTTCTCCCCATAGAAATTTTGGTAAGTCTTGATCAAAAATCATTGTTAGTATACATATTGCAAGGGTCCTATTTTTCTTTTTGCAACTCCATTCTACTCGAGATAGAAGGAAAAAATGAGCTCCCTTTTAATTCCTGCTTCTTTGCAATATGAAATCATTTCTTTGGAAATGCATTCCCTGCCATTGTCGGATCTCAAAGTGTTTATTTTTCTTTCGGTTAGGGCCTCCACTTCACATCTAAATTCCTTGAACTTCTCAACTACTTCGTCCTTTTTCTTGAGAAGGTAGAGCCATGTCTTTCTAGAGTGATCATCAATGAAGGTCACATAATAAAGATGACCTCCAAGTGATTTGTCAGACATAGGCCCACACACATCTGAATGAATGAGGTCCAACATTTTTTTAGACCTTGTTTCATTGCTTGTAAAGGGTTTTCATGTATTCTTTCCCAAAGCACATCCCTTACATATCCCTTCATGATCTTCTTTGATATTGGGGATGCCATTTACCATTTGGTTGAGAGGGGATGACCTTACAATGTAAATGTCCATATCTTCTATGCCATAGCTCAATGGGAATGATCTTCATGTGAACTAGGGCTTGAGGAGATGGTGTTATGACTCTTTATAAACTTCCTTCACGTATTCCAATAACCCTTGCTTTATCAATGCTTGAATCTTTTCCCCAAACCAAAACTTTAGCATCTACAAAAGCAATTCTATCTCCTTTGTCTTCTAAACAAGAAATTGAAAGCAAGTTCTTTTTCAAGCCTAGAACATGGAGTATATTGTTGAGATGTAGCTTTGCTCCATTTTCCATCTTCAATGAAGTTGATCCCAGGCCCTTGACTTCATAATTGTTGTTGTCTCCCAACTCCACTACATGACAAGATGGTTCCTTTGATAAAGTGTGAATTTGTTTACTTTCTCATATCATATGTCTTCATGCTCCACTATCTGTTGATTTATGGTAGCATCGTATGTGCTCTAGCCTTGTAACTTTGTATATAGGCTAAGACACATGTATTCCATAAAACCCATAAATGGTTTTGGAAAATTCCACTTAGAAATGGTTTAATTAAATTAATTAATCGATTTTTATGTTTTCCTAAGTCTAAACTTTGGAAAACTGATTAATTAAAGGGTATTAATTAAACTAAGTGTGTATCTTCTAGATAAAGTCGTGGATCACCTCCAAGTTAATCTTAGCCCTTGATTATGTTTTAATCTTGGTTGTTGAAGAGTCAACAGAAGAATATAAGAAGGAAAGTGAGGGGCTTATGGAAAATATATCAGACGGAGAAAGAATCAAGAGATCGATTTCTTCAATGGAAGGAAAAATCAAAGTGATTCTCGATTGCAGAGAGGGGAAGGTGAAATCTCCAGGAGGGAGAATTTTTGAAGGATAAAGAGTGCAGGAAGAGAAGAGAGAAGGGTGCCATAGTAGCAGCGCAGAGATAGCCAAGCAGCTATTACGTTGGGCCAGCGCATAGCAGCAGCGGGAGTTTCGATTTCAGTTGGAGAGACAGCTGAGGGTTTGTCCAACATCGGGAAGGTATTTCTAGAGGAGGAGAAAACTAGAGTCTCACACTGCAGTAAGCACAGAAGGCAGCCATAATGAGTTACAGCAGCAGTGACGCAGTGACAACGCGAGTGACGCAGTCACTGCGCAGAAATCACGCAGAGCCACTCAATGTGGGTGCAGGTCAGTGCCGAAACTCTGTGGAGGAGGTGAAAATTGTCTCACTAAGCCTATTCTCATCAGATTTCTTCAGGTGATTGATTGATGATTACAATCACACATTTGTACTCAGAATTTCTGCATAATAAAGAAACCCTCAGATCTATTACACCGGTTTTCCCGCATTGGGTTTTCTCGGGGACAATTGTCCAAAAATAATTGTGTTTATGTGTGAATACTTGTGCTATTTCCTTTATGTTGTTATTGATTGTGAAGTGTGCAGCATATTTTATTTTTCTATTTAACACTGTGAAATGTTAAATAATTGTATTTGAGAATGTAATAGAAGAAATATAATAAATAGCTGCAGTAGGATTCTACATTACAGAATTTTCACATGGTATCAGAGCTGTCAGATCCAAAGGAAGCAGGGTCAAAGAAGGGACTACTCAAACCAGAAACTTCAGAGGGGACACAACACAGAGAAAAGGAAGCACAGATAAGTATAGCAGACTTAGATGTTTTGTCCTCTAGGTTAAAAGAGGATTGTGCATGCTTGTCAAGTTCAGCATCTGCAGGGATCTGGTATATTGATAGTGGGACTTCAGCTCATATGACTGGAGTATGAGAATACTTCTCGAGCTATAGGGAGGAGCAGATGAACTTCCAAATCACTATGGTAAATAGCACGAAATGCACTCCAGTTGGGAGGGGAGCCGTAGTGTTTCAAACGGAAGCCGAAACCAGTGTCAAGGTCACATATGTACTACATGTGCCAGGGCTTGGGATGAATCTAATCTCAGTATCCCAGTTGTAGGACAAAAGGGTATGACATACACTTTATCGGGAAGAAAGTATATGTCAAGCATCCCAGTTGGAAGCAAACATGGCAGATCGGGGTTAGAAGCAATAGACTATACAGGTTGCAGCTTGAAACTCTGATGGCACTAATCAATAGTAATCTTGAAGACAAGAAAGGGTTCAATGAACTTTGGCACAGATGAATGGGGCACTTGCACCATGGTGCATTGAAGATGCTCAAAGAAACAGTTGACGGGCACATGTTCTCAGCACGAAGCATGATGATGTATGCCGAGGATGTGTACTTGGGAAGTATGCTAAGGTAGCCTTTCCCAGAAGTGAAAACAGGGCAGCAAGCATATTAGAATTGATACACTCAGATATCTGTGGACCAATCTCCACTAACACTCTCAAGGGTGGCAAATATTTTGTCACATTCATTGATGATCACTCCAGGAAAACCTGGATCTACTTCCTGAAGACAAAAGATGAAGTCTTTGAAAAGTTCAAAGAATTCAAGGCTCTTGTTGAAAATATGATGGGGAAGAAGATCAAGACATTGCGGTCAAATAATGGTGGAGAATACATAGATGGAGACTTCACAGATTTCTACGCAAAGGAGGGCATCAAGAGAGAGTGGACTGCGCCTTACAATCCCGAACAGAAAGGTGTGGCAAAATGGAAAACAGGACAATTGTAGGCGCAACCAAGGCCATGTTATTTGACCTTGATTTGCCCAAATATTTATGGGTTGAAGCCTGCAATACAGCAGTGTACATCCAGAACAAGACTCCTCATAGAGCCTTGGGGAAGAAGACTCCTGAACAGGTTTTCACAGGGAAGAAACCCGAGGTACAGCACCTTCGGATATTTGGTAGCATGGCATATTGTCATGTACCAAGTGAGAAGAGAAGCAAGCTTGATCAAACTGCAGAAAGGGGATTTCTTGTAGGATACAGTGAAGTCTCCAAGGCATATAGGATCTATATTCCTAACAACAGGAAAGTTGTGATAAGACGTGATGTTAATTTCATGGAGGATAGAGCTTTTCAGAAATCACGTGATATGCCGGCAGAGGATCATACTACAAAAGTTCCCTTGGTCCAAGAACAGCAGGGGCACCAAGAAGAACAGACAAAAAGGGAGACTTTAGTACCCAGTACAGGTACTAATGTTTTCTTAGAAGAAGATCATGAGGATCAGGAGGATACTCAGTCTTAGGAACAGCCAAATCAGGAGGAAGAGTTGAGAGAGCATCCTTCCACCAATGGTCGGATAAGCAAGGAAGCTCAGCAGGTATTGAGGGACGCAGAAAATTTTATTAGGACTCCCAGGAATGGGAAGAGACAACGTAGACCCCCTAACAAGTACCAGGCTTTGGTTTCTCATGTAGAAGAACCCTCCAGCTTTCAGGAAGTTGTTTAGCACCAGGTATGGGTTAATGCCATAATAGAAGAGTATGCTTCTATGATGACAAATGATGTCTAGGAAGTTGTTCCCAGACCTCCGAGCAGATCAGTTGTTGGATCTCGATGGATCTACAAGATCAAATATGCTGCAAATGGTAGCGTAGAGAAATATAAGGCTAGGTTCGTGGCAAAAGAGTATGCTCAGAAGGAAGGTATTGACTATGAAGAGACCTTTGCACCAGTTGCCAGATATACCTCCATCTGGACTGTTGTATCCTTAGCAGCGCAGATGGTATGGGAGATCATCAAATGGATGTCAAGACAGCGTTCTTGAATGGAGAGATTGAGGAAGAGGTATATATCGAACAACTAGAAGGTTTTAAGACTCATGAAAGGAAGTCTCATGTATGCTGATTGAAGAAGGCCCTGTACGAGCTCAACCAGGCTCCGAGAGCATGGTATGGTCGAATAGATAGCTATTTGCAGAAATGGGGTTTTTCAAGAGTGACGCAGATCCCAATCTCTACTATTTATTGATAGAGGATGAGCCACTAGTATTGGTACTATATGTAGATCATCTGCTTCTCACTGGGTCATCTAGGCTCATCAAGGATTGCAAACGGAATCTAGAAGTTGAATTCGACATGAAGGATTTGGGGTTGATGCATTACTTCCTAGGATTCATGGAACAAGAAAGGTATGTCTTGGAGATTCTGAAGAGATTCGAAACGCAGGAGTTCAAACCCATGGCCACACCCATGATCACAAATTGGAAAAAGATAGATGCATCAGAAGACGCAAAAGTAGACCCCACCTTATACAGACATCTCATCGGATCATTGATGTATCTGGTTAACACCAGACTAGACATTTGCTTTGTTGTCAACACTCTTAGTCAGTTCATTGTGGAACCCAAAAGAGTGCATTGGGCAGCAGCAAGACACGTTCTGAGGTATATACAAGGAACAGTCAAATATGGTATAAGGTATGGCAGAGGAGAGGATGTCAGACTCAGTGGATTCACAGATGCAGATTGGGCAGAAAGCTCAGTGGACAGGAAAAGTACCTCTGCGTATTGTTTCGGCGTTGGATCAGGGATGGAGTGCTAGTGCAGCAAGAAACAGAAGTCAGTAGCATTGAGCATAGCTGAAGCAGAGTACATGGAAGCTAGTACAACTACATGCGAAGCCATCTGGCTTCAGAAGCTTCTTGTGAGTCTATTCAGGAGTAGGATGAAGCCGATTAGTGTTTACCATGACAATCAGAGTTGTATCAAACTCTCTGAGAATCCATTATTTCATGATCGGTCCAAACATATTGACATCAGGTGTCATTTTATCAGAGATTGTGTTCACCGTGGACCAGTACAACTCCAGTACATTCCGATAGGGGACCAAACAGCAAATATACTAACTAAAGCTCTAGGAGGATTAAGTTCACTCAGTTCAGGGAGCAGTTGGGTATGATCGAAAATCCATTTCAGTAGTCAATAGATCTTCAGCGCAGTTGAACGAGGGAGTTGCAGTATAGTGGCAGTTGGCAGCAGGTTGCAGTATTAGTAGCAGTACATATGCAGCATTTTTGTGCAGTATTGGTGAGCAGCATCAATAACACAGCAGTAGATGTTACAGATGTCAGGACAGCAACACATTAAGGCGTTTTGCTAGAGCATTTTCCTCGCTAAGAGGGAGTGCTCTAGCCTTGTAACTTTGTATATAGGCTAAGACGCATGTATTCCATAAAACCTAGAAATGGTTTTGAAAAATTCCACTTAGAAATGGTTTAATTAAATTAATTAATCGCTTTTTAATGTTTTCCTAAGTCTAAACTCAGGGAAACTGATTAATTAAACTAAGTGTGAATATTCTAGATAAAGTCATGGATCACCTCCAAGTTACTCTTAGCCCTTGATTATGTTTTAATATTGGTCGTTGAAGAGTCAACAGAAGAATATAAGACGGAGAGTGAGGGGCTTATGGAAAACATATCAGACAGAGAAAGAATCAAGAGATCGATTTCTTCAGTGGAAGGAAGAATCAAAGTGATTCTCGATTGCAGAGAGGGGAAGGTGAAATCTCCAGGAGGGAGAATTTCTGAAGGATAAAGAGTGCAAGAAGAGAAGAGAGAAGGGTGACATAGCAACAGCGCAGAGATAGCCAAGCAATTGTTACGTTGCGCCAACGTAGAGTAGCAAAGGGGGTTTTGATTTCAGTTGGAGAGACAGCTGAGGGTTTGTCCAACATCCAGAGAGTATTTCTGGAGTAGGAGAAAACTGGAGTCTCACACCGCAGTAAGCACAGAAGGTAGCCATAACGAGCAGCAGCAGCAATGACACAGTGACAACACGAGTGACGTAGTCACTGCGCAGAAATCACGCAGAGTCACTCTGTGTGGGTATAGCTCAGTGCCGGAACTCTATGGAGGAGGTGAAAATTGTCTCACTAAGCCTATTCTCATCAGATTTCTTCAAGTGATTCAATGATGATTACAATCACACATTTGTACTCATAATTTCTACATTATAAAGAAACCCTCAGATCTGCTGCATCGGTTTTCCCGCATTGGGTTTTTCCGGGGACAAATTTCCAAAAATAATTGTGTCTATGTGTGAATACTTGTGCTATTTCCTTTATGTTGTTATTGATTGTGAAGTCTGCGACATATTTTATTTTGCTATTTAACACTGTGAAATGTTAAATAATTGTATTTGAGAATGCAATAGAAGAAATAATAAGTAGTTGCAGTACGATTCTACATTACAGAATTTTCACACTATTAATGATCCACGCATTATCATCATTGAGTGAACCTGTGAGTGCAACCAAGAACCTATGTTGCACGAAACGGGGAAACGAGTACAAGTTTCTGAAACAGGCACGGGTACTAAACGCGACCCCCCCCCTCCCCCACCCCCCCAAATTTTAAAAACGGGGAAACACAATATATATATATATATAGGACATTTAAGAATTACTGCAAAGATTACATCATCATTCCCATGAGCCACCGCCTCCACATTTTTTAAGCTTTTGAACATGCTTCCAAAGAGGATAATATTTAGCCCTTGGGTTGGACTTGGAACTTGAACTTTGGTTGGAAGCTATTGCTGCAAAAAAAATAAAAATAAAAACAAATCTATAAAGAAAAAATGTTTTTCATAATTTTGGTAGCATAAACCCTCGAAAAATAGAAGAAACAATGGGAAAAACCCAAGAAAATGAATGCTTCGTACCCAAATTAATTTTGTGTAGCTGAAGCTACCCCAAAATGCCACAAAAGACGAGAGAAATATGGTTGTAGCTAAGCCAAAAACCAAGAATGTCGTAGTTGGAAACTTCTCACTCCAAATCTACTTTTGAAATCTCTTTCTCTTGTTGTTGAAATATCCTTTGCTCACTGGTGAAAACGTCCTAACTGAAGCACTACTCTCTTTCGCTTCTCTCCTTGCTAAAAACGTCTGTCTCCAAGTGAAATGACTTGCTCAATTCATGCAATGAGTGAATGAGGCGAGAGTCTTTTTATAAGATGAGAGAGCCATCTAGAAGCATCCAAAAGATACTTTACTTGCCAAATAAAATAATAATAAAAACAAAATGCCAAAAAAAGAAAACGAATATAAAAATAGAAATCCGTGCAAACACGCTTGTACGGCTTGGAAACATGTTTCCATTTGTACTCGGCCACGTTTCCTCCCCGCGAAACGGCCCAGTATGGACGGAAACCCATTTCCAGGTTGTACGGTATGGGTTTCCACGTTTCCGTTTCGTTTCCGAGGGGAAACGACCCCCTGGGAAACATTTCCTGCAACAAAGCCAAGAACCCTTTGCTTTTGACCTTATTTGATAGGTTGTAGATGATTCTTTTAATCCAACTTCTTGCAATATTGAATCCCATTTTCAAGTATCTTATCATAGAGGGAGTAACCTTTTCTTTCAAGCCAACAAAGTGATCTTCAATCTTCCTTGACCTTAGCTTTGATACCATGTTGAAAAATCAATGCTAATAAAATTAAGGTTTGATTCCTCTTTCTTGATAATTATTTGTGAATTATGTTGGCCTCTTTTACTTCTTTATTAGATTATCTTTCATCCGGCAATTACCAAATTATATGTGTGTGAAGATCACAAGAACAAGAGACACAAGATATAGGCGCACAGCCAGGGAAAAACCCCAATGAGGAGAAAACCCAGTCAAACCTCTTCCTTCAGTAGATTCATAAGACAAGACGAGATAATTCAAGACTCTTTGACCTAGACACAGCTTCCTCCAATCACCAAATCAACCCTTCCTTTTTCTTCAGATGATAACCTTCTAGCAACTTTGACCTAGAACTTCGATCCTGCAGTAGCAGAATTTCGACCTCCTACAACAGAACTTTGACTTGCAGTAAATTTCAGATTTTCGACCCCTGCAATTGCCCAGTAACTTCGCACAGTTGAGAGATAGATGGCCCAAAAACTTTGATCTTGTCTTTTCCTGCAATCCTCTTTCTTCTCTTGCAAATTCGCACTTTTTTGCCTCTCCTTCTTGTGTATCGAACTTGAATGAGTGATGCTCCAAATGAATCGAATTCTTCTTCTATATATAACCTCTTATGTGGGTCGAATTGCCCTAATATAGGTCGACTTCATCAAGTAAGGGTCGACATGGTGTGGAGGTGACAAATGACTTATTTGACTCAAAAATAATTCTTTTACATGATACAAAAGCCCAAGAAGTGTCTAATAAAATGAACATTGACTCTAATGACTTCAGATAAAACCTAGAAGTCCTCAATGGGGACTTTGACCTAGAAAATTATAACCCGAGCATGAAACCCATGGTTTAATAAGTCATTTTAATAATAATAAAATTCCTTTTGTCAATTATACATTTATTAAGACCGAACCTAGTTACATTCTTCAACATGGACAACTTTTGCAACCCCAAAATCCTCCACAACCTCATCCAACAATGTAAAAATCAAATGTGCATCCTTTACATGTGTAGATGTTGTTATCACTCCGAAATTTCCAAAGGTTGTTCTAGCGTTAAAAAGAAGTATCAGAGGTAACTACAAACCAACTTTGGAGCTTAGGATCTAACCTTCCTAAACTCAAAGAGGGCTCTCTCTATATGATTTAACTTTGTTTATTTAATAGATTTTAGGCTAGTTATGTATGCTTAATTTGGATTGGTTTTGATTGGTTGGTGAAATTAATGATTTAGATGAATAAGTGCTTTTCCATTTTCCATTAGGCTATGGAGTCAATATGATTTGAAACAAAACAAAATCAAATTATGAAGAAAGTGTTACAGGGCAAGATAGGTGAGCAATATCAGATCTCAAAGTTGAATGGTGAAGTTATTTTTCAATCGGGATCAAGAAGCAATTAAGAATTCCTTAAACCAGAAAATGAAGAAGGGTGAAGAAAGTCAATCGAGACTAGACAACAATTAAGAATTCTCTAAACCGGATATCAGAAGAAAACATAGAAATGTATAACAGTTAAAAGCAGAGTGTAATGTTTAAGCAAATTCTGCGGTAATACTCCTGTTATAACATTCAAATTTAAAACACATATGAGTTTATGGAATACTTAGAAAGAGAACATGAACAATTGAAATTTTATACTTCACTGAGATAGTAATGGGAACTACTTCCATGCTAGCTTGTTTTTCCTGTACAAGCTTATCCATCTCTGTCTCCATTTCCTTTAGTTGAGCTATCAACTGGATGATTAAATTCATCATCTCATCCTTTTGATTTTTTGTCTCCAATTCCTCCTTGGTTTGTGGATGCTCAGTAGTTGGTAGTTTTAATTGTTTCTTCAGTGCAACTACATCTGCATTTTTCTTCTTTATAAGTTCTTCTGCTGATTTGATGTCAGTTGGATTATAGCTAACTTCAATTACCAAATCTGTAGGAATTTTTAGGGTAAGTTCCTTAGATCAAAAACCAAAGGTCACCGCTCACAAATAGATCACAAATCAGTACACCAGTATTATCACGTGGTTAAAACCCTCGAAGAGGGAAACAGTCCACGGCCTGAGCCAACACGGCCACTTCAGGCAATTTATTAATATAAAAAGAAAATTTACATATGTTTCTCTCGTAAACGGTTAGCAGACAAATGACCCTCCATGCTCTTTAAATAGAGATCATGGACCAATCGGGTGTTAAGCCACGAATCAAGTGTCGTTAATACTGAGGAGAGAGTGAATCATCGGATCACTACAAATCGTGACCGTTGGATTATAAGTTACAAATGTACATAGTAAAGAAACACACTTTACCTAAATCTACACTAGACTAAGTTATTCTTAACTATTTTCTATGTCGAAATATCCTAACATCCCCCCTTAAGAACAACTTGGGATAGGATTAAAGGATTTACAAAGGTGACACAAAAGGAGCCTATTTCCTATGTGTCGAAATATCCTAACATCCCCCCTTAAGAACAAATTGGGATAGAATTAAAGGATTTACAAAAGTGACACAATAGGATAAGGAAGGAGGCATTAGAGCCTATCCCCCCTTAATGACAACTTTCCTGAACTCCAATCATGGATTGAAGTTTGGTAAACTTCGCTTTTGTGAGAGCCTTTGTAAAGATATCAGCTACTTGATCATTGGTTGGACAGTATTGCATTTCAAGAACACGATCATGAATGAGCTTTCTGATGAAGTGTATGTGGAGTTCAATGTGTTTCATATGTTGATGCTGAACTGGATCTTTACATAGTTGAATGGCACTCTGATTATCACACGAAAGTGTAGCTGGATGCTACAGATGAAAACCAAATTTAGACAAGATCTGACGAAGCCACATGGCTTCCTTGCTAGCTTCAACTGCACCACGATACTCTGCTTTTGTTGAAGAAAGAGAGATGGCACTTTGTTTCTTACAAGACCATGTAATAGGTCTTGAACCAAGAGTGAATACATATCCTGCAGTAGACTTTCAATCATCAGGGTCACCAACACAATCAGAATTAGTGAAACCAATCAACAATGGAGATGCTCCTGCACTATAATGAATCCCGAATTGAACTGTACCTCAAATATATCGAAGCATTCTTTTAGCTTCTATCCAGTGACTTTCACGAGGTTGGTGCATAAACCAAGCGACAAGACCAACAGCAAAGGAAAGGTCAGGACGGGTATGGGTTAGATACAGAAGTTTACGAACAAGCTGACAGTATAAGGTAGCATCAATTTCAGGGGTAGTACAAGTGACTGAAAGCTTAACTCTAGACTGAAAGGGAGAAAGGGCTGGTTTACAGTCTTCCATGTGAAAGTGGTGTAGAAGATCACAGGCATACTTGGACTGAGAGAAGGTAATGCCTTCTTTGGATTGCAAGACTTGAAGACTAAGGAAATAATGCAAGTGTCCTAAGTCTGTCATTTCAAACTGCTTTTTGAGGCTATACTTCACATGGTTTATATGGTTGGGATCATTACCAGTAAGGATAAGATCATCAACATAAAGAACAAGGATGGTGAAGGACTTACCCACTTTCTTGGTGTAGACAGTGTTGTCAGAATGACACCTAGAAAAGCCATTATCTAATAGAAATCTATCCATTTTGGCATACCAAGCCTGAGGAGCTTGTTTAAGACCATAGAGAGACTTCCTAAGGCGACAAACAAGGCGGGAGCCATTTTGGATAAACCCAGGGGGTTGTTCCATGTAGATTTCTTCATGCAAATCTCCATGTAAAAAGGCAAATTTAACATCCATCTAATGGACTTCCCATTTAAAAGAGGCAGCAAGGGAAAGAACAAGGCGGATAGAATTCATTTTGGCAACAGGGGAGAAGGTTTTAGTATAGTCAATGCCTTCTGTTGACCACACTTTGTCAACAACCCCATAGTAGTACACCCCCATTTTTTCAAATGGGACTCATCATGTTCGAGGTTCACGCCATTTAGATTTCATCGACAACGGGCAGTTTTATAAACAATGTAAACCCATTCTGCATGTTTATGATGCAAATGATCTAAGTAAGACCACCATGTATGTAACAACCTAGGTAAGCCTAGTATGTTGGTGACAATTTCTATCCTAGGAGGTTTTTTGTCTCACTGATTTACTTGTGTTTTTCGACACAAGTGATCAACAAAGTTTTCCCTCCAACTTCACCCCAAAGCTAGGATGGATTTTGTCATCAAGATGCTAAGTGAGTCCTAGTGTTTTCTATCGAGTCTTTGTAAAAGTAGTTTGGGAATAATCCTAGCTAGTTGGCTAGATTATTTTATTACAAGCTACTTGGTCTACTAGATCATGTTTTTGAGTCGCAGAATTGGGTACCTTATTGAGGGTCTATACGAATGGGTATTCCCCCTTCATGTGTGTAAATGTATTTATCTTATGTAAAGAGGGTTGGAAAAAATAATTAAATCCCCTCTCAATCAATTAATTAATTTTTCTAACCAAATTAATTAAAAATCCTAAGCTAGAAATTTAATTAATTTTAAGTCCTACGTGAGTTAAAATTATTCAAAGGCAAAATTCGTTGGTCCTTAAAAAATAAATTTTTAAAGGTCCCAGGCCAAGGGATTATTGAGAATTTCAAGAAATTTTGGACCCTTGGGCCTAGTTGGTTAAGTCAAAGTCAAAATTTTGAGGTAATTAACTCAAAAATAGTATTTTTGAGTTAATTAAAATGGAATTAAATGATAAATTCGTTTTTCCTCAAATTTATAATTTCAACAGTCCAGATTAAAAGATGATCAAATCTTTTCGACGGTCAAGATTATTTTGACATGGATCAACCGAACTAGCCGTTGGAGATTTTATCTTATAAATTAGAAGTCTTTGTTAGTCTTTCAATCATTCAATCTCTGGAACGTGCACTCGCTCTTGAAGCTCTCCTGTAATATTTTCTGGAATAATACAAACGAAGACTTTGGGGTTTTATCTTGATGGTGGTATTCCTCTTCAACATTTTATGGTAAACTTGTTCTTAATATTCTGCTGGTGATTATTTTAATGGATTGTTGATTAATGGCTCTTGTAGAGTAATTTTGGGTACAGGTATCTTGCCCAGGCTACTGGATTTAGGGTAAAAATATTAATTGGATCGAGCTAACTATTATCTCTAGCTTTTGAAAATTTTATGTTTTATCACTATTTCTCTATTAATCTGACAATTTAACTTTAAGTTTGCAGAAATCTTCAGGATTTAGAACTGGGTATTTAGAGAAGTCCTAATTTGGACCAGCTGACTCCCAGGAGATAAGATCTGAAGAGCCCTCCGGATCTAATTCCCCGGGCTTATCTTAAATTCCGTTTTTTGCAAGGTTCTTTATTGGGCTTATGTCTCTCTTTTAAAATTTTATTTTCTAAATTGTGCTTAATTGTTTTAAATCTGGCCAAGAGGGTTTATGATCTGTAAATTAGAACTGTAAATTTGTAAATATTCTATAGGTTGTAAGGGTTTATTTATTTCTTTTGTGCATAGTTTTGGATCTGTTCTGGTTTTGCAGGTTTGCAGGGGGATTTCTCAAAAAAAAATTAAATCTGAGCGAGATCTAACCCCCAGAGGGTAAGATCTGGCCTCAGGATCGCTTTTGCTGGCAGATCCGAGTGTAAAAAGAAGATTTCAAGTTCAGCATTCTAAAAACCTGAGTTTGACAAAAAGAATTTAAGTTTGTTGGACGATTTTAAAGTGTACTAGGTTTTCTTTGCAAGCTCCTTTCATTTTCACGCTACCCCCGTCCATTTATTTGCATACGCTGCCCCTGTTCAACGCTTCCCATTCGTCAAGCCTGTCGTTGACTTTCCTTGCAGTCCAGCCCTTCTCCTCTGCCCTCGTCCTCCTCTGTCGTCCTCATCTAGCTTACTCGCATGTCTTCATACCCATCTCCTTTGCCATCAACTGTCCATTCCTCTACGCCTCCTGTCGCTGCATCATTCCTCTTTCTCTGTAGAGCCCTTTGTCGTCAAGTCCACCACCGCAGACCCATTTCCTCACGTCGTTGACTTCGTGCTCCCTCTCTGACCTGCAAAACAAATAAACACATACCATAAACTCAAAAACATTACGTCTATGCGTTAATACTTTTGATTCAGATTCTTTTTTTTGTAAGGTTTAGTGCTAGGTTTTAAATAAATTTCGATTTTGTTGATTAACTTTAGTTTTAATTTCATTAGTCGTAGTTTTAAGATTTTATTTTTGTCAGATTTTAATGTTAAGTTTAGTTTAGTGTAAGGTCTTAGTTTAATTTAGATTTTTGTTATTTAGTTTTTAGTTTTAATTTCATTAAGCATAGACTTTAGATTTTAGTTTTTTTTTAGATTTTAAATAGTGTTAGTTTTAGTTTTAATTTGTTTTTAATTTTAGATTTTAAATTTAGATTTTAATTCATAATCTTAGTTTCATTTGTATAGATATATTTTGTTTAAAAATAAATAAATATATATATATATATATAAATCCTAAAAAAAAAATTATAGTCAATTAAGCTTTTAAATTTTTATCCTAAGGTTGACTATATAAAATTTTTAATTTCTGGATTGGGTTATTTAGAACATCATAATTCAGAAATATTGCAATGATCTGGCGTTTCAATTTGATAGTCGTCTCATGATAGCATTGTTGTGGATTTAGATTATTTTAATGCATAGTTGTGGTGTGTTCTATTGAATATCATTGTGGTCATTTGTGTTTTCATAGCAGCAGTTATACATCAATTACTTGGCTTTAATTGCATAAAGGGATCTTTTAACTCCATAAGGCATTGGTTTTAATATAATTGGATATGTGAAATCCCATTAATCTTATCAAGTACTTGGTTATTTGACCGTGTCTCCTGAGTTGGTTGACTTGCAACCAATTCTATTTATTCATTTCTATTAGGGTCTACCTCCCTTAGCTTGCAAGGAGACAACTTAGATAGAGAGATTGGGGATCAGGGTGACAGCCCCCGATCTGAGCCGTTGTCGCAGTGCCTAGACATTATGTGCGACAACACCTTCAACTTGTGAAAATCCTTTAGCAACAAGACAAGCTTTATGTCTATCCACTTTTCCATTTAGTCCAAACTTTGTTTTGTAAACCCATTTGCATCTGACAGGTTTTCTTCCTTTTAAAAGAGGAACAAGATCCCAAGTATCATTCGCCAATAAGGAACGATATTCTTCATTCATAGCTTCATCCCAATCTGGATGACCGGAGGCTTCTTCAAAGGTTTCTGGATCAATATTTTCTGGAACTTGAGCCAATAAGGAAGAGGCTCTTTCAAACTGAGAACAAGTACGTCGTCGATCTGCAGGGTCACCTGCAAGAGAACCTGCTGCATCCCGAGTAGAGCGGATCCATCTTGGAAGCTGTGGAGTAAAAGGAATAATTTCAAGAGGTGGAGGATTGTCATCCTCCATGTCATCATTTGAACTAGAAAGAATGCTATTAAAAATAGAAGAGAGAGAGAGAGAGGTGGCACATATGCCGAATCAGCTCGGTGTCAAAAGGTGGCACACCCGCTCAACTAAAAACAACAGGCAGTCGATATATTTTCATCAAATTTTACATCTCTTCTAATGATTATATTTTTGGATTTTGGTTGAAGAAGTCTATATCCTTTGACATCTTCAGAATATCTAACAAAAATGCATTTTTCACTCTTAGGTTCTAAGGCTTTGTGTTTCGCATTTGGAATAGGCCCAAGCATCACTTCCAAAAACACAAAAGTGACTTACATCTAGTTTGATTGAGCTCCAAGCTTCTTCTGGAGTGATATTCTTTAAAACCTTAGTAGGAGTGTGATTTACTATGTCTTGACCGCACTTTGTCAATGACCCCATAGCAGTACACCCCCATTTTTTGAAATGGGATTCATCATGTTCGATGTGTTCATGCCATTCAGATTCCATCATTAGTCGACAGTTTTATAAACAATGATAACCCATTCTGCATGTTTATGATGTAAATGATCTAAGTAAAACCATCATGTATGTAACAACCTAGGTAAGCCTAGTATTTTGGTAACGATTTCTATCCTAGGAGGCTTTTTGTCTCACTAATTCGCTTGTGTTTCTCGACACAAGTGATCGGCAGAGTTTTCCCCTCCAACCTCACTCCAAAGCTAGAGTGGATTTTGTCATCAAGATGCTAAGTGAGTCCTAGTGTTTCTATCAAGTCTTTGTAAAAGTAGTTTGGGAATAATCCTAGCTAATTGGCTAGGTTATTTTATTACAAGCTGCTTGGTCTACTAGATCATGTTTTGAGTCGCAGAATTGGGTAGCTTTTTTAGGGTCTATATGAATGGGTATTCCCCCTTTATGTGTCTAAATGTATTTATCTTATGTAAAGAGGGTTAGAAAAATAATTAAATCCCCTCTCAGTCATTTAATTAAATTTTCTGGCCAAATTAATTAAAAATCCTAAGCCAGAAATTTAATTAATTTTAAGTCCTAGGTGAGTTAAAATTCTTCAAAGGCAAAATTCGTGGGTCCTTAAAAAATAAATTTTTAAAGGTCCCAGGCTAAAGGAATATTGAGAATTTCAAGAAATTTTGGACCCTTGGGTCTTGGTGGTTAAGTCAAAGTCAAAATTTTGAGGTAATTAACTCAAAAATATTATTTCTGAGTTAATTAAAATGAAATTAAATGATAAATTCGAATTTCCTCAAAATTATAATTTCGACAATCTAGATTAAAAGATGATTAAATCTTTTTGAAAGTCGAGATTATTCTGACAAGAATCAACTGAACTAGCCGTTGGAGATTTTATCTTATAAATTAGAGGTCTTAGTCATTCTTTGAGTCATCCAATCTCTGAATCGTGCACTTGTTCTTGGAAGCTCTTGTAAATTTTTGATGAATAAAGCATAAAGACTTTGGGGTTACAAACTTTGGTGTTCCTTTTCCAGATCTATGTGGTGATGTTGTCTCTAAACTCTGCTACTTTTATTGGCATTTGATAGTTGGTGGCCTTTATGGATTAATCTGCATACAGGTATCTTGTGTGGTTTTCTGGGTTTCTAAAATTGCATTTTGATTTAACAGAAAGATTAGTTATCTGTCTTTCTAAAAGGTCTCATGTTTATTTTTTAATCTCTATCAATCTAAAATTCAGATCTAAGTGTGCAGAGATCGTTTTTTTTTAAGGTTTGAGTGTTTGGGGAAGTCTTCAGTTAGACC
Organism: Pinus albicaulis; assembly: GCA_034641835.2. Lineage (NCBI taxonomy): Eukaryota > Viridiplantae > Streptophyta > Pinopsida > Pinales > Pinaceae > Pinus > Pinus albicaulis. The sequence goes on from CM076579.1 coordinate 1,572,656,408, forward strand.
AGCCGACTCTCAGATTTCATAAATCTGAAAAAGCTCACGATTTCCTAATTCCCAAGTTTATCTTACGAAATTTTGTTTTTACAGGGTCTTCTCGGGCTTGTGCCTCTCATAATTTCTCTTTTTATTAATTGTGCAAAAATGGTTTTAAATCTGGCCATGAGGGCCTCTAATCTGTAAATTAACACTGTAAATTTGCAAATTTTTCTCTAGGGTTTAAGGGTTTATTTTTGTGCATAGTTTTGGGTTTTTTCTGGTTATGTGCATGTTTATAGGGAGATTCTCAGAAAATTTTTAGATCTGAGCCAGATCTAGGCCTTGAATGGTAAGATATGGCCTGAGGATCATTTCTGCTGGCAGATCTGAGTGTTATTTTGCTACAAAAAGTAAATCTCAAGTGCATCTAAATCAGTCTTTCAAAAAAATCTAAGTTATATTGGCAAATTTTTAATTGCTGGGTGAGAAAGAATTTCATGTGTACTGGTTCTGCCTAAGCTAATCACTCCTGCTATCCCTCATCGTTGTCCATACGCTTTCCTTGTCTCATCTCTACCTTCATCCTTCTGCATTTGCCATACGTAATCTATTCTCCTCACGCTGCAAGCCTGTCCTCCTTTGCACTCAATTTCTCTCATCCTCGCTCCTGCTCCCCTTTGTTGTTGTCGATTCACATTTTCGCTGCCGCATTCCTTGACCCTACTGTCCCTCCTCATTGCCATTAATCTCACTGCCCCTGTATGCATATATCGCTCCTAACCTGCAAGGCGGTGTCACATTACCTTATCGCGTTCCCTTGCTGCCTTTCGTTCCGTCTCTGCACCTTCACACCACCCCCATTTTTCATTCCGCTGCGACATTTCCTCACGCATTTCTTATGCCCAACCTGCAAACAAACTCGCGACATTTCATTTTTTTTAAACAAAAAAATTAACGTTAATTTTAGCCTTGGTTTTATTTTTATTTTTTTTATTTTTTTAGTTTTTGTAAGCTTTAGCGTTAGTTTCAGATTTTTAGGTTTTAGTTTTAATTAAATTTTAGATTTTCATTTAAAACCTTTAGTCTTAGTTCTTAACTTTTAGCTTTTCGATTTTTTAGTTAGTTTAGTTAGTGTCTTAATTCTAGGATTTAATTTTTTAGTTTTAGATTATTTTTTAAAAGTTCAAAAAAAAAAATTATAATTTTTTTTACCTTTTTCATCTTTAGAACTTTAGTTTTAGTTATTTTTCTTTTAGTTCCATTAACTTTAGATTTAAAGGGAAAATATAAAATATATATATATAAATATTAAAAAAGGCCCAAAAAAGTTTTAAATTTTTAACTCTAGAAAATTCTCAAAATTTAAAATTTTTTTACATAGTCAAGGTAAGCTTTAATTTTCTATCTAAAGTTTGACTATAGATTTCTAAAGTGGAATTATTTGGAATATCATAAATCTGGAAATATTGGAAATATCTAGCATTTAACTTTGATAATTCTCTCATGATAACATTTTTTCAAATTTAAATTGTTGGTGCTGAACTGTGGTTGGTGATCATTGAGCTATCTTTAATTTTGATTTTAAATTACTTGAAATCGGTAGTTAACTGTTTAAATCAACTTTGGGAATATTTCAAGTGATGATAAATTATGTAACTTCATCGAACATTGTTAATACGTAATTGTGAGGGTGTTTTATTGAATATCATTGTGGTTGATTGATTTTCATAGCAGCAATTACATATCAATTACTTGATCTTAAATTTTTAATGGAATATTTTGACTCCATAAGGCACTGGTTTTAAAGTTTCAAATCTAATTGAATCTGTAAAATCTCGTAAATTTTAACAAGTATTTGGTTATATAGCTGTGTCTCCTGAAATGGTTGGTCTCCAACCAATTCTCCTTCTTCATTTTCTTTAGGGTCTACCTCCCTTAGCTTGCAAGGAGACAGCTTAGATAAAGAGATTGGGGATCAGGGTGACAGCCCCCAATATGAGCCGTTGTCACGATGCCTAGACATTTTGTGTGACAACACTATGTAATTTGCATAGTTAATTGTTTCTGCCCAAAAATTGAGACTAAGTCCTTTAGATTGAAGCATACAATTAGCCATTTCTTTTAAGGTGTGATTCTTCCTTTCAACTACACCATTTTGTTGTGGAGTATATGGAACGGTATTGCAATTGAATTCCATGCTCAGTGCTGAAGTTGATAAATTTGTTGTTAACATATTCTCCATTGTCTGATCTTAACCTAAGAATTTGATGTCCAGATTGTTTTTCAACAAAGGCCTTAAAGGCCAAGAACATGTTAAAAACTTCACTCTTGAGTTTTAAGAAGTATACCCAAGTGCGTTTGGAAAAATCATCAATGAAAGTTAAGAAGTATTTACAACCAGAGAAAGAAACAACAAGAAGTGGACCACATAAATCACTGTGCACAAACTGCAAAGGGGTTGAAGTGTGCCAAGAGGCACGTTTGTCAAAACTATCCCGATGATGTTTTTCGAGTACACATCCGAAGCAAACACCATCTCGACAAGATACAATAGAAAGACCTGTCACCATATTTTCTTTACATAGAGTTTGAAGAGAGCGATAGTTTAAGTGACGAAATTTCTCATGCCAAAGTTTGCTCACATCATCATTATGAGCAACAAAAATGGAGGGAAGACAGGATGACCCAAAGTTGTCAAACTTATACAACCTTGTGGAAGCATCAACAATGCCAGTAGCTAAAATATTTCTAAGATCTTTGAGGTCCTTGATTACAACATCATGAGGTGAGAATTCTACTATTTTCCCTTCACCTGAATGAGTTATCTGATAAACAGAGAGAAGGTTGCATGACAAGGTAGGAACACATAGTACATCATTAAATTGACCATTATCTAAATGAACGGTTCCAGATCCTACAACACTAAGAGATCTATCATCACCAACATAAATATGCTTGGTGTTACAATCATTTAAAAAAGAAAACATGGCTTGATTTTTGGCCATGTGGTAAGAAGATCCAGAATCAATGAGTCACTCATGAGGAGGAGAAGAAGAAGATACATTTAATGCATAACCAAATCTTGAGGCTTGACAACCACAAGCAGAAAGTGACATTCCTGAAGATGAAGGTGAAGAGTGCTCCAAATTGATGTTGTGCTTCTTAATTGTTGCTTCCAAGGCTTCCATCTTCTTAAAACATTTGGACTCTATATGGCAATCACGATTACAAAAGTTGCAATGTCTATCTGTCTTCTTGTCTTTGTTTTTATTTGCCTTATCATTTTGGTGAGTGGCTTTTTCAGTTTGTGGCTGAAATTGCTTAGGACCCTTGTTTGGTTTCGAACCATATTTTTTAGGATACTGCTTCTTGGGATTCTTTTGATATGATTGTTGTTGGGCTGCTAAGGCTTTCTTAGAAGCGTTTCCAGAAGTGATAAGACCAAGGTGTAAGAGTTTTTCTTGTTCTCTTATCAAAGAATCGCAAAAGGCATCAAAAGAAGGGTTCTTGTAGGTGGTTCCTGAAGAAATGATGGCTTCTCTAGTGGAATGGAAGGCGGAAACAAATACAGAGTATGCAGAGCCAAGCTTAGCAAGAATGCAATAGATGAGGCTACCATCTTCCTTTTTGACCTTACAACCTTCTAAAAGAAGTCTAAGGGTCTTGAATTTGTACAAAAAATCTTCAATAGAGGAGAAATTATTGGGGTCCAAAGTAAGCAAATCAATTTCAAGCTGGTGGGCCCTAATTTGATTTTGAATGCCAAAGACAGTATTTAGCTTATCCAGGGCTTCATGAGGGGTGTCAATGTCAAGGATATGAAATCGAAGATCTTGAGCAATGGACATTCCTATCAACCCTCGTGCTTGATCTTGTTTATTTTCCCATTTAACGACTTTATCATCATTGGAAGGTTTAGTTTCTTGGCCTGTGGCTATTCTATAAAGCCCTTTACTTCTAAGTATATCTACCATGTGAGGTAGCCATTGGAAATAATTGGTGTTGTTAAGAATAATCGAGCATGCACTTTCCATTTTAAAAAACTGAAGCTGAGAAAAGTTGAAACTAACTGCTCCAATGGAAAGACCTCGATAAATTAGGCCGATTAAAAAAAACGGCTCGAGAAACAGCTTTCGGATGAAGAAGTTATGCCTTTTTGAAGAAATGAATCAAGAGGAGCCTAGCTTGTTGTACTAACACTCTGTTTTCGAGAAGCCACAGTGTTACTAACGCACAAGTCAAGAGTGAGGAGTCGCGTTAGTGAGCCTTTACTTAGAGCGATTTCAAATAACGTGGGTCCGGCGCTGAAGCAAGGGCGTTAATGTGATTTCCGAACAATTTTTTAAGAAAATAAACTCTCTTTAATCTGTTTGCTGTCAACTATTCTTTGGTGTGCATGCTTTTTCCTGCACACAAAACCGAGCAAACAAAGAAATGCAAACCTTACGGCAAAATGTTAGATTTTCGGTTAGCCTTACCGACAACTATCTATTTTTTTACTATTTATGATTTCTCGAGATCGCACAAAGACGCGAGGAAAGAGCATACGTAGTAAAAAAAATCCCTTCTTCCTGTTTTTTATTTGTCGAGATCGCACACAGCGTAGAGAAAAGAGCATATACAGAGAAGAGGGTATAGATCCGGCAAATAAAGAAAACCTAAAAACTGAAATAAACAGAGGGAAACAAAATAAGCAGAACTATTAACAAATATAACTGCAAAACAGATACTTTACTCCAGATCTAAACTGACATAACTTGGGCAACTGGAAACCTTTTCGCATGAAACGAAAGGCATTCCTCACTGTAACAGACGCTCTAAACACAACAGAACATTTCTCCAGGCCTGAAAATGTTCAGAAATAATAGATCTAGAAAACGGCAGCCGCATGCAGTCAAACCAGCTTCGGATTTGGATCAACAACGGATGCGGCCCTCAAATTGGCTTTGATACTATGTAGGAATTTACAGGGTAAGTTCCTTAGATCAAAAGCCAATGGTCACTGCTCACAAACAGATCACAAATCAGTACACCAGTATTATCACATGTGGAAAAAATCCCGATTTTATCCTGACTTTTTAAAAAAATCCCAATTTTTTGCAGGCGCCGATAAAATCCCCCGATTTTTTCCCGATTTTTTGAAAGTTGAAAAAGTCGGGATTTAATCGTTATAATCCCGACTTTTTGCCGACTTCTTCCAAAAAATCGTGAGGGAGGTAATTTTTTTAATAATTTTTATTTTATTTTTTTGAAAAAATCGGGATTTTTTCGAAAAAATCGGGATTTTTTCCAAAAAGTCGGGATTTTTTCAAAATATGAATATTTTTGTATTTTTTTAGTTTTGCCGATTTTTTGCCGATTTTTTCGAAAAAATCCCGACTTTGCCGATTTAATCCTGACTTGAAGCCCTATCGATTTAATCCCGACTCTGCCTTTTTCCACATTGGTTAAAACCCTCGAAGAGGGAAATAGTCCACGGCCTGAGCCAACGCTGCCACTTCAGGCAATTTATTAATAATAAAAGAAAAGTTACATATGTTTCTCTCATAAACGGTTAGCAGACAAATGACCCTCCATGCTCTTTAAATAGAAATCATGGACCAATCGGGTGTTAAGCCACGAATCAAGTGTCATTAATACCGAGGAGAGAGTGAACCGTCAGATCACTACAAATCGTGACCGTCGGATTATAAGTTACAAATGTACATAGTAAAGAAACACACTTTACCTAACTCTACACTAGACTAAGTTATTCTTAACTATTTCCTATGTATCGAAATATCCTAACAAAATCTTCCAGTCACTTAATCCTGTTGTCTTTTGATTGAAGTGATTTTTCAATCGGGATCAAGGAGCAATTAAGAATTCCTTAAACCAGATAATGAAGAAGAGTGAAGAAAGTCAATAGAGATCAGAGGGCAATTAAGAATTATCTAAACCGCATATAAGAAGAAAACATAGAAATGTATAAAAGTTAAAAGCAAAATGTAATGTTTAAGCAAATTCTGCAGTAATACCCCTGTTATAACATTCAAATTTAGAACACATAAGTTTATGGAATACTTAGAAAGAGAACATGAACAATTGAAATTTTATAATTCATTGAGATACCTCAACACATGAATCCTGTAAAGAAATTTCTTTATAACTTGTTCTGTCTGTCGACTAGAAATGGTACAATAACCCTTAGGCAAGAGATCAGTGAGCTAGAAAATATTCAAAAAATCCACCCTTTGATACTTCGAATGATGAAGTATTTATACAAAACATTACAAAAAATATCCTGTCAACTGACTAGGATTTATTGTAGGAAAATAAAATATCTTTATGCAAAAAGATAGTGACACCTTTCAACTGGCTGATATCTGGCCCTGATTCTTTGCTTGTTGTTATCTGTTTGTTTCTTTCATCTATGTTTTTCTTTCACCCTTTATAGTAAATCACACCATTTCTCCCATGTCTCTTCATCTAGGATTTTAACTTTCATCATCTTGCGGTAAATCTCATCTGCCTTTGAATATTTGGCAAGCGTAGGCTTATTTACAAAAAGGTGATTTACCTCATGCTGGAGGTAAAAGAAGTTTTCTAGAGTTTGAAGGAGCACCTTGCCTGTGGGAATGCCCTTCATTGAGAAAATGTTGGAAGTTTCTTTGGCTACTTCCCTTAACTTCTTGTCATAATCATCATGTCTCATGAGTCTGTCATTTATTACTAGAGGATTAGGCAAACCCTTCCGTCTCAATGCATCAAACTTGTTGAACATCAGAATTTCAATAGTGATAACTAAACCTGACTCAGTTGAATAATCCAAAAACTTGGAATATAAAAGTATTCATTCTAATAAATAACATTATATATAAAATGTATGAGAGATTGATATGGTTTTGATTACAAATGAGGGCCCAGTATAAATACGAAGTGTGATGCCTTTTCATGAATAGTCATGTACCATCATGTCCCAACTAACAGACATGCCTTTTTCCTTTTCATAATAATTAATTATATTTATTATTTTTATTATTATTATTATTATTATGTTCATAAGAACAATGCAATATCTCAAAACCACATATTTGCTCCACCCCTTGAAAAGTTCACATAACACGGAATTAAAAGAAATTTATTTCCTAAGGCTCCAAGGTGCCATTTATTGGCATGGTAAGAGGCTGAATACATCAGCCATGACATTACGTTCCACCCATGCCACAAAAAACAAAAGAGCTATGGAATACTGTAGCACCCACCCAACTATGACTTTTAGCCACAGGACAAAATCAATCAACTATGACTTTAGCTACAAGACAAAAGCAAAGAATTATTGTTACTGTTATTACTGATGTCACAGCCTATCCGATTAGTCGACAGTAACATGACACCAACATACTTCTAGGACATTTTCTCTCCTTAATTTGAAAATTGAAATAAAAATATGTTGATTTTCTAATATTTCCTAAATTTGACCTGTTTTCTGATCTTGTGCACTCACATTTCATGATATTTTTTTCAAAATCTTTAATTTTTTTAAAAACCTTCAGTGGAACTTTAAAGCTTTGTGATTCAAGAAACGAAAAATTTTCATTTATCATACATGCAAAATGAATATTCTATTTCAATGAACACAGGCAACAAATAAACAAACTTGTTCACACTGAAAAAGAAAATCTAAATGGATTCAAAATTATCTAACATTTCCCTGTTCGACAAATTATTAACGAGAAGAGTTAGGTGTACTATCCTTGTGAAATATGATTTATTCAAGAAAAAGATGCTTACAGATAAGATCATGTGGCAGGCCAAGACCAAAGTCATAATCATTTCTGTGCCTCCGTACGAAGCACCAATAGAATACTGAGAGCAGCATTATAACAAGCAGTGCAGCAGACAAACCTAACCCAATTTTAGCACCAACAGATAAGCCACGCTTTTCCCAAAAGTATGGACAAGCTGGTAGAGATGGCACTCCACAAAGGCCCTGATTTCCAGACAAACTGAAAAATAAAAAGAGTGGCAGTTAGTTGATGAATGCAGACGTAGCTACAAAAAACATGTCATAAAGAAAAATTGTAATGGCTAATGCTAAGAATGAATGCAAAAGAATTCCCAAAAAACAGAGATATACTTGCTTGATGTAAGATCAAACCTACTAGGCCTTCCATGCAAGATGAAAAAAGACACAGAACTGATAAGTTAATTAATGCCCCAATGATTTAGGAAGAGGTAGTCAAACAAGTGCATACAAAATTTAAGAAATAGAGGAAAAGGATTGACAGCATGACTCTGTATATAACTGAAATTCGTTGCCCAAAAGGATAACAGTAGTACTGATGTAAAAGAAAGCATGCATTATCATTAAAAGATATACTCAAGTAGCACAGAGAACAGATATGACAAATTTGTAAAATGCTATGAAACCGGATTCGTCCTCCACCCTCCACGTGTCCCGAATTGGTTGAATCAGACACGATTCGTGGGGATTCGAATCCATTTGATCGAATTTGATCGTGTCCATACAGGACATGACAAGTCTCAATCGTGTCCTGTACGGACACAATCGAATCCCGATATGCCGGACTCGTAAAGTGCGGAAAAGCGTCTGAAGGGTTATAAATTTCAAATTTTCTCTTGTTTTTCACTTTTGTTAGTGTGTGAGTTGAGCAAGGAGCAAGGGAGCATTTTCAAGGAGATTCAAGCAACCAGTAAGTGCATTGTCTCTCTATTTTTTGGCATTTGGTTTGCATGTGCATATGTTTTACAAATTTGGTCATTTTTGTTTATTTTTACAGCATTCATGGCTCAATCAAGGGCAGCAAGGAAGGGGCAAATAAAGAGGAAGAATGTCCCCATTGGAGATGCCCCTTCTGTCCCTATTTCGTCAGGGTCTGCAAGTATTCCATCTATTGGAAGTGGGGCTGCAACAGCAGCTTCAAATGTTCAGGGAAAACAAACTCAAGACCCCAAATATCCATTGTGGAAATATGTGACACACTGACAAGAGAGCCAAGGCCAAGCAACAAGGCGAAGGGAAAAGGCAATGTTGCTTGGAAATGCAGTTTTTGCCACAGCCATTTCATGAGCACATATTACCGTGTGAAAGCTCATTTGTTGGCTTTGCCAAGTTGTGGCATTTCAGAATGTACACAGGTGCCATTAGCAAAGAGGAAGGAAATGGAGAGAGAGGCATTTGTTGGTGCGGCAAATGTGGCATTAAAAACAAAACAAAACAAGAATGATGACCCCCTTCCATTCTTGAGGAAAAGAAGCAACAAGTTCCCATTTGAGAGTTCTAGTGGGGGACAAGCAGCAAAAAGAAAGGCAACTGCACTTGGTCCAATGGGCAAGATTTTTCAGAAAGACGAGCAGAAGATCTTCATCTCACCATTGCATTCTTTTTCTATCAGAACTTCATATCCTTCAATGTTGCACGCTCACCTCTATTTATTGAAATGTGTCGAGTTCTAACTCAAACAGCTCCATCAGGGTATTGTTGAGATTTTGTGTAGTGGGGGTAGCATCGGATGTGCTCTAGCTCCCAAAATTTGTGGAGGGACTAGAGTACACATGAACTACAAGACCCAGAAAGGGATTTGGGAAATTTCATCTGGTTTGGGAAATATTTAATTAATTAATTATTTTAATGTATTTCCTAAGTCTAAACCAAGGTTACTTGGAAGCGGGAGCGGAAGCGGGAGCGGGGAGCGGGAGCGAAGCGCGGAGCACCATTTTTAAAAGTTTCCGGATCCGAAGCGTTTTCGGGAGCGTTTATATATATATATATATATATTTTAATATTTTTAATATTTTTTATATTTTGATGCATATATGTCAACAAAAGCATGTAGAATGATGAATTAGACATAAAAAACATAAAAACATAGATTGAATCATATAACATCAATCATCTAGAAGTTATAATCTTCATCAACCACGCCCACGAGTTGGAAGCATACAACATATTGACTCTTGAGCTCGCAAATCATCAATCTGAAGGTTTCAAGCTTTCAAAATTCAATATATAACATTTATCATCATTGATAATTTGATATATAACATTTATCATCATTGATTTCAAATTTCAATATCTAACATTTATCATCATTGATTCATTGATTTCAAAATTCAATATACATTTATCATCATTGATATATAACATTTATCATGATTGATTCATTGATTTCAAAATTCAATATATAACATTTATCATCATTGATATTATATAAAATTTATCATCATTGATTCATTGATCACCATATAACTTTCATGAAGCATCATATTCATAATTCATAATGACTTGTAAACAGTAAACTTATAAATACCAACTTCAAAGTTTCACCTTTCAAATTCAAACTTCAAACTTAAATTGTCATTAAATATATGAAATCAGAAAGAGTCAAGTTTCAACTGTTCAACTGTCAACAACAAATAGAAAATAGTAAACAACAAATATATTTTATCTGGCTGGCCCCTTGCCACGCTCACGAGAAATGTCTAATTTTTGTGAGCCACGAGAAAATGTTGGTCTTCTAGTACTCTCAGGAGTACCATGACCACGACTAGAAGGTGGAGGCTAGATCTGCAAAGGAACAACAGTGTGATATCGAGGAGTGGCACTGGCACTGGCACTGGCACCCGCACTGCTACCAGTAGATGGTGGGACTGGCCCTGTGTGTGGCGGTGCTGCTGATGCTTCATCATCATCCCTATAAAGTTCTGCTTCCAATTCTTCCAGATGTAACATGTCGTCCTCCAAATTATCATCCTCTGGGTTGTTGTCCCAGACTCTGTATGATTGATCCTCATTTGCCCGATCACAGTAATGGCTCAACAACCTCAAGTTATAATGCACATAAACCAAGCTTTCAGCTCGGTTTTCATTCAGCCTATTTCTTCTCACATTGTGTATAAAGCTGTAGGTGCTCCAACACCTCTCTGCAGAAGAAGTGTTCACAACTTGTGAGAGAACTTTTTTAGCCAACTTTGTCAAAAGTCCCATGCCGCCATATGCTTCCCACCATGTGAGAGCATCAAATCTGTCCCTGTCTTCCATTGCATGGAAAGAACCAAAGTTAGCAGTGCAACTGAAGTATTTGCCTAATTCAAGGCGCAATGTAGCACACTCTTCCCTGTCAGGTACCAATTTTTCCAATGCCTTCATGTACCCTTCTTGTACCTCTGGATCTGTGTGAGGTTTCACCCTAACCCCACCTCCAGGTGCAGGTTGGCCCAACCAAGATGGAGAGTAATATTTTGGCGTAAGGATATATGCCAAAGCATGTAGTGGAACATTGAGTTTATTCCATCATGCACACACACAGTCATGAATCATTGCATACAAGTTGGGATCATTATCCTTAACAATATCTTTTATTTGCCCCAACATGCTATCCATCTGCTCATAAACCTCTCCAATCACTGGTTTATCAGTATCTGCAAAGCGAATCATGTTATAAATGGGCTTAGTAAAACTCACAATTTCCCTCATACGTGCCCAAAACATAGGGTCAAGGGCGATCTCCTCCACATGTTCGAAACCTTGCCTGTCAACTATTGTTGCCGCCCTGTCCTTTAATAGCTGCCAGTGTGGGCTTGATACCATTGCAGCCAATGACTCTCTTACCTTCAAAAGGTGCCTGAAGGTGAGGTAATAACTAGCAAATCTAGTTTTTTCTATTTTCAACAACTCCAATTTGGAGTGAGTACGGAAAAGCCCATGGGTATTGCTATGATTTGTAATAAATTTGATCATTTTTTTACCTCTCTTGTACAAATCACCAAGCCATTTGAATTGGGGTTGTTTGTTTTTGATGATATCATGCATCAAAAGGTTCATTGTGTGAACCAAACACCCAGACCAAAAAATGTTGGGGTATTTATCCTCAACAATTGCTCCTGCTGCCTTACAGTTAGTAGCATTATCAGTGATGACTTGTATCACATTGTATGGCCCAGTCTTTTCAATTATATCAAGTAATGGTTCTGCAATGTTAATGCCGGTTTTGAATTTATCTGAATAATCATAAGCTGCCAGGAAGACTGCACCACTAACCGACACAGCCAAAACATTTATCAATGGTTTTGCTTTTACATTGGTCCATCCATCAAAGACAATGGACAGCCCATGCTCATTCCACGAACCTGTCATTCTAGCCAAAGAATTGTTTATTTTAGCTCTTTCATGATCAAGACCCACGGTTCTGGCCTTGTCATACCCGGGGCTTTTGTATCTTTTGGGGGCATCATTAATGGCAGAAACCATTTCATGCCAATAAGGTGAGCGAAGAACATTGAATGGCACCCCACATGCATATAGAAACCGGTAAACTTTTGAATCCACATCATTCCTACACCCTTCGTCTAGGAAATTGGATATGGTTCTACGCCTTAATCCAATGCCACTGCCTCCAAAACCACTGGCATGGGTGGAAGTTGAACTTGTTTGTCCATGATGTGTTGGGCCTGAATCAACGAAACCCCTAGATCTTTTAGATGATCTCTGTAGGGCAACCCCCTCTTCCTTCCTATATATCTCTCTGTGGTGTTGGCACAAAAGTACAAACTTTGATTCCAAGATTTTTAGTTCCATCTCCTGGCATTATCCCACAAAGGTGCCTTCTCAGACGGTTGTATGAACCATGGTATTGTTTATTGCAATGGGGGCAAATAAATTTAGTGGTTCCACCACCTTTCCCTCCTCCTTCTTTCTAAACATATTTCCACAAAGGATATTGGTCTTGTTTAGTTGGGGATTCTATGTTCTCAGGGCCTCCACTCCCCACTTCCTCCTCAGCATAATCCTCCTCCTCTTCAGGATTTTCTTCAAATCCACCATAACCCTCCTCTTCATCCTCCTCTTCTCTGATTTGCCTCTTTCTTCTAGCACTCTCCAACACCATTATAACAAAGAAAGGAACCAACATGAGGAAAATTCCTAGCCATATAGCCATGATGGAAACAAGTTTCAAGTTTCTAGCCTGCAAAACAAATAGAAAAATGCCAAATGGGAATAGGAAATGCAACATAGGAAAAACACAATTCATTTTTAAAGTTTTAAATCCAATAAAATGCAACATTCAAGAAAAATTCAAGTTTTCATTTTCAAACAATTTAACAATCTACAAATTCATCCTAGAAAATACAAAATTGGATTAGAAGGCCTACCTCTTTCTTGCAATCCTCCTGTCAGCCTTGCTCCTTGCTCTCCTGTCAACCTTGCGCTCTCCTTCTTGCTCTCTCTCAACTCAACAAACAATGAAATGCAAATGAAACCCCCCCCCCTTTTAAAAAATCGATTTTTCTCATAAAAAAATTTCCACGCGGCGGGAAACGTTTTTTTTGCCGAGGAGCGTTCGGGAGCGAACGCTCCCCGAATGCTTTCCGCGTTTAAAAAACGCTCCCAAAGCGTTTTTTAAACGTCGGAAGCACTCAGGGAGCGTTCGCTCCCGAGCGCTTCCTGAAACGCTCCCACAAAAACAGGGAGCGTTTTTACAGGGTCAGAAACGCGCTCCCGAAAACGCTCCCGTCAGGAAGCGTTTTCGGGAGCGCGTTTCCGAAACGCTCCCGCACGGAGCGAGTTTCGGAAGCGGGAGCGAAGGGGTTTTGAAGCTTCCCCGCAACCCTGGTCTAAACTTAGGAAAATTAAATAATTAAAGTTAATTAAATTAAACATGTGATGAAATTGTCTTAAGTCACACGGATCACGCTCTCTTTTAATCTTAGCCATTGATTCAAGATTTGATCATGCTCGTTGATTTCCCAATGAAAAAAGTATAAAGGAAAGGCTTGGGGTCATTTGTAAAGACACACAGAGGCAGAGCACTGAAGTAAGCTGAGATTCTAGGGCAGGGTTTGCTAAGAATTCTCAAAAGTGTTTCAGCTACAAAGAGGGGAGTTTAGGCAAAAGGGATGGTATGATCCCAATGTCTAGAATCAACAAGAGACAGAGAGCAGCTTCCAAAGGCAGCGCAGAGAAGCAGCAGCAGCAGCAGCAGAGAGGGCAGTAGTTGTGTAGCAGAAAGGTAGCTTCAGCTACGCAGGTGTTGCACAGTCACTCCCAAGGATGTGTTAGCCAGCTGGAAACCCTCAGAGGTTACACAGAGACCTTTAGGGACTGCGTCACCCAGTTTGGGGTTAAGAAGCCCTTTCCTGGTCAGTGTAGAGGGGCGTAGAGGCTGCAGAGTTTGACGCAAGGGCTTCAGGGGCAGCGCTGGGGTTCTAGGGCCTAGATTTGGTTGAGTCCTGTAAATCCCGTTTGAGAGTGTGGATTAGTCAATATTTTGGCTTCAAAACAACCCGCGAGTTGCAGATCTATATTTTCTCAGTCGGGTTTTCCAGATCTGGAACCTAGATTTTATGTATTTAGAAATACTCTTAAAAATAAAACCCTCCAACAACCAGAGACCAGTTTTCCCGCATTGGGTTTTTCCGGGGACTATTTGTTCAAAAAATCATTGTGTCACTTTGTCTATGTGTGAATGTACTTTTTCTAGATCTAAATTGGTGAAAGTCTGTTATGTGTTTTGCTTCGATATTAATCTGAATTTTCAGCTTAATAACTTAATCAAGTAGAAGGAGCATAACCAGATCTAACAGTAGATTTTTGCATAAGTAACATTCAGAAATTTTCACAGGTATGTGCCTCTTGGGTCAGAGAAACTTAGAACCGCATTGTTGATGAAGGCAAAGAAAGAGGTGGACAAAATGCTTGAGCCTAATAAATCAGGCATGGCCAACATCTGGGGTTAGCATTGTTTCTGATGGATGGACAGATCCAGCACAGCACCCACTCATCAACTTCATGGTGTCTTCCTTGAATGGTCCAGTTTTCTTGAAATCAGTGGATGCACTTGGACAATACAAGGATGCACAATATATGGGTGAGTTATTTATTAAAGTTATTGAAGATGTAGGTGTCGATTCTTGTGTGCAAATCATTACAGATAATGCACCTGTTCGCAAGGCTATTGGCATGGTTGTGATAGCTAGATATCCACAAATATTTTGGACACCTTGCATTGTCCATTCATTGAACTTAGCACTGAAATCTATTGCCTCTTATGTGCTTTGGATTGGAAGTATTATTGAGGATGCACAGCATATCTGCAACTTTGTACAAAACCATACAAATGCCCTCACTATCTACAAGGAGTACATCAATCTATCAATGTTGAAGATTGCGGATACACGGTTTTCTTCTTCATTCATCATGTTGAAGAGGTTGAGGGAGGTCAAGACCGCTCTTGGGGCCATGGTTATTTCAGAATTTTTGTCTTTTTGGAGAAAGACAAATCAAGCAGCCTCAAAAAGAGTGAAGGACACAATGTTGGATCATTTTTGGTGGGAGAGGATAGATCTGCTTATTCAAATCATGGACCCTATCATTTCCTTGCTTCAATTTGCAAATACAAACCAACCCATCCTAGGAGAGGTTTATGAGGGATGGGATTCCATGATTGAGTCTGTGAGGAACATTATTTTACATAGTTAGTGCCCCGAGTATGAGACATTATCAGAGGCCTTCTTCACCAGCATACAGGATATTCTTGTCAGCAAATGGGACACGAATTGCACACCTTTACATTGTTTGGCTCATTCCTTGAACCCAAAATACTACAGCCATGAGTAACTAAATGGTGCACCTTCCCGCAGATTCCCTCCTCACATGGATGGTGAAATCTCATAAGGGAGGAAAGACGCATTCAAGAGGATTTTTCAGGATAGGGCATCCCTTGATGAGGTGAAAGATGCCTTTGCAGAGTTTTCCACTGGCACTGGGTTATTTGCAATCTATGATGTGATTAGAGACATGGGGGCTAAGAAGCCTTATTCTTGGTGGGCAACTCATGGGCCAACAAGCCCTCCTCTACAGCAGTTAGCCATGAGGCTCCTCTCTTAGGTGACTTCATCCTCTTGTTGCGAGAGGAATTGGAGCACATATGGGAATTTGTAAAGTGTGAAGAAAAGCAGGCTTGAGCAATCCAGGGCAGAGATAATGGTGTATGTGCACACCAACCTTCATCTTATTTACAGGCAGAGGGAGGATTGGTTGAAGGGAAAGACAAAGATATGGGATGTCTTTCCTAATGATATGGGTGGACAGCAGTGTTGAGTTGGCATTGGCCAACTTGGATCTCATTGATCCAGTGCTAGAGCCTGTCATATTTGATGATGGTAATACAGTAGAGGGGTCATCCTCCACACCAGCAGATGCAAAGATGACATTGGATACAGAGGAGGAGGATGCAGCAAAGGAGAGCAGTGGTGAGCACGATGATCATGATGAGGACAGATGATGATTATGATGATGAGGATTGATGGCTCATGAATCATGAGCTACCTACTGTGGCACTGCCTTGAGGCTTGTAGTCCGGTAGACTTGTAGTTGTTTTGTAATTGCTATTTCTATTTGCCATTGGCATTGTACTACGTAGTACTTATGTAACACATTTTGATTTTGATGACTTAATGAGAAAACTACAATATCTTGCTTTTTTCCTATTGGATCATTGATGAATATGTCTATTACTTTGTTTGATTGTATGATGTATCTTTGTAAAACTTACATCTAGATGAAGATCTATGTTTGAATCAATGAATTTGTATGAATTTGTGTAAGAAATATCTACTTTTTACTATATATATATATATATAAAATAAGATATAACGTGTCCGGACATTTCCTGTTCCAAGGGGTCGTCGTGTCTTTGTCTGTGTCTGACACTCGAATCTACATGCCCATCATGTCACGTGTCCCCGTGTCAGGTGACTTAGGTAAAACAAAATGCAATAAGGGAAACCCAAGCTCAAAAATGCTAATTTATTGAAGCACTAGTAATGCTAGAGTCTACATATCAACAATATTTCGCTATGCTGGTCTTCGTTGTGCAAAAATTCAACAGCAATGTGGTTTTCTATAAGATACAATACAAAACTGTCAATGCATGGCTATCCTATGACCAATGAAGCACGACACTTATAAGACCCTTCAAGACTCGCAGGCCTTGACGAGTCATATGTCGAAACAGGTCACTCACATAGATCCTGCATAAAACTCTTACCAGCATAGGACTTGCATTGACCCGTTGACTCACATATGACTCATATCAAACTCGTACGGACACATATATGACCTGTCCCTGGCAACAAATTTCAATTTTTTTTTTTTGAGATCAGGTGAAGGGAAAGGGAGTTTTATTTTGAGTTTTATTTTGCTAAGTCTTGCATGGGTCGCTACCAATTCTTATACGAGTTGTCGAAGCAATAGCCAGACGAGTCTTATACGAGTACGAAACATGCAACATTGCCTATAACATATGTGACTAGAGAAACGTTGTCATCGAGTGATTTAAGGGGAAAGACTAAGACGCTGGGGACTGCAACCTATGCAACAAGTTGCTTTGCACATCCTCACTAGGAGGAGGCTACCCGATCCTGCTACCTGACATATGATGGAAGAATTTTTAAAAGGAAAGGAACAAGAGCATTTCACAAAGAGGGAATTAAATTTAATTTGAATGTGGGCACACCATGATTATACAGGTTATAGTTTATACATTGTTGGTCTTTAAAACACAACTATGGGAAGGTTAGTAGCCCTATCACAAAACAATACATCAATGAATACCTAACCAACAATTTTAGTCTATAAGTTGCATGTTTTCATATCTATGGGATGTGCATTGTACCCTACATTTTTGTGTCAGATGTGACCCACGGTGAGAGTAGATTTTTGTATCATTTGTATCATGATGAGCCAAAAGTGTGACTATTGTTGTAATCATGTATCATATCGGCTATGCTTCGATGACTTATGTACAAGTGTCTGGCCTAGGTGGTAGCCCAAATATCCTTGTAGTCCCCATCTCAAGACATGCAATGCCTTTAGGGCTATGGTTAACTAAGCCCCTCATGTCGGTAACTCACTATCATGTCAATTAGTCATTATGAAATGGGTAGGCGTGTTAACATCTTGGGATGGATCTATTAGACACATGGTCGAGGGGAACGTCTAGTCTCATTCACTTACTTTCCTTGTATGTAAAGTGTTGAGCATGTTATAAAGGTTGTCATATCGACCATGCTTCAATGACTTATGTACAAGTGTCTGGCCTAGGTGGTAGCCCAAATATCCTTGTAGTCACCATCTAAAGACATGCATTGTCTTTAGGGCTATGGTTAACTAAGCCCCTCATGTCGGTAACTCACCATCATGTCAGTTCGTCATTATGAAATGGGTATGTATGTCAACAACTTGCGATGGATCTACTAGACACATGGTCGAGGGGAACGTCTAGTCTCATTCACTTCCTTTCCTTGTATATAAAGTGTTGAGCATGTTATAAAGGTTTTCATACCTATATGGGAACACACCTATCTTATCCCCTAGCATGGACCTCCAACCCCCACCCCTTCCACCAATATTATGTATTATCACACTTTCGCAATCAGCGCTTGACCATTCTACAATTGCTCATGCATTTTCACATTTCTCAAGGAAATCTCACAAATCCTAAGGCAGATTGTGTTTCCCAAGGCACTAGTCACAACTTTGAGCCAAGAATGGAATATTTATGCATGCACATGATTTAATTAAGGGAAAATTGAGACTTCATATGTGGCTTTTATTCCAAATTTGGGGCTTTGATCACGTAATAGTGTTACCTCCCTAGGTCGGAGTGGCTAATAGACGACCCTATTAAGTGTTCCTAGCCCCTAAGATCCACATGCCATGGTCATAGGGTTAGCAATGATGAGGAAGTCCACATATTGGGTGTACAAATGTGAGGAGGGGGCAATCGTGGTTGCATGAGTTACCTGAGCCTTTATTTTTCCATCCTTCTTTATTTTCCTTTTGTTTTTTCTTGATTATTTTTTGTATTACTACTCGAAGCTCCAAGAATTGAGAGCATGTTGTGAATGATGTATAGCAGTTATTAACCCCTTAAAGGTAGGGCAGTTCATTGCCCACCAAGGGTTGGGACATGCATGGATTCCTTTTATGATGTAATGGGGCAACATTGACCTTAGGAACCAGGGTGATGGGCATAATGATAAGGGGTAGAGCTCATGCTTGCCTTTTTCCCTCGTGCTTTATTTAATGTCCTGGCCATCTTTTGCATTTTAAGATTTTCTTTTTCTTTTGTTTCTTGCTTATGGCCATGATATTTTTTTAACTTTCTACTAGCTGCATGAGCATCAACCTCTGAAGCAATGTTTCCAGGCCTGACTCAAATATGTGGACAAAGGCAGAGGGTGTACCAGCACTTTGTGGACCCAGTGAGGGGAGATGGTGAATAGGACTCATAATGTGCGGCGGAAAGTGATAAAACTGGAATGGGAAAATGGGACCTTGCTACCAAAATCAGGGATTCCCAAGTAGCTCTCTTCCTAAAGCCATGGGCCAATAGGGACGGTCCCACTGGACTAGGATTGAAGATTAAACCCTCATTTAAGGAGAGGGAAGAAAACCACGGTCAAAACCCTTCCTTCCTCCAAGTCACCCAATAATCCATGCCAAATGCCCAAAATGAAAAAAAGGCATAAACACCCAATTACACAATGCATAACATACCTTTTAAATCGGTTGTCCCACCTTCTAACATGTGCTCTTAACAAATGGGCGAGGAAACATATAACTGATGCAGGTGGCAGAGTTAAGTGGCACATCACATCGGCTACAAGGTCACTGTCAAGGGCCTCTGGCTGCCAGCTGGAAGAAGATGAATAGGAGAAATGTTCTCCTAGGGGTACCCACTTTTAGTGGGTAACAGAGTTTCCAGGATAAATCTCTGTGTAATATGTGATTGTCATTGTTTTATTTTTCTGTTTATTAAGAATCTATTGATACATTGCATTACCATAAATGGTTTAAAACTTTAGGCTGAGTTTGACAGAATCAACATGTAGGATAAATTCAGAACAAATTTAGTCATTACAAATGTCCATTCAATATTTAACTGTATAGAAACAGACAAGATTGTGATAATCAGTGATAATAAGAAGATGGGGAGAGTTCTTGAAAACATTACTTGATAGTTCCTCCACGTACACCAATAGAATATAAATTCTCTGGGACTTGTCCTTCCAAATTATTATTGCTCAATAATCTGCATTGCGAAACATAATATAAGCATTACAAGGGCCAGCAAAGATAAAACCCAAACTTATGTCTTCTTGGCCACTGTCATCCATCAAAGAGAAAAGTAAATAAAACCATGTTGAACTACAGAAGCTCCATAATTTGACTGAATACAGTTTGGCATTTCAAAGTTACGAAAAATCTGACGGACTTCATATCCAGATAATAGTTAAGGTTGTTTACAAACACGAGGTTTTTACAGACGTCTATCAATTAGAGTACCACGTTCTAGTCCCTGGCCTCTACCAGTGATTTTTTATTTATAAATAAAATCTTACAGCATATCTGGTCAATCATAATACAGCTAGTGTTGATTCCCAACAAATATGGCTCTCAGAGAGAAAGTATATCTCTAGATCTCTAGATCCCTGCTGGAAACTGTCTAGATCCTAGCTCAGAACAAAGAGAAGGAATAGATTAAATGCAGCATTAGGAAGTTGAGGTTGGTAATATTCCGTATGAAAATTATTCAATTGTCAATTTTTTTATGGGCAAAGATACCAGTGCTCTTCTACTGTGATCATTACTTCGGGGTAGGAAGGGTGTATTAAGCAGACAAGGGGCAGGGTAATTTATGCCCATTAAATAATAATAAAAACATCACATGTTACACTCCCAGAAGCATAGCAGTCTGCAATGAACATTTAAGTATAACCATACACTATAAGGATTCGTTGGCCTCAAACTATCACTTCAACTTTCTAGGAGCCATGTGAATTCTGAAAGATTGTGCTGTCCATGGTGCCTAAACACGCAAATTAGAATGAATGATGGCCATTCTAATCAATGCAAAAACAGATTTATCCATCATGCAACAAGTGTTTATGGAAAGATGTCGTTAAAGAGATGCTCTTTCATACAAATCCTCCCCAGTCGGAGATAAATAATCCCACAGAACAGGCATAAGAAAACATATATAATCTTATCCTACTTTTCACTCTTCCGCTCTAGTGGACCTATAATGTTTTCAATATAAGATTTCTTACAATGACAAAGATCTAGAAGATGATCAAAAAGCCAGAGTTATCTCCTTCTCTTATATGTTCTTAGTATTTATTGTTTGAGGTTGGTCCATGCTGTGCATATTAAATGTTTTCAATATAAGATTGCTTACAATGACAAAGATCTAGAAGATGATGAAAATGCCAGAGTTATCTCCTTCTCATATCTGTTCTTAGTATTTATTATTTGAGGTTAGTCCATGTTCTGCATATTAATTGGTTTTCTCTAGCAAGACAAGGATTCCTTCATGTAATCTTAGGTTTCGTGCTCAAATTGGGGATTAGAGTTATTTAGACATTCTTATCATTATTTTTCCTGTCAGTCATGATACACTTGAAGCCTATTTCACATGATTTTAAGAGAAAAAACAAGAAAATGAAGATTAGGTGCAGCTACTCTCAGGACACGAACTGTCTGGACTAGGGTTGTGGAAGGAAATTGTCATTTTAATATGCCCTGATTGATGCCTATGTGGATGAAATAACCAAAATGATTTTCCTAAACAACAATTTTAGCCCACTAAAAACAATCTAAGATGGGTATTAGAAGACTTATAAGAGATCAATATTACATGCCATGAGAATTTTCATTTATCTTTCAAGTCAATGCATATCCTGTTGGAAAAAGGTAGCTTCAGTCGGTATTTTCATGGTCAAAATTAAAAGAGAAATTATTTATTTTCCAGTTGTCCAAGTCAATCTCAATTGGACAATCAGCCCCACCACTTGTCGGTGTTTGACCCCAAGGTCAAAAGCCCTCGTCTCGACACATGTAAATAGGCATTAGTTGGACCTCATTTGGCATCATCATCAACTCATTCATTCAACCAATCACATGGAGTTTTGTTCACTCGTGCGAAAGAGGAAGAAGACAAAAGGTTCCAGCAATGTTTGACCTCTCTTATCTCTGCTTTGACCAGCATTGACTTGGATCTTCTTGCTGCTGTTTGACTGAGTTTTTGACTGGACCTGGAGGTCGAATATTCTCTGATTCGTTGATTTTTCATTGACCAAAATTCTATTACGGTTCAGGGTGTTGACTGAGGATTGAGCGCAGGTCAAACCCTGCAGTTTGACCAAGGCTTGACTGAGGCATTACAGATCAAATTTTGGCCTCTTTCACTGAGCTACTGCAGGCCGGAATTCAGCCCTTTGACGAAACTTTGACCAGTAAGAAAAGTGCAGACTTTCTCTCTTCTTTGACTCTATTTGACTTGGAAAATAATATGGTCAATGGTTGACCTTTGACTGGAATATTCTGATGTACATTTGGATGAACTGAACTCTCTCTCATAAGGAGAGATTACCGGGTTTTCCCCCTTGTGGGGTTTTGTCCCAAGAAATTTTGGTGTATCTCGTTTCATCGTTTTTACTATAATCTCTATTGCTCTACTGAAATTAATGGTTAAAATTTTCAAGTATAACTGCTTAATGATTGGAACGTTCTAAAAAGTCAAATTGTATCATTGGAAGTAGTTATCAATTTGAAAACTTTTTCTATTCTTGTTTGCTTCTAGAAAATCAACATGGTATCAGAGCTTTGGTGAAGAAAAAGAGCATTGAGATCACCTTGAAGAGCATTGAGATCACCTTAAATAGAATTGAGATCCTACATCCTTTTTCTTGATCGATCATCTTCATCATGAATTCCTTCATGAAGACAGAAAACAATCTTGAAGGAGCTACAAACTTCAGAGCATGGAAGACTAGAACTGACCTTGTTCTTGCAAGGCATAAGTTCTTGAGTATTGCGAAAGGAAAAGTAATTGAACCAATCGATCAAGCAGGAAAAGACAAGTTCCAAGAAGATGACATCATTGCCATGAGCATCATTGTCGAATCTGTTAGAGATCATCTGATTTCTTATATTGTTGATCTTAAATCTTCCCAGGAAATGTATGATGCTTTGCACTAGATTATACACCATCAACAACATTAGTCATTTTATAAGTCTATGGAATCATCTTCAGGATGTTACGATGACAAAGAATGATAGAGTGGCATCAAACTTGGTAAGAATATCTCAATTAAGAGATCAACTCAAAGTTATTGATGGAAATGTACCTGATAAACAACTTGCAGCTATAGCACTCAATGGTTTGCTTGACTCCTGGGATTCTTTTCGATCAAGTCTTAGTGGCAGAGAAACTACACCTACCTTTGATATATTGTGGGCTGCTTGCACTCAAGAAGAATCTAGGCTCATGTCTAAAGGCAAGATTCCAAATCTAGGTGAGGATTCTCAAGCTTTTGCAGCCCACTCAAAGAAGAACAAGGGAAGAAGAAATTTTGGAAGATTTCAAAGAATTTCAGGTAGAATACCTGCTCCAAGACCTTCTTGTTAATCTAGGTTGTCGTTGATGGCAACAAGATGTTAGATGATGATGAATAATGATGATTGATCGTACTTGAGCATTAGGTGATCTTTTGGATGATGGAGGACTACATGAAGACACATATCACTATGGCATAGTAACCTTATGATAAAGAAGGCTATGATGGAGAATCAAACCATGAAGAAGCCCAAGACATTCTGCCCTACCTCCATTTCTGCACCTGTAAATGACCAGCCACATTAAAAATTAATTTTCATTACCCTGGAGGCAGAATTTCTCTATGAAACCTTCACCATCATTTAGAGCATAATTTTAGCTTTCATATGAGCCCTCGTATGCCCCAAAACTCCCTGTGGTTAGAAAGATATTGATTTTTGAAGTTGTGAAATAATTATTTGTTTTTGAGCCGACCTGTCCTAGCTCCCAATGTCGGCCTGCCTCAGTGACGTGTCTCCTCACGCAAGACCAGTATAAATACTTGTCTTATCTTCTCATTTTAATCATCAAATTCAGCGAAAATCACAGAAGATAATCATTTCCAGTTCACACCTCGTGAACTAAGGGAGACCGAGGTAGGAGACTTAGAAGCCAAGGAAGATTTGTAATTGGGTTAGAAAAAGGACGAGCTTACTTGACATCTGCAGCAGACAAGGCTATAAGAGCTCAGATCTAAGAACATCACAGTCTCGGTAGAGCCCAGATCTATGCGATATTACAGTTTTGGTGGAGCTCAGATTTGTGGACAGAACTGTGTTTAGGGGTCGGGTTTCTTGCAAGGAGATAAAGGCAGGAAGCCACCATCACATTCACTCAAGCAGTCACCATTACAATACCCTCAGACCTGGTGCACAGTCAGGAGTTCGGACATTCTATACCCTCGGACTTGAGCATAATTCTGTGGCTCAGATTAGTACACTGATTATGTGGCTCAGGTAAATCTGTGATAAGAAGCAACCACAACTTCAGACCAGTTGAGCTGCACTGCATTTCGGAGTTGTCATACCCTTGACATATTCTCGGACCTGTGATGAAAGAAGCACCTAACTGTTTGTTGGAAGACTGTGATAAGCCAAAAAGGCTTGGACCTCTGTTATCTTGTAAGACTGTGATCCTTTCAAATTGTTGGAAGGCTAACGTATATTAAAGGGAAATCTACAAATCTGGTTTTATCTAAGGAGAAATGCTTCTGACCTGTGGAGACAAATAGATAGCAAAGGAACCCATGAAAAATTGTGTTTGGACAATGAACTAGTGATGAGTTTGAAGGCATAAATTATGAACAATGAAGTGATAATTTTGAAGCAGTGAAGCACTGTCAGTTATGAAGCAATTCAAGTAAGTTACCTATTCATCTTTATTAAACAGACTGAAGGATTCGTGTCCTAGGGGTTGGTGCCCCTAAACACAAGGTAGGTGCCTTGGAAAAGGTAGGGTCGAAGCCCTAGAGGTCCGAGCCTCATCAAAGTCCAAGTTGGTGCTTGGCAACAGATTGCCTGATTCATTGAAGTGTTGGTGCCCTCACACATCTATTGTACTCAATTATTTGAAAAAGGATTGAAGTTCTTATTAATCCTTAATAATAATATTATTATACACATCTCTATCTTTAATTGTGAAGAATCTAACTGGCAAAAATTAACAATTGAAAAGAAATACTGATTCACCCCCCTCTCAGTATTTCCAACACTTCTCCAGGAAGAGGACCTGCTCCACAAAGAAGACCTCCTCCTCCCTCTCAAGAAAGAAGGGACATGTCTATTGTTCAATGTTTTCGTTGCCAAGCATATGGTCACTATCAAAATAGGTGTCCTCAAAGGAATGATGATCGGAAAAGGAAAGGGAAACAACATGTTTCTGCAGCTGATCTTAATGAAACTTCATTCAAGAGGAGGCCTAGGAAGAATGATTTTCATAATGATAAGTATTCTTTTTATTATGCTTTCATAGGTTCTATTGCAAGCCACGATGAAATTTGTTTGGTAGGCAGTGGTGCCTCTAAGCACGTGACTAGAAGCCGTGATAATCTCTCTGAATTGGTTGAGAAGAAGACATCTCAAATAGTGGAGCTTGGAGACAATCGCAATTACAAAGTCAAAGGCATTGGTTCATCATCCTTCCAACTGGAATCAAGAAGTAATGTCTCTATTAACAATATTTTATATGTTCCTGGTTTGAAGAAGAATTTGTTATTCATTTCATCTCTTGAAGACAAAGGACATAGAATTTCCTTCATTGATGGTCAAGTTCTAGTATGGAAGAAAGACTCCTACTATGAATCTTCCGAACTCATTGGTGCATGAATAGAAGGCCTATATTGTCTCCTTGGTCATTCAATTCAATCATTAATACACAACACCTATGATCTTTGTGAACTATGGCATCGAAGGGCACGCTCATGTTCATTACAAAGCTTTGACTAGAATGAAGGATTTTGTTAAAGGTGTACCTCAAATCAAGATTGAACATGATGTTTGCAAAGGATGTGCTCTTGAGAAAATTTTCTAAGGATAATTTACTAGCAGTGATAGCAAGTCCAAAGGAATCTTAGACCTTATACATTCTGATGTTTGTGGACCTGTTGTTGCTCAAAATGTATAGGTACTACGACAACGACTCAAGTCGGGGGTTGTACTATAGAGAAAAATAAAAATGGGGACATGACACTCTTATTTCTATTTATGCAAATTTTGTCATCAGGTATCCATCAAAGGAACTAGATTGCACCTTTGACCTTAAATCTCCTTAAAATGAAGGTTGCTAGGGTTTGGAAAATAGAGAGAACTCTCTCTCCTCCCTCTCTGTCCAAGTTCCTCTTCCTTTGACCTCATCATATTGACTCCACAACCCAATTGATTGAAGGCTCTAGTTCTTTTATGTCAATCAACTCAAATTTCCATTTTTCTTTGTTGTATAGTCAACTAAGGTTAGGATCTAGTTATATCTGTAATTTATAGTTTAGTTGCACCAATATGTTTTTTTCCTAAAATTAGGCATTGCATCAATTAAAGTTAAAAAGGAAAAATATATTATTTTCTACATTTTTCACCCCCATTTTAAAGTTTGACGCCTAGGTCTTATTTGTTGTTTTGTGCATTTTCAACCATTAAAAGCATAGTGTTGTGCTATGCCTTGTTTATACCTCTAATAGCCTTGAACCTTTGTTGATCATTACCTTGAATAGGATATTTTCCACTGTTGTTGTACGTTTTGCATATTGTAAAGATGCATTCTCTTGAAACCCTAATTTATAACAGCAATTCATAAATTGATGGTACCTTGTGGGAAAACAAATTTAAACAACTATTAATATTATCTCATACTATTAGGCTTTGCTAGTAGTTTCCTCTGACCGGTCATCTCTCTTTCACCCCGAGCCTTTCCTTATTGATGACCTTTCTAGTGTATGTAATTTTGTGATCTCCTTAGACAATCATTTGGCTTAGACCCTATTGTCGCACAGAATGTCTAGGCACTGCGACAACGGCTCAAATCGGGGGTTGTCACCCTGATCCCCAATCTCTCCTTTTAAGTTTTCTCCCTACAAAAAACTAAGGGGGGTAGACCCTATGGAAATGGAAAGAAGGAGAACTAGTTGGGAACCAACTAGTTCGAGAGACAGAGTTAAGCGACTAAATACTTGTATTAGATCTAGCAAGATTAAAGGATTCAATTAAATTTGAATGATTGATATCAGTGCCTTATGGAATCAACTATCTTGCTAAGAAAATTAGAACCAAGTACTTGAGGAGAAATTGTTGCTTGTATGAATGACTATCCTATATGTAATGCAGATCCTAAAACTAATGTGAATTGCAGGAATCTTGGTTAATTTTAATTAAATGCCTATTCTAAGTTCAGACCCTTCGATCCTATATTGAGCATGATTTCGTAGTGAGTGGCAGAGATAAGTTAAGGTGAAGCACACTAAGGTGTGATTAACGATACCTCTCCTGAAAATCTAACATACTCGGTGTCTCTAGTGCTGCAGAGAGCTGGGGCTCTGACAACTGCAAGGTCACTGTTTTAAGTACTACTAAAACCAAGCTTCTCAAGTAACGATGGATGGGTACCTATCTTTCTATCAACCAAGCTTATGTTTGGAAGTGGATTTTAAATATGCAAGGCTAACTTAATATGCAAATGCACGAGAATATTTAGTGAAATGTGATGTGAAAACCCAAAACACTAGATTACAAATTATCTGATTTAACCACTAAGTACTTAAGCAAAAATGCCACTAATGAAGATGCCAAAGATTACCTAATTGAAAGATATACAATTTGTCAAAGATCCACAATAGAGCTCTCAAAGATATCGATTGCAATTACTTGCAAGTTTCCCAAACTTAAATATTCAATAAAGATCCAATAATTTAAGTAAATGAAACAAGAGTTAATTAAATAATAGGTGATTTTAATAGATAGCAAACATTTAAAAATCCCATGCCAATGATCATCAAACTCAGCTTAACCATATGAAAGTATTAAGCACTTAAATCACAGTAATTAATCATCAAGAAATACCATGAAATTTCGATGCTAAATAAACAGTTCGTCAAGCACTTTTATGGATTAAACGATCGTCTAAAATAATGCAAATCCAATAATAAAAAATTCCTATAGTCAAACTTAATATATTTAAAAAAATAAATTGTGTCAACTATAAGAATTTCTCCACAATTAAATATTTTCATTGAGGCTTAAGACTTTTATCATCTAAATGGCTCAAAATCCCAATGTCCCAAAAATTGATTTTTTCCCAAAAAATAAATTTTAATATCATACAAAAAGAATTTAAATTAAATTTGACTAATGTTAAAAAATTAATGAACTTTTTTTTTTATTTATGTACAAATAAAAAAATAAGTTAAAGTTTTTCAATTTTTTAATCTTTTAAATGTCAAAAGTTTTATAAGTTAATAAAAAAAAAACTTAATTTGATTTTAAACAAAAGTCAAACTTAAAAAAAAAAAAAAAGTTTAAATCGAATCTCATCAAAAGAATCAATGTTTAATGTTAATGTTTTGGTGTGTGTAGGTTTTCGTAGAGGGTCGAATGTAGGCGACGATGGGTCGTCGAGCAAGGGAGGCAACACGCAGAGCTAAGCATATAGTGTGAAGATTGTGGATCAGAGCAAGAGTGTGAAGGATCGGAGCTGAGGGCAAAGGAGACAGCCACGGGAGAAGGAACGTGGAGCGAAAGAGGAGGGAGGACGGCATATGGAGTCGAAAGGGATGAAGGAGAAGGAGGCTGCGTGAAGGATGCAGACAGTCAAACAAGGGATTGAGGCAACAGATGAGGACAAGGTTGCAAGAAAAACGTTTAGAAAACACAGAGGGGACGCAACAGAGGGAATGAAATGCAAAGGGAGGATGTCGCAGAAAGGAGTGGAAAAACGTAGGGGCAGAGTAGCGTGAGGAAAAAAACACAAGTTTAGCAAGAGCAAAGGAAGGAACGCTGGCAAGCGGAGGGTTAAGGGAAGAGGCACGGAAATGGAAAGGAGGTGCTACAGGCAGTGTTAAGGCATCTAAGAGAACACAACAAGGAGCCACGAGATGAAGGGAAGCAGCTAGGGGAATGTTGACCTAGAGAAGAGAAAAACGTAGGCACAACTAGTGCACTTAAAAAAAAACGAATTTTTCCTCACCCATAAATAATTTTTACCGAGTAAAAACTCAGATCTGAAAATTTGATTTGAAAATCCCTACAAAAATTCCGATCTTGACATCAGATCTTACCCTCCAGGGCCTTATATTTGTCTCAAATCTTTAAAAAAAAATCTCTAAAAACCCTCAAATGTCACTTGCACAAACCAGAAACAAGAAAACGTAGAAACCCAACACATGTACAAAAATATGAAAATGAAAACCCGATCCAGAATTAGAAAAAAAAAACAAAAACAAAAACAAAAACAAAAAAAACAAAAAAACAAAAACAAAAAAAAATCAAAATATTTACACAATTAAAATTACAAAACTATATAATATATCTACAGATCTATGCACAAGAATTGCAGATATGTCAAATCTGAGGAGTGTGAGTCTGATTCCACTCCCAGATCTGAAGATCTAAGGCTCTTACTAGCCAGATCTAACAATTTTTCCACGAAATATTACAAAATAAATGGTTTTTGGAGAGGTACTAGCCCAAAATTCCCTGCATAAAAAAATTGACCTTTAGATAAATCTTGAGATTATCATGAAGTAGGCTCTTCAGAAAATATATGTTGAGAGTTGGTTGGTCCAACCGAGGACTATTACCAAACGCTCAACGAAACCTTGGAGATCTTCTGCAAACGCTAGATCAACCATCAAACCAAGTAGAGAAATAGAATAACGATAAAATCTTGAAGAAATAGAGATATTTGCTACTTCAAACAAATTTAAAACATTACCCTAGATCCAACAAACTGAATAAGATACCTGTATTCAAATTATTCTATGAAAGCTACTGATTTGCGTTCTTCAAATAACATATGCAAAAATTAAAACAAGTTTACCATAAATTCATGAAGAGGAACACCATGGCAAGTTGAAACCCCAAAGACTTTGCATTTATTCCAAAAGATATACAAGAGAGCTTGAGAGCTTAGAACACGATCAAAAGATCGGATGAATCTATTGACTGACATCGACCTTTAATTTATAGATAAATTCTCCAACGGCTAGTTCCCTTGATCCCCGTCAAAGTAATCTCGATCATCAAAAAAGATTTGATTATCTTTTAATCTCGTCCGTCGAAATTATTATTTTTTGAGGAATTTCCAATTTTTCATTTAATTCATTTTTAATTAACTCGAAAATAATAATTTTGAGCTAATTACCTCAAAAAATTGACTTTGACTTAACTACCAAGGCCTAAGGGTCCAAAAATTTTCAAAATTTTCAATATTCCCTAGCTCCAGGACCTTCAAAAATTTATTTTTTAAGACCCACGAATTTTTCCTCTGAAAAATTTAAATTTACCTAAGACATAAAATTAATTAAATTTTTGGCTTAGGATTTTTTAATTTAATTTGGCCAAAGAATTTAATTAATTGACTTATGAGGGGATGAGTTATTTTTCCAACCCTCTTTACATAAGATTAATACATTAAACCAATGAGGGAGAACACCCGTTCGTAATAGACCCTCAATAATTTACCCAATTCTGCGACTCAAAACATGATCTAGTAGACCAAGTAATCTGTAATAAAATAATCTAGCCAATTAGCTAGGATCATTTCCAAATTACTTTTACAAAGACACGATAAAAAACACTAAGACTCACTTAATATCTTGACGACAAAAACCACCCTAGCTTTGGGATGAAGCTGAAGGGAAAAACTCTACCGATCATTTGTGTCTAGAGACATAGATGAATCAATGAGACAAAAAACCTCCTAAGATAGAAATCGTCCTCAAAATAATAGGCTTACCTAGGTTGTTACATACATAATGGTCTTACTAATATCATTTACATTATAAATATGCAGAATGGATTTACATCATTTACAAATTGTCGACTGGTCCAACCGAGGACTATCACCGAACGCTCAACGAAACCTTAGAGATCTTCTGCAAACGCTAGATCAACCATCAAACCAAGTAGAGAAATAGAATAACGATAAAATCTAGAAGAAATAGAGATACTTGCTACTTCAAACAAATTTAAAAACATTACCCTAGATCCAACAAACTGAATAGGATACATGTATTAAAATTATTCTAGGAGAGCTACTGATTTGTGTTCTTCAAATAACATATGCAGAAATTAAAACAAGTTTACCATAAATTCATGAAGAGGAACACCACGGCAAGTTGAAACCCCAAAGACTTTGCATTTATTCCAGAAGATATACAAGACAGCTTGAGAGCTTAGAACACGATGAAAAGATCGGATGAATTTACCGACTAACATCGACCTTTAATTTATAGATAAATTCTCCAATGGCTAGTTCCCTTGATCCCCGTCAAAGTAATCTCAATCGTCAAAAAAGATTTGATTATCTTTTAATCTCGTCCGTCGAAATTATTATTTTTTGAAGAATTTCCAATTTTTCATTTAATTCATTTTTAATTAACTCAAAAATAAAAATTTTGAGCTAATTACCTCAAAAAATTGACTTTGACTTAACTACCAAGGCCTAAGGGTCCAAAATTTCTCAAAATTTTCAATATTCCCTAACCCCAAGACCTTCAAAATTTTATTTTTTAAAACCCACGGATTTTTCCTTTGAAAATTTTAAATTTACCTAGGACATAAAATTAATTAAATTTTTGGCTTAGGATTTTTTAATTTAATTTGGCCAGATAATTTAATTAATTGACTTATGAGAGGATAAATTATTTTTCCAACCTTCTTTACATAAGATTAATAAATTAAACCAATGAGGGAGAACACCCGTTCGTAATAGACCCTCAATAATCTACCTAATTCTGCGACTCAAAATATGATCTAGTAGACCAAGTAATCTGTAATAAAATAATCTAGCCAATTAGCTAAGATCATTCCCAAATTACTTTTACAAAGACTCGATAAAAAACACTAAGACTCACTTAATATCTTGACGACAAAATCCACCCTAGCTTTGGAGTGAGGCTAAAAGGAAAAACTCTACCGATCATTTGTGTCTAGAGACAGATGAATCAATGAGACAAAAAACCTCCTAAGATAGAAATCATCCCAAAATACTAAGCTTACCTAGTTTGTTACATACATGATAGTCTTACTAATATCATTTACATTATAAATATGCAGAATGGGTTTACATCATTTACAAATTGTCGACTGAATGATGAAATTTGAATGGCACGAACACTCGAACATGATAGATCCCTTCTGCAAAAAACGGGGTGTACTACTATGGCGTTGTTGACACAAAGTGGTCAACAGACTCCTAGACATCTAACCTCTAAATCTTGCTAGGGAAGCTTCCCTTGTGGGGATAGTATCTTACCACAAAATAATAGGGAAGAAGCTACTGAGGTGGCAGAGGCGATTGATCTTGTTGTTGCCCTAAACCCAGAGTGCCTAATAAGGCTTTGCACTAGGTTGTTACATTTTGCGGTAACAATCCCTTATCCACATATTCTCATGCATATTTGTTCATTGAGAGTGAATTTCATGTATCCCTAGGAAATGTTGCATATTTGGAGGCATCTCATACCATTGGAGATTCTAGGGAGGCACCTTTTATCACATGAGGAAACTTTGCATTATGACCCCTTTCGTGGAGAGTGTCCTAGCCTCGAGTAGTATTTATAATGTATATGTTGAGCATACGAGGAGAGCATTCTAGCTTTATCAATGATAAGAAATATTCCATCCTACCTTTTGCACATATATTTGGAGTGCACTACCTTGAAAGTGGAGAATTGGTTGTTTGAACCACCTTTAGAACACTTGTTAATTTTAGATAACAATGGTATGTTCTATGCTTAGCACAATTTACTTCAATGTTCCTTAGAAGCCCAAAATCAATTTCCAATTATATCCAGTAACAATCACATTAACTTAATCACATTGATAGAAAATGCAAATAGAACATAAACAAAATGCAGAAGACAAGCCAAGACAAGAGGACACAATATTTGGCGAATGCCAGGGAAAAAACCCCAATGTGGGGAAAACTCTTTGATCAATTCTTCTTATTATTCTTCAATAGTTCAATAAAGAGAGAGAGTACAAATATTAAATTTATTTGCCCAAAATAGTCCTGTCAAAATCAGCAGTCAACTGTAGCGCAACCAGCAAGTCAACACTGGTCAAAGCAACTCCAAAATGTCCTCCAAGAAGCTCGGTCAACAACAGTCCAATTCAGCCTTCCAAGAGAGTCAAAGTCAACCCAAAACAGTTCAGTCAACGGAGGTCAAATGACCCTTGGTCAATGCTGGTATGTTCCACTAAAATTCAACATGTTTCTGACCTAGAAATATTTGGCCTCCTGCCACATGTACGAAGAAGAGAGAGGTTTCTCCAAGTTGTACAAACCAATCAAGAGAGGAGAGAGAGATGTATGATGTTATGAGTGATGTCAAAATGAGGAGAGAGGTCACTCCTATTTATACAAATCGTTGAGGGTGAGGAGACACATCTCTTGGGCTTCATGAGCCTACATTTGACTGAGGCTGACCTTGACAATTCGCACATGTGTGAAAATGCATTCAAAATCATACTTCTGCTAGTCCGAATGAGATGATCTTTAGATCAATCTTAGACCTCTCGAAAAGAGGAATCCAATAAAAATATCATCTCCATCATATGAGTTATCCAAGGTGGATGGCCCTACTTTCCAATTTTAATACTCCTCTCAGATGGGGAGAATTCCACCTGCCAATCCATCTGTTGTCACTAATTATCATGCCATCCTCAATCATCTTTGTCATCCTTGCTCTGCTGAACCATGAAGTAATAATGAAGAAGAATTGATCAAGAGTGAGTCACAAGACCTTGTCACTCTCTACTGACACAAGTCAATCCAGAGGTAGAACCTCAATTGATCCTACATTAAGTTGTTGAACACCATGCATCCTAGCATAGGGAGTACGACAGTACACGATGCGTCCATCGATAGTGCTATGGTCCTTATCCTCATTTCCCAACTCATTGGCCAGATGAGAGGTACTTCCCATGAGTCCCAGACTACATGGGTAGGATGTATGTTGGGGCATCAGCAGGAGAAGGTGAACCACTCATCCTGCTCATATGCCATAGGAGAAGGCGAACCACTCATCCTATGCATATGTCAATCGTAGGGGAAGGTGAACCACTCACCCTACACACATGTCAACCATCATGGGGTATCATAGGGGAAGGTGAACCACTCACCCTATACAAAGCGCACCACTAGGGGAAGGTGAACCACTCACCCTATGCTCGTTCATAGCTCTAAGATGTACCCCTAGCCCCCAGGAGATCCTAGAGCTCAATTTCCAACTCATGTGGGATGCTCATAGGAGAGTCTTTCCACGAATCCAAGTCTCTCACGGAAGGTTAAGAATTTGACCTTCCCCAAGGGATTTGCGAGAATATCTACGACTTGCTTAGCAGTCCAGATGTGATGAAGCCTTATTGCTCCCCGTTGTACCATATCTCGGATAAAGTAGTACCTAATATCAATATGCTTGGAGCAGTCGTGGAACACGGGATTCTCTGAAAGGAAAATTCCACTTTGGTTGTCGTAGTAGATCACGGTGGTATCCAGCACATGCTCAAATAGCTCACTAAAGAGCTTCCTCAACCAAACAGCTTCACAACAGGCCATACTACCAGCAATGTATTCGGCCTCAATGGTGCTTAAAGCAACCAAATTTTGCATCCTACTCATCCAGGATATCGAAGCAGATCCCAATGAGAAGCAACAACCAGATGTGCTCTTACAATCCACCACACTGCCAGCCCAATCAGCATCAGTATATCCATGTGGCCTCAAATTCCCAGCAGTGTATCTCATTCCATAGTTGATTGTGCCCCAGAGATATCTCAAGAGATTCTTTGTAGCAATCTAAGTCACCTAATATGGGGATACGGGGATACCGGGATTCGAAGTATCGGATACGGGTACGGTGACCCCGGAACAGGATACTTCTGGGATACGTTACGTTATATATTATTTTATTAAAAATATATATATATATATATATATATTTTAAATATATATATATTAATATATTAAAAATTAGATATTTTTTGCACAAATTCATACAAAATTCATTGATTCAAACATAGATATTAGATACTCATGAGTCATACATCATCATTGATACTATAATACAAATTACAATGATACATTGATACACCATACATGATACAATTGTCAAATTTACTCAGAAAGACAAGATTGAAGATAGTAAGATACTGTAGTTTTTTCATTAAGTCATCAGAATCAAAATGTGTTACATAAGAACACTGCCAATGGCAAATAGAAATAGAAAATACAAAATCAACTACAGTCTACAAGACTACAAGCCTGAAGCCTCAATGAGTCAAAGTCATCAATCCTCATAATCAGCATAACTGTCCAAATCCTGATCATCATGCTCACCACTGCTATCCTCTGCCTCTGATGCATCCTCCTCCTCTATCATCTCTGCATCTGCTGGTGTGGAGGATGACCCCTCTAATCCATCATCAAATCTGACAGGCTCTAGCACTAGCGCATTGAGATCCAAGTTGGCCAATGCCATCTCAACACTGCTGTCTAGACCCATATCATCAGGAAAGACATCCCACATCTTTGTCTTTCACTTCAACCACTCCTCCCTCTGCCTGTAGATGAGACGAAGGTTGGTGTGCACATACACCATTGTCTCTGCCTTGGACTGCTCAAACCTGCTCCTCTTCACACTATACAAATTCCCATATGTGCTCCAATTCCTCTCGCAACAAGAGGATGAAGTCACCTGAGAGAGGAGCCTCATGGCTAACTGCTGTAGAGGAGGGCTTGCTGCCCCATGAGTTGCCCACCAAGAATGGGGCTTCTTAGCCCCCCTATCTCGAATCAAATCATAGCCTCCAAATCGCCCCCTACCAGTGGAAAAATCTGCAAAGGCATCCTCCACCTCATCAAGGGATGCCCTATCCTGAAAAATCCTCCTCAATGCATCTTTCCTCCCCTGTGAGATTTCAGCATCCATGTGAGGAGCGAATCTGCGGGAAGGTCCACCATTCAGCCACTCATGGTTGTAGTATTTTGGGTTCAAGGAGTGAGCCAAACAATGTAAAGGTGTGTGATTCTTGTCCCATCTGCTGACAAGAATATCCTGTATGACAGTGAAGAAGGCCTCAGGTGATGTCTCATACTCTGGGCACTGACTCTGTAAAATAATGGTCCTCACAGACTCAATCATGGAATCCCATCCCTCATAAACCTCTGCTAGGATGGGTTGCTCTGTATCTGCAAATTTGAGCAAGGAAATGATAGGCTCCATGATCTAAATAATTAGATCTACCTTCTCCCACCATATATCATCCAACACTATGTCCTTCACCTTCTTTGAGGCTACTTGATCCGTCTTTCTCCAAAAAGACCAAAACTCTGAAATAACCATAGACCCAAGAGCAGTCTTGACCTCCCTCAACCTCTTCAACATGATGAATGAAGAGGCAAACCGTGTATCTGCAATCTTCAACAATGATAGATTGTTGTACTCCTTGTAGATAGTGAGGGCATTTGTATAGTTTGTTACAAAGTTGCGGATATGTCGGGCATCCTCAATAGTGGCTCCAATCCAAACCACATCAGAAGCAATAGATTTCAGTGCCAAGTTCAATCACTGGACAATGCAAGGTGTCCAAAATACTTGTGGATATTTTGCTTCCACAATCATGCCAGCAGCCTTGCAAACAGGTGCATTATCTGTAATGATTTGCACACAACAATCCACACCTACACTTTCAATAACTTTGAGAAATAACTCACCCATATATTGTGCATCCTTGTACTCTCCAAATGCATCCACTGTTTTCAAGAAAACTGCACCATTCGTGGATGACACCATGAAGTTAATGAGTGGGTGGCATGCTGGATCTGTCCATCCATCAGAAACAATGCTAACCCCAGATGTTGGCCATGCTGATTTAATAGGCTCAAGCATTTTGTCCACCTCTTTCTTTTCCTTTGTCAACAATGTGGTTCTGAGCTTCTCTGACCCAGGAGGCACATACCCTGATGGAGCCCCATGACAAAGAGCTCGACACATCTCAATAAATAGAGGTGACCGTGCAACATTAAAGGATATGAAGTTCTGATAGAAAAAAAATGCAATGGTGAGGTCAAGCTCTTCCCTTTTATCTTTTTGGAAAATCTTGTCCATTGGACCAGTTGCCTTTCTCTTTGCTAATTCCTCAAGAATGGAAGGGGGTCATCAGTCTTGGATTTTTTTGATTTTGCTGCCACATTTGCCTCACCAATACTCGCCTCTTTCTCCAATTTCTTCCTATTTGGCGATTCAATTGTTGTACAACATTTAACGCCACAACCTGGAATACCCAACAAATGAGCTTTCACACGGAAATATGTGCCATTGAAATGGCCATTGCAAAAATTGCATTTCCATGAACAATTTCCTCCTCCCTTTTTTGCTGCCCCTTCCTCTCTTGTCACATATTTCCACAATGGGTATTTGGGGTCAACAATTTGTTTTCCCTGCACATTTGAAGCTACTGTTGCAGCCCCACTTCCAATGGATGGAATACTTGCAGACCCTGGTGAAAGAGGGACAGGAGGGGCATCTCCAATGGAGACATTCTTCCCCTTTTTTTGCCCCTGTCTTGCTGCCTTTGATTGAGCCATGAATACTGTAAAAAATAAACAAAAACAACTAAATATATAAAACATATGCATGCAAACACTAACAACAAACTAAATGCAAAATATAGAGGGACAATGCACTTACCGGATGCTCGAATCTCTTCGAAAGAACTCCCTTTCTCCTTGCTCACACTTGCTCCTTACTCACACTAGCTCTCCTTCTCACTTCACAAATGAAATGGATGAGAAAATAGAGAAGAAAAACCGCACTTTATAAAAAAAATAGCGCGATTTTGCTTGCCACGAGCCCGGCTGTACGGGATACGGCGTATCCGACGAGGTACGGTCGGGATATGGCGTATCCTTTTCGGACACGCCGTATCCCGACCGTACCCCGTACGGATACGCCGTATCCTTTGAATTGGGGCCGAATCCGGTACGAGTAGGTGTCCGATACGGGGATTCGATGGCATTTTAGGAGTATTCGGTGACTTAGGTAGCAATCCAATATATGTGATGAGGCTCGACCATAAATTGACTCAATGTGTTCACATTGAAGCATATGTATGGACAGGAGTTCACCAAGAACATTAGATCCCCCACAAGTTGTCGATATTCGGAAGGATTTGCCAAATCTAGCCCAACAACATTTCCACATAGTTTCTTGAAGTTGAGCTCCAACGAAGTAGTCAGAGACTTGTATTCCACCATCCCACATCTTTCGAGTAGCTTCAGAATGTATTTTCCTTAAGAAAGGAAAACCTCTCCTGGCTTTTGCCAAACCTCTAAGCCTAGGAAGTAGTGCATCAACCCTAGGTTCTTCATCTCGAATTCGGAAACCAACTCCCTCTTGCATTGATAAATGAGAGGATTTGGACCTGTCAGAAGAGATCATCCACATAAAGTACCAGAATGAGAGCCCTATCCTTTTCAACCTTGAAGTATAGGTTCGGGTCAGCATCGCTTCTTGTAAAACCTAGCTTCATAAGATAGTTATTGATCCTCTAATACCAAGCCCTGGGGGCTTGCTTCAACCCATAGAGGGCTTTCTTCAACCTGCATACATGTGACTTTCGATCTAGAACTTCGAACCCCTCAGGTTGATCTATATAGACTTCCTCCTTAAGCGAGC
This sequence comes from Pinus albicaulis, assembly GCA_034641835.2. Taxonomy (NCBI): domain Eukaryota; kingdom Viridiplantae; phylum Streptophyta; class Pinopsida; order Pinales; family Pinaceae; genus Pinus; species Pinus albicaulis. Next base: position 1,572,695,213 of record CM076579.1, read on the forward strand.
CATGCAAGAAAGTAGTTTTGACATCCATTTGGTGTAGGCTCCATCCTTGAGAGGCAGCAAAAGTGATGATAGAAAGGATAGTGGTTTATCGGGCAACTGGTATAAATATCTCACATCATAGTCCACTCCTTCCTTTTGAGAGAAGCCTTGAGCAATGAACTTGGCCTTGAACTTTTCAACACTCCCATCAGCTCCATGTTTGATTTTGTAAAGCCATTTTGAGCTGACCACAGATTTGTCCCTGGGTCTAGGAACCACATCCCAGACATCATTCTTCATGATCGATTCATATTCCTCATTCATAGCATCCTTCCATACTTGGTGCTTCACACCTTCTTTGAATGTACAAGGCTCAGATTGGACAATGGTGCTCATGGCAGCTAAGTACCCTTAGTACTTGTTTGGCTTCTTAATTTCACGAAATGTCCCCCTTGGTGCAATATGTTTTACAGCATCTTCGAGAGTGTCTTTGAGCCACGAGGGTCTTTTTCTTGAGGTAGTGGGCTCACCAGGAGGTGGATCAATGGGATCCATTGGGCCTTCAATATCAAGCATCGATTCATCTGTCGGAGCTTCATCCTACTTTCCTGCATCTTCATCATTGTCCTTCCTTGGAATAGGAAGATCTCTAGCCATTCCAAGGGTAGCATCCTCATCGAAGGTGACATCATGACTTATTTCCACTTCCCTTCGACTAGGCACATAGATTCTATATGCCTTTGAAGTTTCACTGTAGCCTACAAATGTTCCTTTCCTCCCTAATGCATCCAGCTTGCTTCTCTTCTCTTTCGACATATGAAAATATACAGGACAACCAAAAATTCTAAAATGAGAAACATCAAGTTTCTTACTAGTGAAAACTTCTTCGGGAGTTTTGAAGTCCAATGCTTGATGTGGGCATCTATTTTGAACATATACGACAGTGTTGGAAGCTTCTCCCCATAAGAACTTTGGTAGGCCTTGTCATGAAGCATGGCACGAGTAGCTTCTATGATGGTTCGATTCTTCCTTTTGGCAACTCCATTTTGCTCAGGAGTATATGCAGTAGTGGTCTCCCTCTTAATGTCAACTTCTCTATAATAGTAATTGAATTCATTTGACTCATATTTGGTTCCATTATCGATCCTCAATATTTTGATCTTCTTCCTTGTCTGATTTCAACCAAGTCTTTGAAGTAGTGGAACCATTTAAACACTTTGTCCTTCTTCTTCAAAAAATAGATCCATGTTTTGCGAGAGAAGTCATCCACAAAAATAGCATAATACAAATATCCTCCCAAACATGTTACTGACAACATACCAGATAAATCAGAATGGATCAATTGCAGAATGTCAATAGTTTTACTTTCACTTGAGGGGAATGGTCCCATTGTATGTTTCCCAGTTGCACAACCATGACAAACACCTTCATGATCTACTTTGAATCTGGGCAAACCTGTGACAATCTTCCTTGCATCAGGTAGGGCTTTATAATAAAATCTTCGATGCCATAATTCGGATTGAAGAGAAGGATCGCACGTCATAGCTCCCCAAGGACTTCCTCCAACCTCATTAAGACCTTCAACCCTAAATCCAAGTGTAAAATCATCTTTCAGGTTCCTTTGCCAAATATGTACCTTCCCATCAACGAATGCTACCTTGAAGCCTTTGCCTTCCATCGCAGAAATAGATACCAAGTCCTTTTTCAAGTCAGGTACATATAATACATCTTGTAAATGAAGGATTTGACCTTCATTTAAATGAAGAGTAACATTCCCTATCCCTTTCACAGGGCAGGTGGCATTGTCCTCGAGGATGATCTCCAAATTAGTCTTCGTTTCAATCAAATTTGAGAGGGACTCTTTGTACCCACTGAAGTGCCTTGAGGCACCATTATCAATCAACCAATTATCCAAAGTGTCTGTAGGAGAGGCAGTAGTGATGGCAGAAATAAAATAAAATTCATTTTGCTTATCTACAACATTAGTTTCCTCATACTTGGATTTTCTCGACCTTTTACAAGGTCGACCATTTCCATATCGTGCAGGAGCATTTCTCTTCCCTTTGTTGTTGAAGTTGTTGTTCCTTTGATTGCCATTGTTGTTGTTGTCATCATCCTCTGGTGTATCATTCTTATGAGGACACTCTCTAGCATAGTGGCCAAACTTGTTACAATTGTAGCATCTTCCCTTTCTTCCTTTTTTGAATCCTTGCTTGAATCCTTGACCTTGTCTCTTTGGACCAGCATTGTGCTTTCCTTTTGGCTTTTCAAATACATGCATCTATCCAAAGTCTCCTACACACTAGGGAGGTTACTCAACCAATTCCTCATTTTCCTAACCATCATGATAAATTTCCTCAAAGCATTAAATGGAGGATAAGACACCTAAGTAACCCTATCTTACCCATTTACAATTTACTTTAACCCCTTACATTCATTTACTTTACCTTTTGACTTTTACAAAATTCAAACTGAAAACTACAAAAAATTACACACTAAAAATTCATCAGAATTATCAAAAAATTGCAGTAGCGTAGGAAGCTGTTTGAGGCCATTTTTAGGTGCCTTGCTGAAGTCCAAATTGAAATCTGAGACCTATTCTGGAAAACTGGGAGAGTGTAGATGTCTTTTGAGTATTTACGCATGCAAAAAGACCCATGTTTTACTGAGATATGGCCATTTTCCCAAGGTATCTCCCTGTGCGCAGCGAAAGTGAAAAAGAGGGGAAGAATGTTGATTTTTGACCCCTTTTTTGCATTTTTTTCAATATTTGAGCCCTGGATCAAAAATCTAAGCAAATGGGTTTTGAGAGGAGGCCATTAGCTTTCTATAAATGTCAACCATTTGCCATTTGGAGGCCTGAGGAAGAAGCACAATGTGAGCTCTGCACTTCTAGACCTAGTCAAATTTCTGAATTTTTCAAAATTGCACCAAATTTCACCAAAATACAAAAAATGCTCTAAATCTTCTCAAAATTGGTCCAGAAGTGCCAAATGAGGTGTGTTATGCAATCATGGATGCATCAACAAGTAAATCCAACTTACCCTTCTCCTCATGGTTGATTAGGGTTTCCTTTAGTTTGGCTTGTAGTTGCTTGACCTTGAGATTACAAATTTGATTTAGGGCATAGTAATGGTCAGCCATGTGCTTGTTAATCTTGTTATCCTTGTTGGTTCTCAAGGAGCTTCTCCAAATGGATGTTGACTTTCTCAAGCCAAAGCTCCTTGTTCTCATTGATCTCATTGGCTATCCTATATTCAAAACTAAGCTCTTAATCTGTAGGGTCTTGTTCTCTTTCCTTCTCCAATGCTCTTTTGAGACCCATGGTTCTTGGCCTCTACCTTCTTACTTGATGGTCATGCTCATCATACTCATCTATGTTAGCCACTGCTTTGCCTTTCACATCATGCTTTCTTGCCTCAAACTGACTTTTCTCCAAGGATAATTGTTTTGCCTTCAGTTGTTGGTTTTCTTGCTCTAGAAATGAAATGATGAAGTTTTCCCTTGCCAAGTTGTCTTGGAGTAGTTTGATATGGGCATCATTGTCTTTGATAACCCTCTCTAGGTTTTCAAACTCATCACTAGCCTCCAAATCTACTAGGTCAAAATCATGCTCTTCCTCATCATGCATGGATATGTCATGTTGTACTGATGTTCCCTGCTGTACTGGGGTGGGCTTGGCCCCTTCCTCAATTTGAGGAGCAAACACATGCCTTTTGCCTCTCTGATATGTATGAGTGACCTCAGGCCTAGGTCTCTTTGTCACTGCTTCTTTAGGTGATTGAGTTTCCACCTTGCTTGATGAACCAACCCCCTGCATGGTATGTGACATGGTCTGCTGCTAACTTGGTGTAGTAGTTATGTGCATTTGCAAGGCTGCCTCAATGAAGGAATCCCATGTCATGTTCTTTTCTGCCAACTGATGGAGAATTATGACCTTCACCAAACTATGATGGAAGAGACTAGGATAATGCTCTTTGTTTTTAACTTGCACCTTTTCAAACATCTTGATCACACTCTTATACAAGAAATTGCACAAACTGAGAAACTTCACAGCTGTGAAGTGCATGAGCAGTCTAATGTGGTATTGATACAATCTTGAAAACCTACTCTCACATGTGAAAATTTTCATGACAACCTTCATTAATGGTGCATATTGTAGAAATTTCTGAATCTTATACTCTATGTAGACATTATTACTGTTAATCCGATTATGCTCCTCCTACTTATACAACTTATTAACTGAATAAATTCAAGTTAAAATCGAAGCAAAATACATAACAAATCTCTACCAATTCAGATCTAGAATAAGCACATGCACACATTGACAAAGTGACACGGTTATTTCTGGACAAACAGTTCCCGGAAAAACCCAATGTGGGAAAACCAGTCTCTGGCTGTTGGAGCGTTCTATTATTAAAAATATTTCTGAATACACAAATTTGGGTTCCAAATCTGGAAAAACTGACAGAGAAAACACTAGATCTACAGTTCACTAGCTGATTTGGGCCAAAGTAATGACTGATCCACACCCTCAAACGGGATTTACAGAACTCAGCCAAGATTAGGACCTAGAAACCCTAGTGTTGCCCCTGAAAGCCTCTACGTCAGCCTCTGAAGTCCTCCAAACCCTCAGGGCTGCTCCAAAAGGGACCGCGTTACCCAAACTAGGTGACGCAGTCACTACGCTGCCCCTGAAGGGTCTCTGTGTAACCCCTGAGGGTTTCCTGCTAAAACTCATGTTGTCATTGCTGCTGCTGCCTTCTTCTGCGTTGTCCTTGCGCTTATCTCTGCCTCTTGTGTATTCTATACCCCGGGATCAGATCATCCCCTTGGCCTAAATTCCCCTCACTACAGCTCTAGCAATACATCACACTATGCATTACATGATTTTGGGCACTAGTTCTATGCTGCTGAAGCTTGGTCTGCTACCACTCAACTCTGCACTGTTGTTGCCATTCTGTATTGTTGCCCATGACTCTGACATTGCCACTGCAACTTCTGTACTGCAGCTCCCTCTCAATATGATGCATGTATGCTACTCATAGCATTGCCACTGCTGATCTACTGCACTGCAACTTCAGTTGTTGGGAGAAACAACTGAATCTCCTGCCCAATCTTTGACAGACAAGTCAGATGGGCTGCATCCTCATCACTGAAGCTCCATAGGCTACAGATCTGTGCTGGCATCTAAAGAATGATGCACAGCTACAGCTCTCCCTGTGTAATCAAACTCCCTCTACACCACTGAAGTCACATCAGCCCCTTGTGCTAAAATCTATCATGGTGCTACTGCACTACGCTATCCCTCTGAAGCTTTTTGCACTGCTGCAACTCTGCACTGCGAAAGCAGCACTGCTCTACGCTGTTGAAGTCACATCAGCCTCTGCAATGCTACTGCTTCTACATCGTTGCTGCTTTGCTCTGCACTGCTCCTTCCAATCTTTAGATCTGCCTCTGCCTGCTTCATCTATGACCTATGCGCCCACTGCTCTACTTGTCCCGCTACTGTCTTAACTTTTAAGGCTGTCGTAGCTCGCATGTGATCCAAGAGATGAGCTGCTCAAAGATCCCGCCTCTCCTCCATGTAACTCCTCTACATGTCCATGTCACCCCACCTCCGTGGTTCATGAGCGCTCATGGCCACGTCATCTTCGGCCATTTGCTCAGCAAATCTGTCGGAGCTCCTCCTCTCTATACTAGAGATTTGGATCTAGGGTCCTTTACGAACTGGGCACCCTCTGCTCCCTCTGACAATTGATTTCCCTCCTTGGAAATCTGCCAAATCAACTATGATTCAGCTCTCTTTGATCCTTTGATCAAGCTACAAGTTTCTTTGGCTAGAAACTCTCTGAGAAGCTGATCTCCTCCCACTCTTTGTCACTTGTGCTAAGGCTAAAATCTGAAAACCTCAAAATTTTAACCCCACCAGCTCTTCTGAATTTTTATAGTCTTTTCTGGATCTGACAGATTCAGATTTGAATCACACTGGCTGGCTTCAGACCAAACCAACATTTTTTCTGAGCTGCCTCTACGCAGTAATTGTGTGGGCTTGCTAGGACACAGAACTAGACAACGTCACCCTTCCCTTTGCGTGAATCTGCTCCTGAAAATTGCGCTGTACCTTCATATCTACGTTCATGCTGCTTTTCCATCTGCCTTTTGCATTTAGATCCTTCAGACTCTCCTGTTTGTGACCCTCCTAGATCGGCAATTGCTCTGATACCATGTAGAAATCTCTGAATCTTATACTCTATGCAGAAATTATTACTGTTAATCCGATTATGCTCCTCCTACTTATACAAGTTATTAACTGAATAAATTCAAGTTAAAATCGAAGTAAAACACATAACAGATCTCTACCAATTCAGATCTAGAATAAGCACATGCACACATTGACAAAGTGACATAGTTATCTCGAGACAAATAGTCCCCAGAAAAGCCCAATGTGGGAAAACCGGTCTCTAGCTGCTGGAGGGTTCTATTATTAAGAATATTTCTGAATACACAATTCTGGGTTCCAGATCTGGAAAACCCGACAGAGAAAACACTAGATCTACAGCTCACTGGCTAATCTAGGGCCAAAATAATGACAAATCCACACCCTCAAACGGGATTTACAGAACTCGGCCAAGATTAGGACCTAGAAACCCCAGTGCTGCCTCTGAAAGCCTCTACGTCAACCTCTAAAGTCCTCCAAACCCTCAGCGTTGCTCTGAAAGGGATTGCATTACCCCAGACTGGGTGATGCAGTCACTACACTGCCCCTGAAGGGTCTTTGCGTAACCCCTGACAGTTTCCTGCTAAAAATCACGTTGTCCTTGGAGGGACTACGTTGTCCTTGTTGTTGTTGTTGTTGCTGCCTTCTTTTGCGCTGTCCTTGAGCTGATCTCTACCCCTCATGTATTCTAGACCCCGGGATCAGAGCATCCCCTTGGCCTAAATTCCGCTCACTGCAGCTGAAACACTTCTGAGTATTCTTAGCAAACCCTGCCCTAGAATCTCAGCTTAGCTTTAGTGATCTGCCTCTGTGTGTCTTTACAAATGACCCCAAGCATCTCCTTTATACTTTTCTCGTTGAAAAATCAACAGCCATGATCAAATCTTGAATCAATGGCTAAGATTAAAAAAAAACTTGATCTGTGTGACTTAGGACAATTTCATCACATGTTTAATTATATTCACTTTAATTATTTAAGTTCCCTAAGTTTTAACTTAGGAAATACATTAAAATAATTAATTAATTTAATATCTCCTAAACCAGATGAAATTTCCCAAATCTATTTCTGGGACTTGTAGATCAAGTGTACTCTAGTCCCTCCACAAAATTTGGGAGCTAAAGCACAACTGATGCTACCCCAAATACACAAAATCTCAACACATATCTCTCCAACAAATATCTGAATGGGAAAATATGTGAATGAGCTCCTTTGTACTGTGATTTCAAGTAGGGTTTGTACTCCTCAAGGTCTAGGTTTATGCTTTTGCACCAATACTCACCATCATTTGGTATTCCTGTAGCATGAGATATGGCATCTACTGTGAATATGAAATCAATCCCTGCAATGGTAGCCTTTTCTCCTTTCAAAGTGGTGGTAAACATATCTGTGATCTACTCATGAAAACCTACCTCCTCCACTCTTTGAAAAAACACTAAACCACTGACATCTTCAATGCACTTTTTGATGAGTGGTGAGGAAGTAATTTCATTGCAGTTGGAGGGCTCAAACCTCAGTATCTTTCCCTGATCCAGGTGGATATTGGTGGCCACCTGCCTATTCCACTTGGGGCCCCACCATTGTCTCTTTCAGTTTTTTCACAACTTACTATTTTTAGCAGTTTTTCGGGTCCTGAACTTCCGAAGCCGTTTTGAAGCCCCAAACAAAGATAGTATGTCGAAGTTACGTCCCCGGGAAGTTGAAACACCAATTTACCCAAACAGGGCCCACAGTTTTGGCGCTTCATCTCCTACGGTTAGGTTTTTGGACGTTTAGAGTTCTCCATTGTTTCTCCATAATAAATAGGCCCTCGAACCTCATTGTAACACAGTTCAGAGGTCTGTAACCGCCACATCTCTTCTCAGAGATTCGCTACCAGCACCCTAGCTATTTTATTTCCATCATGTTTGTAAGCATAATTCTGTGATTTGATATTAATGAAATGAAGCCTTATTTCCGTTGTATTTCTATGTTTATGGTTATTTCTATATTCTATTACGTTCTTGCATAAATCCGGATCAGTGGTATCAGAGCGGTCTATTTTTTCTCGATCCTTCTTTGCATGTCCCCAACGAGGTCGGGGTATAAGGAGTTAGGGCTCGATCTGGTGGAACCTTTGCAAGATTAGCCTCGCAAACCCCAACGGACGCCCATGGGGGACGAAAAGAAAGATGAGGGAGCAAGAGATCCTATCAAAATATTGCTCGAGGAGGCCCTCGAAAAACAAAGGAACACGATGATGAATAACTTTGCCCAGATCCTTCAACGACTGTCCACCAGCGGCGCATCTGCATCCAGCAGCAACTCTGGAGGCGCGACTCCCTTTAAGGTACAAGTAAACTTTGACATTCCCATATTTGAGGGTCAAATAGATGCAGATGTCGTAGATAGATGGTTGAATCTATTAGAAAGATATTTCTCGGTTCATGACTTTTCTGAACAGGAGAAGATTATTTTTGCACTTCTCAAAGCTACCCCCCATGTCAAGGACTAGTGGGAAACCTACTGTGAGAAAAAGGGCGAGACAGAACCCTCTCTGTTCTTAGTAGTACCCACTTGGAATTCTTTCCAAGATGCCATCAAGGAACAATACTATCCCGTGGGGAGCTATGAGGACAAGTACAAATAATGGACCACCCTGCGGCAACAAAGGGATCAAGATGTGCATGAGCTAACGAATTTGTTCCATACCATGCGCACAAAGTTGGGTATCAAAGATTCAGAGAAACATTTAGTGCTAAAGTATCGCGGTTGTCTGCACAGATATATTCAGGAGGAAATGGAGTTCCTCGACATCTCCTCGCTTGGTACGGCATACCGATATGCTGCCAAGATTGAGCAGAAATTCAAACTAAAGAAGCGAGACTTTGGATCTGCGAATCAAAAGCAAGGGAAAGGTGCCCCCAAACCGCAGAACAAAGGACAAAGCCAAGGCATGGCGGCCCAAGACAACCTGCCAAAGACACAAGCAAAGAACAACACTGCAAAGCCAAAGAAGGACACGGGAAAGTGGTGTGAGTTCCATAAGAGCTCCACTCAGAACACAAGTGAGTATCGGGCCAAGCAGTCGTTGGTGGCTGAGATGAGGGCTTCTGAATCAGATGCATGCTCCAACTCTGAATCAGAACTTGACAAGGTGAATGACAAAGGGAAGCAGATTATTGATGCAGAGCCCAACACCACTATTGCCACTATGAAGATCTGGAAGGAGGAACCAGAAGATCTAGAGGAGGCAGAGCGTCTCTTCCACTCCCAGATGTGGGTAAAGGGTTCCTCGCTACGGTTCATTATCGACAATGGGCGCCAAAAGAACCTCATTTCAACAAATGTCGTGAAGCGGTTGGGCTTGCCAACCATAGAGCACCCATAACCATACACCATCAGGTGGCTTCACCAAGGACGGGATCTCCGCGTTAGCCAGCAGTGTCGCCTTCCCTATAGCATCAAGCCCTTCAAGGATGAGGTATTGTGTGACATTGCTCCTATTGATGTTTCTGATGTAATATTAGGCCAACCATACTTGTGGAAGCGACATGCTGTGTATGAGTCCCGGCCTTGCGCTATTATTGTTACTTTGGGAAATAAATTGTACAGGATACCAGAGGTACCACCACCTCCCACTATCTCTTTGGTTACCGCAAAACAATGCAGTAAGCTCATTTCCCAAACCAGGAAATTTGTTTTCCTGATGATCCGCCCCCAGGGCAAGAAGAAGACTGTGGCCACGACCTCTAGACATGGCTCCTCTGCACGACAACAAATGGACAAGGTTGTGGAGGAGTACGGGGACATCTTCACCTCACCCACAGGGATGCCTCTACACTGTCAGGTCAAGCACCCCATTAACCTAACCCCAGGTGCGCCGCTACCCAATGGACCGATCTATAGGCGCTCTGTTCTGAAGAATGATGAAATCAAGAGGCAGATTTAGGAGATCCTACAGAAAAGGTCACATCTGGCTAAGTTCATCGCCCTGTGGGAGCTCGATTGTGTTGGTACAGAAGAAGGATGGGACTTGGAGACTATGTATTGATTATCGGGCGAAACAAGATCACTATCTGGAATAGGTACCCGATCCCACAGATTGATGACCTTTTGGATCAACTCAAAGGGGCAAAATATTTCAGCAAGATCGACTTGAAGTCTGGGTATCACCAGGTACCAATCAAACCCTCTGATGTGTGGAAGACTGCCTTCAAAGCCAAGGAGGACCTTTTCGAATGGCTCGTCATGCCTTTCGAATTGACAAATGCTCCCGCAACCTTCATGAGGTTGATGGATGTCATCTTGCGTCCATTCACCAACTCATTTGTAGTGGTATACTTGGATGACATTCTGGTCTTCAACCAGACTTGGGAAGAGCACCTCCACCACATCCGAGAAGTCCTCCAAACACTGCGGCAACACAAATTGTGTGCCAATTTGGAGAAGTGCACTTTTGGCATGACCCAGGTTCAATATCTGGGATACATTATTGATGAAAAGGGGGTGCATGTGGATCTAGCCAAGATCCAAGTCATTCGGGATTGCTCAGCCCCAACCACCCTAACAGAGCTTCACAACTTTCTGGGTCTTGCTAATTTCTACCACAGGTTCGTGTTGGGATTCTCTCATATCACTTGGCCCTTGAGTCAAGTCACCAAGGGAGGAGCAAAAGCAAAATTCTGTTGGTCAGAATCTCAATAGAAGGCGTTCGTAGAATTGAAACATCGCCTGTGTTCTGCCCCAGTGCTCACATTACCAGACTTGCAACAACCATTTGAGATCGAAACAGATGCCTCTGACTATGCTATTGGGGCAGTTCTTACTCAACAGGGGCATCCAGTGGCATATCACAGCGAGACATTGTCCAACACAGTTCAAAAGTATCCCACTTATGACAAAGAAATGCATTCCATTGTGCTGGCTTGTCGACAATGGAAGCATTACATTTTGGAGAAGGAGACAATCATCCACACAAACCATCGACCCCTGTAGTTCATACAGACACAAGGGAAGTTGCAAAATGATCGCCATTAGAAGTGGTCCACATATCTGCAACAATTTCATTTGAACATCGAGTACAAGAAGGGTAGCACCAATAATGTTGCATACTGCCTCAGCCGACCACCAATCGTGGCCATAACCACCGTTCTCAACTCTTGTGGGCATGAGACTTCTGATTGGCTGCTTCTCTACAAGAGCGATCCAAAATTCAGCTACACATACAAGGCACTCTTGGGGGGTATGCAAGTTCTAAATTTTCACCTCCAAGATGCACTATTATGTCACCTGGGACACCTTTGTGTTCCTTCAAGCGAGCGTGCCAAGATGATATGGGAAGCACACTACAGTCGAGTTGCTAGGCATTTTGGGGTCGAGAAAACAATGGCAGTACTGCAGAAGTATTTTTATTGGTCGAACCTTCGACAGGATGTCGGGAAGTACATCAAATCCTGCACTACTTGCTCCATTGCGAAACTGACCATCAAGAAGCAAGGGCTCTATACTCCACTACCTACCCCTAGTCGACCTTGGGAATCCATCTCCATGGATTACATGTCAGGCCTTCCTTCTACCAAGCATGGAAACGACTGTGTTTTCGTGGTCGTCGACAAATTCTCAAAGATGGCCATTATGGCGGCCTGCAAGAAGAATATCACAGCAGAAGCCACTACTAAACTCTTATTTGAACGAGCGTGAGTGCACTTTGGGATCTCACAGTCTATCATATCAGATCGCGACAACAAGCTCCTCAGCACATTTTGGTCTAGCCTCTGGTCAATGTTGGACACCAAGCTCACCAAGTCCACAGCTTTCCATCCCCAAACTGATGGCCAGATAGAGGTCGTCAACAGGATGATTGTACACATTCTGCACATGCACAATTCAAAGCATCCACGCACATGGGATGAGCGCCTTCCCTATGTACAACACAGTTATAACCGGGCTCTCCACAGCTCAACCGACCACAGCCCCTTTCAGGTGGGCTTGGGATTCCAGCCACTATGTCCCACTGACGTAGCCATGCCATTTGCAGCTACTCAGGTCGATTCGGCTCATGTCCAGTTTGAAGCTGACAAAGCAAACAACTTCATCGAGCGCATTCAGCACATCCGCCAACAGGTTCATGACATATTGGACAGAGCCAATGCTAACTACAAGCAACGACATGATCAACATCGGGTGCCACACAACTTCCAGGTGGGCGACAAAGTGTGGCTACATTTGCAGAAGGAGCGCCTACTGGACCCCACCGCAAGATTCGCCCGCTCTGATATGGGCGATACACCATCACCAAGGCTGTAGGGAACAATGCCTTTGAGCTCAGTATTCCACCATTCCTTGGTCTACACCCAGTATTCAATGTAGACCGCCTTCGTCCCTACTTCCCACCTCTATTGGACACCTCTGACATTGCAGAAGAACTCACACCAAAAGAGTTAAACCGAGACTGCATGGAACAGGCCACCACAGACTGTATCATGGACATGCAAATCAAGAACACTCGTCGACAGAAGATCCAACTGTATCGGGTTGTCAAAGCTGGCCAACTCTTGCACCAAGGCAAGTGGTTCACCAGGGACCAAGTTCAATAGAAGTTTCCTCATCTCATGGAGGAACTCAATGCAATGGGGACCATTGCTTCCTAAGGGGGGAGGAATGATCCAGGTGGATATTGGTGACCACCCGCCTATTCCACTTGGGGCCCCACCATTGTCTCTTTCAGTTTTTTCACAACTTACTATTTTTAGCAGTTTTTCGGGTCCTGAAATTCCGGAGCCGTTTTGAAGCCCCAAACGGAGATAGTATGTCGAAGTTACATCCCTGGGAAGTTGAAACACCAATTTACCCAAACGAGACCCATAGTTTTGGTGCTTCATCTCCTAGGGTTAAGTTTTTGGACGTTTAGAGTTCTCCAATTTTTCTCCATAATAAATAGGCTCTCAAGCCTCATTGTAACACAGTTCAGAGGTCTGTAGCCGCCACATCTCTTCTCAGAGATTCACTACCAGCACCCTAGCTATTTTATTTCCATCATGTTTGTAAGCATATTTCTGTGATTTGATATTAATGAAATAAAGCCTTATTTCTGTTGTATTTCTATGTTTATGGTTATTTTGTATTCTGTTGTGTTCCTACATAAATCCGGATCATTCCCCCTTTGTTATATTTTCTTTTCTCTGAAGGTGATGAATCTGCTTCCATACTTTCAAACCCTAGATGATAGGAGGGCAAAATAGGGAAAAGGAGTAAAGGGATAAAATGAAGGAGTTAGGGAAGGGGGATGGGAGTAGGAAAATTTAGGGAGATGAGCAGGGGTCTTAAGGATCTTTAGGGAGTGAAATGGAATGAAATGAGTGAGGGAAATGGGATAGGAAATTTAAACACAGTCCTAGCTAGGAAAACTTCCCAAATTGCCAGAATGGGGCTAGGGTGTATAGGGAGAATGATGGTAATGAAGGGAAATGGTTATGAAATGGATGGAAGTGATATATCAACAGCAAATAAAGATGTCGGAGCAAGAAAACTAGGGTTTGGTGCAGCAATTGATCATTTGGAAAGCAAAACCACAAAGTCTAAGTAAACCCTAGGAGAAGAATTGTTTCATTATATCCTCTCAACAAATAGTGCTAGGGGGGAGATGAAAGACTTTAACATACTTCTTGAAGAGTATGGAGGGTGTAATGGTTTGTGTGAAGCTCTGAAAAATCAATTTTGGTTGCCAAAATCCACTTCTGCAAGACTCTGCCCCGTGTGCAACAAAGGCCTCTTGTGCATAGCGCAGTGCTTCTATGCGCAACATGCTCCTCCAGATGCACACCAAGTGCCAGTTTTTTCCAATGTGAGGCAAAAAATGTGTTTTTTTGCCAATATGAGATAAGAGCTCGATGCTAGGAGAACATAAGAGTGCAAATGAGTTTCATTTTTGTCTTTTTGGCTTTCTTATAAACATGAAGTGACTCCTTTTGTGTGAGGATGGGCCCCACGTGTCTTTTCCAAGCATGACTTTCATGTTTTTGAACTTTGTAACCTTGGACATTTTGTAACCTTGAACTTTTGTAGCTTCTTTGGAACATTGAATCTTTTTGAAACCTTGAACTATAGCTTTTAGAAACATGAAGTACTTATTACATATAGAAACATAAAATTACATTTTTGAAAACAAAATTTATTGAAGAAACTTGCCTATTACCACTCCTCCAATTGCCGGATTTTATGCATGAAATGACAATTTTGGTGACTGAAACCCTAATGAGCTAATGGAGACACTGAACTGAAAGAAATCATGATGGTGATGACTAGAATGATGATGATGATCTTTGAATTATGATACTCTCAGTTGAGTGATGACATGGACCAGCATGTGAAAATTTTGGAAGGAGTGGAAAATAGTCCTAGAACTATACCCAGTGACCAAATTTTTGCTTGAAGACCTGATGAAATGACAAAAATTTGACTATGGGACCCTAACAAGACATGATAAGAGCCCATTTGATCACTGGTGGTAGTTTGTAAAGACTGATACTAATACTTCTCATCCTTGCCCTTTTTCTTCAAAGGCCACTGTGATGCAAAGTGGCCCATCTCACAACATCTGTAGCATTTCACCTTCAAGAAATCTCTCTTTTGTCTATGTTGCCCTTGTTGCCCCTTCAATGCCAAGGTTGCATTCTCCTCCTCCTCCCAACTCGTAGATCCGCTTCCGCTGCTACCGTCAAGCTTGCACTTGACTAGATCTCTCCTCAGCTCTTCCTCTTGAAGCGCTGACCACATCTGCTCCCAACTAGGAAGTGTAGCCCTAACCAAAATGCTTTGGACAAAAACTTCCCACTCCTCCGTGACTGCGTTAACGGCTAGCCTCACCATAGTTGTCAAAGATGGGGTGGATCACACAGCTGCCACTTGATCTCGAATCTCCTGAAGCCTCGTAAGGAATGGAGCAATGCGCTCCCCCTTCTGCATCTGGACCAACCAGAGCTTCTGCACCAAGTACATCTTCCACTGCTTAGAAGTTCCTTCGTATAGCAAGGACAAGGCCTCCCACATCTACCTGGCAATGTTCTTTCTAGCTACATGAGAGACTATGTGATCCTTACACTATCAAGGATCATCCTCTTGGCCTCTGCCATATTGGACCGGTACTTCTTAAGTTGATTCGGATCTGAAGGTACAACACCCACATTCGCCACAAATGTCTTGAGATCGTATTCATCCAGAAGGAATTGAATCCTTTCATTCCAGATTACATAGTTGGAGGAACCCTCCAACCGATCCTGATCTCTAAGACCATGAGCTGCCATCTCAGCCGGACACTGTCGAACTGCTCCCTCTTTCTCCCCCTCTGTGCAGCCTAGGCAGGCTTACACTCTCCTTCTGGAGCTTGTAGATCTGCTACCCTGATCTATTGTTCAAATCTTGGAAAAATGTTGAATTCCTCGGCTAGGAACTCTCTAAGGAAGAATTCCCCGCTATGTGCTCTTTTCTTTCTTCTGACACTTCTCTGCCCGGCAAGTACCTACAGAAAAATTACGTCCCTCTGGCTCTGGATGAAGGCTCTGTGATGCTCCCTCTACCTTGGCAAAATCTCAAATCGGAAGTCCTACCTCTCTGTCGACTCACTCAAAGAGAGACAACGTCCCAAAATTAGCCCTACTGGCTAGAACTGCACAATCCCTTTGGGGATTCAATCTGTTGCTGCTGCAACAATTTGGCCTTCTCTTCAGAGTCAGATCTGCTCTTCTTGTTTCCCATGAAATGCTCTGATACCATGTGAAATACCTAGATCTGACAATCTAAGGAATCCTACTGCAACTATCTGAGCTACTACTCCTATTATGTAAATTACATTTACAAAATTAATTCAGATAAGAATAATTGATGTAACTACTAAAGCAGCCTACACTTAATTAAATATGATTCCGAAACAAGGAAACTAAGCAAGAAATCAATCACACATAGGCCACCTTTATTTTGGACTAAGTCCCCGGGAAAACCCAATGCAGGAAAACTGATGTAGCAGATCTGAGAGTTTGTATTATTAAGCAGTAGCAATTTCTGAATACATCTATGAATACCTCAAGGGTTATTCATTTACAGAGAGAAGTATTGGCAGAAAGAATTGTCAGAATACCTCACTCAATTGCTGGAAAATTCGACTAATCCAAACACTGGAAAAAGCTGCCCCTAGAGGCCTCTGCGCAGTGACTGCATAGACACTACGTCACCCTAGATGTTGATCGATCTAACTCCTGAAATCACAGATCTCACCCTCCTGATGTCACACCCCGGCTTTTGACTTCTGGATCAGTTCCCACAGTGAAATCTTGGAAACCCTCCAAGCCATTGCGCAACCTCTGCATAGCCCTGCGTGCCTCTGCACAGCCTCTGCATAGCCCTGTGTGCCTTTGCGTTGCCTCTGCATCAGCTTGATTGGATCTGCACTGGCCCTGTTGGACGTCTCTCTACCTCTCTCTATTGATGATTCTCCAACTGAAAAAATCTCTCTGAATGCTATCTCTGCCCCTCACTACACCGAATCACTTAGATCTGATCTTTGTCTGAACACTTGCTCCATCAAAAGAGTTCGATCTCAAGATTCACTCCGTGTGTGTCTTTCCAAATGACCCTCCAGCCTTCCTTTATAATCTTCTCGTTGAGAAATCAACAGTCGAGATTAGATCTCTAATCAACAACTAAGATTATAGCATTACTTGATCTTCGCTTTCTAGATCATTCTCACTCTGCTTTATTAATACCTTTTGATTATTTAATTTCCCTAAGTTAGACTTAGGGTCTCCATTAAAATAATTAATTTTTATAATAAAACAAGAACCGAGTGGAATTTTCACAAATGGTTTTTGGGTTCTTTGGAATGCCATTGTCTAAACCTCTCCACAAAATTTGGGGCTTATAGCACTTCCAATGCTACCAAAAATCAACATGGTCAACGTTGGTCAACATTGGTCCGTTCCTTTAAAATTCGACTTGTTTCTGACCCAGAAAAATCAGGCCTCCTGCCACATGTGCGAAGAAGGGAGAGGTTGCTCCAAGTTGTACGAACCAATCAAGAGAGGAGAGAGAGATGTATGATGTAATGACTCATGTCCAACTTAGGAGAGAGGTCACTCCTATTTATACAAATCATTGAGGGTGAGAAGACACATCTCTTGGGTTTCATGAGCCTACATTTGACAGAGGCCGACCTTGAAAATTTGCACATGTGTGAAAATATATTCATAATCATACTTTTGCTAGTCTGAATGAGATGATCTTTAGATCAATCTTGGACCTCTCGAAAAGAGGAATGTAATAAAAACATCATCTCCATCATATGAGTTGTAAAGGTCGAGTTTGGCCCTAGTTACCAATTTTAACGACTAGTAGTTTTGTGATCTCCTTAGACAATCATTTGGCTTAGACCCCTAGACATCTAACCTCTAAATCCTACTAGGGAAGCTTCCCTTGTTGGGATATTATCTTACCACAAAATAGCAAGGAAGAAGCCACTGAGGTGACAGTGGCAGTTGATCTTGTCGCTGCCCTAAACCTAGAGTGCCTAGTGAGTCTTTGCAGTAGGTTGCTAGATTTTGCGATAACAATCCCTTATCCACATATTTTCATGCATATTTGTTCATTGAGAGTGACTTTCGAGTGAGTATCCCTAGGAAATGTTGCATATTTGGAGGCATCCCACACCAATGGAGATTCTAGGGAGGTACCTTTTATCACATGAGGAAACTTTGCATTATGACCCCTTTCTTGGAGAGTGCCCTAGCCTCAAGATAGGATTTATGATGTATATGTTGAGCATATGAGGAGAGAATTCTAGCTTTATCAGTGATAATAAATATTCCATCCCACGTTTTGTACATATATATTGAGTGCACTACCTTGAAAGTGGAGCATTGGTTGTTTGAACCACCTTTAGTCCACTTCACACATATGCCAAGAAAATTGGTTGTGCGCTTCACTTTCCTTGTGATCTTCAATACGCTTTTGGAAATAAAGTTACTAGATGTTCTATCTTGGAGAGTGTTATAAGTTGGATTGAGACACAAGGCAGATTTGGCCCTTCATTGATGCATTCTCATACAAATACCAAGGGCACACTAAATGATGAGACAATCCATTAATATTTTACTTAGTCAAAGGGTCAAAGAAGGATAGTGCTCCTCATCAAAAGGACTTATTAAACCCTTAGCCACCTTCTTGCACATTTATCAAAACACACATCTCAAGAATAGAGGATTGCTCATCCTTTCAATGTAGTTTTAGTGTTTTGTGGATGAAGACAGGCTCCAAGTGGTGTCTAGCTCTCTTCTACAACGTATTCAAAGCACACATTTCAAGAAGAGCATCCCACTTTGTAAGGAGTAAGTTAAGGGTTTAATAGTATTTAATGCACACTTTTTGAAGAGTGCCCAACTGAGATATAGAACAACATTCTTATAAAAGAATAACCACTTCTAAAAAGAAACAGTTGGTTTACATGATGATATGTGACATATTGACATTCTCAAAACCCTAATGCCCAAGAGTTTCTAGAGGATTCTATCATTGTTTTATTCCAGGAGAATGACTTCTGACTTGCAAGAAAGAAGTTCAAGAGGAAAGAATCCCCCTTTAGAAGGCCAAGGATACTGTAATTTGCAAGTTAAAGGGACGGAAACCCTTGGTGAAGAATGTTGTCATTTGCTGGGGTGTAAACCATGTAGATGCTAGGGCTGCCATATCAAATTCTAATGGTATATATCTCTATTTTCAGATCTGTTACACAATTCTACTGGACTGCTTGGATGTTGAATAAGCATGTTTTGGAGAGGCATCCATGCTCTCTTTGTCCCTGGACATAATCAATATTGTTAATGAAGATCAAGGCTCCCTATTCAGTATTATTTGATGACTGTTGCTGATTTCTTTATGTTGTTGGTTGCATCATATGCTGGTTGATTTGAGTTGGTGATAATAATGAGCTTATCACAACGTTCCAAGTATCAAGATGGTTGATTTAATTGGTGATATTCATGTATACCATAACTTAGTGGTTTCTCCTTTGCATTACAAGATTCTTCGTCAAGTAGTGTGTTTATTCCATTCCCCCAAACGAAAAGGCACTCATCCTTGCTTGTCTTCTTATTCTTTTATCTAAAAAATTAAAACATAAACAACAATCTAGAGATTTAATTTTATTAACATCTTTGCAAAGGGTAGATTTGTAGTCCTTTTAGGGAATTCCCCCCTTGTGACAGAGGAGAGCCAGCCTAAAGTGTTAAAGTAGCCACTAAGGTGACAGTAGGTGGCACTTCTAAGATGCCCTAGGATTTGTACTCAGTGATGGGACTTATCTTGTTGTCCAGATCTCAGACACAACACTTCTTGTAAGCACAAGGATAGGCAGTAGCTTATGCTCCAACAAGCATTGATTGTTAACAGAAGGATTCATAAAGTAGGTCTGACCAATGCTTTTTGTACTTTGTAGCAAGGAAGAGATGTTTTTAAGAGAAGTGCTGCAAAAGTGTTTTGGACATGGTTCCACACTGAATTTCATTTCTTTACTACCCCATTTTCATGAGAGTTCCTCTCCTAGATCACAGTTTGATGGTTTGGGACAGTTCCTAAATTCGTGTGGCTCTCCGTACAATTGATTATTCTTGGCTTTATTTGGAAGCACCAGCATATAGCTACTTTTCAGGAGGATCATTCTTTTTCCACTTAAGGATCAGAGAAGCTTTCACTCTAGTTGTATGTCAAACTCGGTGTTTTCCACTATGTTGTTGAGTTCCTTTCTCTGAGTTCACAAGTTCATATGCTTTCCTTTTGGCTTTTCTAGGTTGGGACTTACTCAGGACACCTGTTGATCATGTGATGTAATTTTTTTGTTATATCATGCATTGATTTGAGCTTTTGAGGTAATATATGCAGCATTTCAAAATAAAACAGTGGAATGGACGGCCTTGACTAGTCTCCATTGCTGTAGTTAAAAGAAATTATAACAAGAGATTGCAGAAAAGAAAAAAATGGTAAGGGCTATCTGAGCCAAAATAGGTTACCAGGTTATCACCCTGATTGTTTGAAAAGTGATTGAGAAAGTTTCTGGGTTGGAAGAAAATCCCAAAGGAGAACGAAATAGCAAAGCTCTTGAGAAGTCCTAACCTAAGAAAATCCCAAAGGAGAACAAAATATCAAAGCTCTTTGTAAAAATTTCACCCCCACTCCGGTTTTCAGTTTCACCTTATCACTTCCATTTAGTTAAATGCCCTTTCCCATAGTCATACATTCAAAAATTCTGGAAATGAAATAAATTTCTGAAAACACAAATTTGGAAATTTTACAAGTGCTGGAAATGCAGAAATAAAAACACAAGAAAATAGGATAGCCACACACAAAAAATGACACAGTGATTTTTGGTCACTGTGTCCCTGGAAAAACCCCCTACAACTCTTGGGGAAAACCAGTTTGAGAGCTCTCCTTTATTTCCGAAAATGCTTTTACAAATTAATAGAAATACACAGTAAAATTCCAGCAACCACAAATTTACTTATCTCATTTTCCGTGCTTGACCTCCACCTTGAAAAATGTGCCAACAGCGAAACAGAATTTTTACATCAAAATTTACAGCATTGAATGCTGTACGGACAGCCTTGAAGACTGTGCTCGAACAGCTGTACGAACTGTCTAGAAATGTGTGCCAAAAACAGCAGTACAGACTGCCTCGAAATGCATGCCAAAACAGTGCTAAACGTTGCCTTGATTTCTGTGTTGAAATCTAGCAGTATGGCCCTCGAAATTTGTGCCTAAAAATGCTGCAATAAATGTTGTACCTTCTCTCCTCGATTTTAGTGCCAAGCTGCCTTGAAAATCATGCCTCTATCCTGCTGTACGGACTGCTGAAATAATGCCTTGGGATGCATGCCAAGGTTTACTGCTCTCCTCTTCTTCTCTGCTCAGAAAATCTCTTTTGCTCTCTTTCTCTTTTTCTGTCAATCGGGTCATGAAAGACTGAATGACCTTTTCTCTTTTTTTCTCCTTTTATGCTAACCCTAAGTGACTTTCGGGGAATCCCTAAATCGAATGGCTAAGATAGCTTTAGATCAAGGGCTGAGAATAAGTGTGCATTTAATTCTCACTTGCTATTTTTTAACTCACCCCACTTAAATAAATACCCACTTAGCCTTTTATTTCCATAGTCACTTTTTCACTTTCTAAGTTTTCATTGACTTTAATAAAGTCACTTTAAAATTAGATTGTAACTTTACCACTTATAAAGTCACTTTTTAAATAAATTGACTTTACCACTTATAAAGTCACTTTAGGAGAAAAGTACAAATAAATTTGGACACTTTTCCCTAGGCGAAATATCAAAGCCTTAGGGAACCACTTGTCCTCTAGTACCCAAATTTTAACACTCCCTTTTACCAAGGAAAGTGTTCCTCACCACTCCCATCTTGTCTCTGAAGTAGACATGTTTGCCCTGTTGTAAGCTTTGGTCAAAATGTTCGTTACCTGCGCATCTGTGGAAACATACTCAAGCTTTACAACTCCTTTCTGGACATAGTCTCTGATGAAATGATATTTGATCTCGATATGCTTTGACCTGTCATGAAAAACTGAATTCTCTGTCAGTTTAATACAACTTTGATTATCACAGTAAATCACTGAAGGTCTCAATGCCTGACCAAATAGACCAAACAACATCTTGCGAAGCCATATGGCATCACAACTAGCCAAATTGGCTGCCATATACTCTGCCTCAGCTGAGCTCAATGCAACTAACTGTTGTTTCCAGCTAAACCACGACACAACTGCCGAACCCAACCCAAAACAACACCCCGAAGTGCTCTTCCTATTAGAAGCGCAACCTGCCCAATCTGAATCAGTGTACCCTATCAATCTCACTCCATCTCCCTGTCTATAATCCAGACCAAAATCCATTGTCCCTTGCAAGTAACGAAGAATGTGTTTTGCAGCCACCTAGTGCACTCTCCTGGGCTCACACATGAACTGACTCATCGTGTTAACTGCAAAACATATATCTGGTCGAGTGTTGACCAAATACATCAAAGAACCAATCTGTTGTCTGTACAAAGTACGATCCACCAACTCGGAATCTGAAGCGTGAAGCTTCTTCCAATTAGTGATCATAGGTGTAGACATGGGTTTGCAATCCTCCATGTGAAATATGCTAAGAATGTCCACAATATACTTCCTCCTGCCACACCTCCAATCCCAAAAAGTAATGCATCAAGCTAATGTCCTTTATCTCAAACTCTGAAGCAAGATCTCTCTTGCAGCCCTCAATGAGTCTCTCTGCACCTGTAATGACCAAGTCATCCACATACAACACCAGAATGAGAGGCTCCTCACCTACCACAATGAAGTATAGGTTCAGATCAACATCACTCTTTGTGAAACCCACTCTTGCAAGTATGTATCAATCCTCGAGTACCAAGCTCTAGGAGCTTGCTTCAGGCCATAGAGTGCCTTCTTCAATCTGCATACATTGGACTCTTTCCCATGCACCTCAAAGCCCTGCAACTGCTCAATATAAACCTCCTCTTGTATGAAGCCATTGAGAAATGCGGTTTTCGCATCCATCAGGTGGATCTTCCAACCCATCTCTACTGCTATCAATATAATGGAGTGAATGGAACTATACCGAGCTACGAGAGCGAAGGTCTCCTCATAGTCAACTCCCTCTACCTGTGAGAACCCTTTCAACACAAATCGAGCCTTGAACTTCTCGATGCTGCCATCTGCAGCATGTTTTATCTTGTAGAGCCATCTAGAAGTAACAACTGATTTACCTTCAAGCCTCGGCACTACCTCCCAAACAACGTTCTTCATGATAGAAGAATACTCCTCTTGCATGACCTCTAGCTAGAAGGCTTAGAATCAACGATGTTAGTGATCAATGCCATATAGCTACAGAACCGCTCAAGTGGTTTGCTCTCTCTAGCCTGTCTCTTTGGCCCAGCAACAGATGTGGCCTCGCGCAAGGTGTCTTGAAGCCACTTGGGCTACCTCTTCCCTGAGCACACTTCTACCACTGGAGTGAAAGAATCTCCATCATCATCAGAAGCCTGCCAACTGACCTCATGCCTGAACCTATGCCTGTAGATGTTGAAGTACCATGTGAATTGTCCATCAGTGGACTACCCTGTGAACTGCTCTACGGACTACTCTGCATGCTGCCCGAAGCACCACCCCCTGACTCTGAGAGCCATTGCTCACTGATGGACCTGACACTGTAATCGATGTACCTCCTAATCCCTGTCCACTAGATCCTTGTGATTGACTAAGCTGCTCCTAAGGGTCTGGTGAATCCAGATACTCTAACTCCCATGACCTCCTGAAAGCTCTCTCCTCCTCGAACTTCACATCCCACCTGACAACAACTTTCTTCTTCGCAGGAATATAAATCCGAAAAGCTTTCGAGGTCTCACTATAACCCACAAAGATGCCCTTGTCTGCAGTGGGCTCTAACTTGGTCCTCTTCTCCTTGGGAACATAGGAGTATGTAATGCACCCAAAGATACGAAAGTGACCAACATCAGGCTTCTTCCTAGAAAAAGCCTCCTCCGGAGTCACATTGCCCAAGGCATGATGTGGACTCCTGTTCTGCAAGTACACAACGGTGTTGTAGGCCTCTGCCCACAAAAACAAAGGTAACCCCTGATCATGAAGCATGGCTTTGGCAACCCCAATGATGGATCTATTCTTCCTCTCCGCAACCCTGTTTTGTTGAGGGCTGTAAGGAACTGTGAACTCCCTCCTGATGCCTGCCTCTGCACAATAATCAACAAACTCACCAAGAGTATACTCCCCTCCATTGTCCGACCTGAGGACCTTAATCTTCCAACCTGTCTGGGTCTCCACAAGAGCTTTGAACTCTTGAAACCGCTTGAAGACCTCACTCTTGGTTTTCAAGAAATAAATCCAGGTCTTCCTGGAGTGATCATCAATGAATAACACATAATACTCACAGCCACTCAAGGATACATGAAACATCCGACCACTCACATCGGTATGAATCAAGTCAAGAATCCCTGTTGATCTGTTGTCACTAATGGGAAAAGGGGATTTGGCAAACTTCCCCATAGAACATCCTCTGCATGTATCAAGGTGATCAGAACCGAAATCTGGCACACCTGTGCTAATCTCCCGCAATGTCCTCAAGGCCCCATGATACATGTGCCCCATCCTGCGGTGCCAAATCTCACACAAATATGAACTGCTAGATCTCCTGTCGGTACTGCTACTCAATGCCATCAGGGGCTGGAATGCGAACTTGTACACCTTGGCATGGTGCACACCAATCACTCTAGTTGAATTAGCTAGAGTGCCCCTAGGATATATAAGCACCTGCCCTCTCCTGAACAACACCTCGTACCCTCTATCCTCCAATGCTGAAATAGATACAAGGTTCTTCTTCATTCCAGGCACATATAGAACATCTGACACTTTCAAGGGAGGTTTGGGTTCCCTATCAAATGTCAATGTCCCCACACCGACTGCTCTAACAATGTTGTCATCTTCGAGTACTACCTCAATATCAGTGCCACTCTCTGAAAGCTCCAAGAAGTACTCCCAAACTCCTGCCATATGACAAGAAGCCCCACTGTCAACATACCAAATACCAGAAGATGCTCCGCTAGTGGAGGGAAGTGCACACTCCCTCTGAACCTGTATGGCAGGTGATCCTGCACTAGTGGTCTCACAAGCTATGAACCCAAACTCCAGATCAAAGCTCTCTGAGAAGCCCTCTATCTCTGCAGAAGTTGCCATGGTCTTGTCCTTTCCCTTCTTGTTCTTCTTCTCCGGACACACAACTGCAGAGTGTTCCAACTTCTAACAATTCCAACAATTGACTTTGGAATAGTCCTTCTCCTTGTTATGTTGTTTAACTTTACCTTTGCCTTTGCCTCGACCTCCACTGGTAGAAGCTTGCTTCTTTCCTTTTCCCTTCTTTCCTCTTGCTAACAATGTTACATTATCGTCCTCCTCCACCTGTTTGGCTGCCCCAAGATGGTTCTTTTTTATCTCATTCTGAATGCAATCATCCCACAACCTCTCCCAACTGAGAAGGTTCTCCTGTGCAACAATGCCATCCATAAAACTCTCCCAAGTCTTGGGAAGACCATTCAAAGTAATCCGCAACAACTCAGTGGGTGGAATGGTCTCTCTAACAGCTGCCAACTCATCTCTCACAGAAGTGATCTTTGTGAGGTATGTTGTAGCACTATCAGTCTTAGCCATTTTAATGGCCTTCAGCTTCTCCCTTAGGACCATTTTTTTTGTTTTCATTGATGCTCTGGTAAAGATTGGTCAAGGTTGTCCACATCTCATGTGCACATGTCTTTCCTCTCACATGAGGAATGACATGATCTTTAACACCATCCAGAATCAGTCTTTTTGCCTTAGCACTTTTCTTGTTAAACTCTGCCAACTGTACAAGGTCAGCAGGTACTGCTACTGGGTGTTGTGTGGTGTGAACCATAATGCCCCAGACTTCTGCTTCCTCAAAGATGCCCTAGATTCTCTCCCTCCATGCACTGTAATTGCTCTGTTCGTCCAACCTGTCCTCAACTCTCAAGCCCAAAGACATGCTTGATGTCCTAACAAACTAAAGTTTTCAAATCTGTGGTAAAGGTTCAGTTTTTTGTGTAAAAGTCAGCTTGCTGTGATTTTCACTTTGCTGTCTCAAACTGCACTTTTTAGCCAACCAAGCTCTAATACCATGCAAAAATTTCACCCCCACTCTGGTTTTCAATTTCACCTTATTAATTCCATTTAGTTAAATGCCCTTTCCCATAGTCATACATTCAAAAATTCTGGAAATGAAATAAATTTCTGAAAACACAAATTTGGAGATTTCACAAGTGCTGGAAATGCAGAAATAAAAACACAGAAAAATAGAACAACCACACACAGAAAATGACAAAGTGATTTTTGGTCAATGTGACCCTAGAAAAACCCCCTACAAGTCTTGGGAAAAACCAGTTTGAGAGCTCTTCTTTATTTCTGAAAATGATTTTACAAAGAAACAGAAATACACAGTAAAATTCCAAAAACCACAAATTTACTTATCTTGTTTTCCGTGCTTGACCTCCACCTTGGAAAATGTGCCAACAGCAAAACAGAATTTTTACAGCAAAATTTACAGTATTAAATGTTGTATGGAAAACCTTGAAAACTGTGTCGGAATAGCTGTATGGACTGCCTAAAAATGCGTGCCAAAAACAACAGTACGATTTGCCTCGAAATGCATGCCAAAACAGTGCTAAACACTGCCTCAATTTCTATGTTGAAACCCAACAATACGGCCCTCGAAATTCGTGCATGAAAATGCTGCAATAAATGTTGTACCTTCTCTCCTCGATTTTCATGCCAAGCTACCTTGAAAATAGTGCCTTTATCCTATTGTACGGACTGCTGAAATAATGCCTTGGGATGGGTGCCAAGGTTTGTTGCGCTTCTTCTCTTCTTTTCTACTCAGAAAATCTCCTTTGCTCTCTTTCTCTTTTTCTCTCAATCGGCTCATGAAAGATTGAATGATCTTTTCTATTATTTTCTGCTTTTACCCTAACCCTAAGTGACTTTCGGGGAATCCCTAAATCGAATGGCTAAGATAGCTTTAGATCAAGGGCTGAGAATAAATGTGCATTTAATTCTCAATTGCTATTTTTTAACTCACCCCACTTAAATAAAGACCCACTTAGTGTTTTATTTCCATAGTCACTATTTCACTTTCTAATTTTTCATTGACTTTAATAAAGTCACTTTAAAATTAAATTGTAACTTTACCACTTATAAAGTCACTTTAGGAGAAAAGTACAAATAAATTTGGACACTTTTCCCTAGGCCAAAGATCAAAGCCTTAGGGAACCACTTGTCCTCTGGTACCCAAATTTTAACATTCTTGAGAAGCCTTAACCTTAGCGCTCTAATACAAATTGATATAAGCACAAAAGAACAATGCAAATATTCACATACAACAATAGAAAAACTCCCTATGTACACATATGGTACACACTTCCATGTATTATCTATTTACAGAATTACAAAACTGTTAGGCAATGATAAAATTTGACCACGTCTCCTAGGTTGCAATAAAATATACATATTTAAGTGAATGATCAAGTGTCACCAATCCCCTATGAATGACGTACAATGAGATTGGAAAATTAAAATGAAAAGTGTTTTGAGATAGAGAGATTGGAATGTCCACAGTCTTCATTTTTCTGTTTACGTTTTGAATCTAGAACAAGACTCGTCTTCAGGACAAAACCTGCCAAGAAGAAAGGAAAATAAGGTATATAAATACAGAGAGGAAAGAATGGAGAGAATGAGGGGAAGGGAATGAGAAGTGTTATTTGCAATTATAATACAAGGTCTAACTAATTCCAGAGAGAACAAACGGGACCATGTCTTATTACAACCTATATTCTATTATGAAGTTATGCTCCTATTTCCATTGTTTCTGCTTTAGGGAGGACACACCCTAGGCACTCCTTATCTTCTACTATTATATGTCGTAATTTTTAGTCCCATCGAACTTTTTGGTTATTCTTTAACATCAATATGATATCTTTCTATTACATCTACTCATATCCTACTCATGGCAAGGGTAAAGTTAACACAATATCTTACACAACTTAAAACAGCTGTCACACAGTTAGCAGATTGCCTATGAAATAGTACATGTCTAAAGTATCTATCTTACGTTGGTAACTAGACGGAATCCACATATCACTGCAAACTATTTGTTTTCTTGTCGTTGCAATGCTTTTGAATCGATCACTTGAGCTACGTATACTCACTCATTCAGGATAGTAGGTGACATTATGCGACATTAGGCTCTGTGATATAATGATCTCTATGCTCAGTGATGTGACAGTGGTACAGTGACTCGGTGATGTGATGTTGTGACATGATGCTATAATGCTGTCTCTATTCTCGGTGCTATGATACTATTCTCAGTGCTATGATGATGCTATCCCTGTTTTGATATTCAGTGCCATAATGAAGGTTCAGTTATGATGCCTCGATGCTATCTCAGTCCAGTGCTACAGAACTTGGAGCTACTACAATGGTGATTAAAGTGAAGATGGATCCCAGGGCTATCTCAGGAAGAAGAAGGATGAAGTTTTAGTGCAAGTAAGGGAGATCTCAGTGTATGGAAATATCGGTGCTAACACAGTGAAGGGATGACTTGATGGAGGAAGCCTATAGTCTAAGGGTCTTGGTTGTCTCATCTTAAATCTACTGAAGGAAGAATTTTGACCGGGTTTTCCCAAAGAGTGGGTTTTTTCCCTGGCACATGTGTCCTCTTCTATTTATTTGGCATTAGTCTTGATGATAAGAAAATATAAACACAATAACACATAATAATAACTAGAAACATCACAAGATAATGTCATGATAAGAGAAACTAATTAACTGCCATTTCTCTAACACAGTATCAGAGCTAAGATCATGATCAAAGGCAGTGAAAGGTTCTTGAAGAGCATAGATTGACACCTCTGGGCTAATGGATCACAGTGAACTAAGTTCAGTCCTAAAAGATACCTTAAAAAAGTATGAGAACCTCGCAATAACAAAGAGTCTCAGACAAAATCTCATAGACAAGTTCAGAAACTCAAATAAGGGTGATCTTTATCACTGCATGGTCACTAGAATATAAACCACAATGCTCTCACAGTCCTGATTAACTGCCTAGATTCTACACAGTTCGGTGGCAGATCCTATAATCTTACAGTAGATGCTATACAGTTCAGTGTCACCACAGTTCAGATATCTCAGAAACAAAGTCTCGATGATATGACAAGGTCTCATTACAAGGTCGGTTGGATCATATTACAGAGATGCAGTTTGGACTACATCACAGATTCAGTACCACAACAGTGAAGAGATTAAATGACAAGGATGATGACTCGGTCTAAGTTAAGGGTATAATTACAATGACAAAGAGTTCGAGGACAGTGACAAGAGATCATGGCATTGATTACAGTAAATCACAGATAATCTCAGAGGATTGATCTCAGTGGCTTCACTCTCTCATAGTCTCGGTGCTCTCCCTCAATCCCAGTAATAGCTCAAAACAGTGAACTAGTCTTGGTGGAATCTATAGTGTTGTCTATCATTGTCTTAGTACACAAGGTCAAAGCCATCTGTACATAAGAATCCGAAATTTTAAGGGAATCAAGTAAGTATTACAATCAAGTCCAATCAAAGGTATGTAACTAAAAGGTATGTATATTTCTAGATTCATATTATATCTAATAAATCTTGCATATAGCTAGTTTAAATTGTGATCCTTAGATAGCACACATGATCTTTGCACACTAGGATTTACAAAGTTATCTAGATATAAAATAAATATCCTGTTATCAAAATTAAATTGATCATAGATATCTTTGAATTCCATCCCCCATGGTTGTATAAAAGATCTAACTTGAGAAATTATTTTATGCTCTTGGTATCACCGTTTTGCTTGAAAGTATGTATTGTAGACCACGACTCACTCTTCTAGGAAAGGACTCGCTAAAATATCAAGGAGTATGGAGGAAGGCATCACAAGAAGGTTTGTGAAGAAACAGAGGTATGTCTTAAATTATAAAGCTTTATTATTCTCTTTGACAAATCTAATCTACTCTAATAACATTTGTTGTGCTTAGCTCTCTTGAATCTTAAAAGATTCTTGTTTGGGGTTATTCAACATCTGATGAATCACCCACCTTATACATCTCTAATTGTCTACATGAAAGGAACCCTAATATGTTCTCTGAAAAACCCTAACCTAAGGGTATGTTGATAATGTGTGAAACCCTAAACCTATTTAGGCCTATTAATGAATAAATTGTTGTACTAATTGATATAATGATAATGTCGTGTTTGAGATTTTGATATGATCATAGAAGCTCTAACTTATTAGGGTTGAAATGTTGTTCGAAATCTCGAACCTTTGAAGTCTTGATATAATAAGGGTTTGCTTTGACAATGAACCAAAACCCTAGGTTGCGGTTAGTTCTACAAGCAAAATCCTTCCCATGAAAAGTCCTAGGAACGAAACCCTAGGTATATGTTCCTTTGATTGAATCCCTAGCTTAGTCTAGGTCAATGTACGTCTAATATATTATATATTATCTAATCATATGATGTGCTTATGCATGATGGTAATCTCCTAGATATATGAGTTGACCAAATTTCTAATGGTCATAAGTGCTAGGGTTTGGAGACAAGCCCTAGTCAAAGTTTGATGTTCTAGGATGATGCTTGAAAAGTCTAGGGTTTTACATATAAGCTCTAGTAATGATTAAATTCTCTAGTATGTTTATCTGAATCTATATAATGGTTGCTAAGAATTTATAGATGGAAAATCTAGGGTTTACGTCGAACCCTAGTAGAAGTTATTTATACTATGAGTAAAAATCTAGGGTTTATATCAAAACTCTAGTAAAATCAATTCGTGTTGGATTTTGATTTAATGAAATATAAGGTTTACATAAGGTTTACATAAAACTCTATATGGCTTTCGAGAATTGTTAGATACCTTTATCTTGACTTATATGACAGAACTAATCTTTTGTCATCTTGATTGAATTGTTGATGTGATTTAGGGTTTGTAACAAACCTAGGATAAAAGGATATAGTCTCTTGATTGATTATGTAAATTCTAAATGCTTCCGCTACTATAAAGTTTTTGTTATGACTGACTTCATGCTTCTACAGAATTGGTTGTACTTGCTATCTAAGTTATGCAGGTGCATCATATTAGTGAAGAACTCTGTAAAAGAAGTTGATATGATTTGCATGATGAAAAGAATGGAAGCCATAGAAGATTCTCCAAAACCGAAGGAAGAAGTTAATCTCCCTACATTAAGAGGGAGCCTGGATAAAGGAACTTTCCCTAGTTAAGAGGGAGGGCACAACATAAGTCTTGATTGGAAAATATGTACTGCAAGAAATGTTGCTACATGCGAAGTAGGGAAAGGAATCTTGTAAATTTTTGTAGATGTTCTATGCTTGATGCAACTTTACTTTTATTACAGCAATCACCCAAACAGTTAAGTAAAATGTTGATAGAACATACCAGTGGATCTATAGAAGACAAACCAGAAACAGAAGAATGTGATGGTGCGTTACGGCGGTCAACATGATGCTTCAACCAGCGAAGTCTCCTTGATCAGCCAACCCAGAATGTGTCACAACAATCCTCAAATCAGTCACCAAGTCAACACAAGTCAACTCCAGAAAAGTCAACGCTGTCCAGAAAAGTCAACGCAGGGCAGCAACATAAAAGTCAACGCAACTCCAACTTCGGTCAACCTTTTGACCTCGGTTCTTGTGCCAATGTGTACGGCCTCCTACAATCAAAGTCTCCAATAAATTTCAGCCTCTTTGGACCATGCGTTGACCAAAGTCAACGCTGGTCAAACTTCCTTGGAAACCCTAGCTGCAGCAATCTGCGTCCTTCTTCTTGGCTGTACAAACTCGTCCTTTTTCCCACGTGTGAGCTGAATTCGTCCTCCAAGGAGCTCGTACTAAATCAGAGAAGAGAAGAAGATGTGTGATGAGTGAGTGTGAAATGCTCTCCAACTTTCACTGTATTTATATCCATCATTGAGGTGTGTGACACATCTGCTAGGGGTGTAAAACCTTAAGGCCGACCTGCACATATAATTTATTATAAATAATAAATTCAAAACAAATGTTCTGCTCATCGGATTAAGATAAATATTATATGGATCTTACACCTCTCCGAAAGAGGAATCCAATAAAAATATCAGAATCTTCATCTGAGCATCACAACATGGAGTTTGGACCTAGTTGTCCAATTTTAACAAATCTTCTCTCCAAAAAAAAACAATTGATAGTCTTACTGATATTAGTTGAAGGGCAACATCAAAGCCCTGGAGATTTGCTTTGATTATGTATTTAAAAGCGTATTGTTGATTGGGGTTTGCGTTTGTACAGGTGAATCTCTCGAAGGATTTAATAGCATGTTGGTTACCAATCAATTTGATTAGGAGAGATGGGTTATCCTTCATCTGCTGGATCAAGGGTGTTGAGGGTTTGTGAGTGAAGCATTGCCTGGAAAAGACATTGGGCTAGCACATTGTGTTGATGTCTGATAGGGAGGATGACATCGGATGGATGTGCACCTAGTTCTTTGGGTTGATGGTTAGTAAGTAATCCTGATGGTACCTATAGAGGCTGAAAGCTTTAGTCCATCTTAGTCCCACTCGGATAGATTGCTCTGGTCAGAAATCTAGTATGTGGCATTGGGGTGCCTAAATTGTTGAGAGAGCAAATGGATAGATTTCCCAAGTCAGGAATCTAGTCCGTGACATTGTGGTGCCTAAATTGTTGAGAGGCCAAATGGATAGATTGCCCTAGTCAGGAATCTAGTCCATGGCATTATGGTCCCTAAACTTCTTCATAGATAAAGTGAGATCTTCCATGTACTTCTTTTATATATGAATACCTCCCTAGTTAGGAGGGAGTGTTGAAGAATGTAACTAGGTTGGATCTTCATTATTAATCTATTTGTCAAAAGAACTCATTATTATTATTAAATAACTTATTAAAGCATGGGTTTCATGCTTGGGTCATATTTAGATTAAGGTCCCCATTGTGGACTTCTAAGTTAGCCATTACAGATTTATATTGACCCATTTTGGGCTTTTGAATCATGTAATATTAGGTTGTTTATTATTTGGTCAAAAGGCTCCTCCATCAAGTCATCTTCTTCAAGGTCATCATCCTCGGTTTCTTCAGCAAAATATTCAACTCATCTACTTCAGCAAAAGTCTACAAAGTCAGCCTAAATAACTCTTCTAAAAGTCCGCTTCACTCAAGTATTCAAGTCAGCCTATATGGAAGACACACACCTCTTCACAGTGCACAAGTCGGCTCATTTCCTATGGACAGATTACTATAAATACCCCACTATGACTTCACATTTCTACACACAGATTTTCAGACTTCTCTTTGAAATCAGGTTCGGACTATATTACAGGGTCGGTGATATAGTGATCTCTATGCTCGGTGATGTGATGATGTGACATGATGCTATAATGTTGTCTCTATTCTCGGTGCTATCATACTATTCTCAGTGCTATGATGATGTTATCCCTGTTTTGATATTCGGTGCCATAATGAAGGTTCAGTTATGATGCCTCGATGCTATCTCAGTCCAGTGCTACAAAACTTGGAGCTACTACAACGGTTATTACAGTGAAGATGGATCTCAGGGCTATCTCAGGAAGAAGAAGGATGAAGTTTTAGTGCAAGCAAGAGAGATCTCGGTGGCTGAATTTATGGAGGAAACCTATAGTCTAAGGGTCTTGGTTGTCTCATCTTAAATCTACTGAAGGAAGAATTTTGACTGGGTTTTACCCAAAGAGTGGGGTTTTGCCCTGGCAGCGTGCCTACATCGTGTGTCCTCTTCTATTTATTTGGCATTAGTCTTGATGATAAGCAAAGATAAAACACAAGAACACATAATAATAACTAGAAACATCACAAGATAATGTCACTATAAGAGAAACTAATTAACTGCCATTTCTCTAACAAAATGTAAATGCTCATTTTGTCTGACATGTGGACCAATTGGCACTGATCCAACCTTTAATGACAGTTTGGGGCATCATGGTAGATGAGAAAAACAGTCACCTAGAAGAATTCCTATAGCTTAGCTCAATCCATGGCTATTTTAGAGCTCCATCATTACGACAATCATGAAATACTCGGGGAAGTATAATAGCGATGCCATCTGATGAATTCCACTGACTACTGGACAGTAAAGCTGGACTGGCAACATTATAAAAGGAAGTGAAACAATTTAAAGTATCCAAAAATAAAGCTGTAAAGATATCATCCAAACCAGTTAGTTAACAGTCAGATTTTATTACTGGTTTCCAAATTATAAATTGCATTCTTATAGAAACTCTTGCTCCAAAATTAAAACGAGAGTATAATTTTTTTAAAGTAATGAAACCTATTCAACAAAAAGAATCCAAATGAATGAGTTGGTGCAACAAACCTGGTAAATCAAAGTTCCCTAACATCACAAGTTATATGCAATTCTTGATATTTATCCCCTTTTCCACATGAAATTATAGTTATAGAGAATATGTTTTCAAATATTTACTTTCTTTCAAGATAATGTAACATGAAGAGAGAAATCTTCGAACTTACACTAGTTGAAGCTGCCAAGAGCCTAGGCTGTCTGGAATTGTGCCAATTAGCTGATTGTTTGACAAATCCCTGAAATTTTTAGGAAAATAATGAATCCTCGTGAATAAACAAACCATTCAAAAGAAAAAATCAAAATATTTATAATATAAATACAGCATGGACCATAAATAATGTTTCAAACACTTCAATTATGTGAATATACCTAGCTCATAAAGATACAAACAGCCCATAAACTGGTTCAATCTAATAAATTTTGCAAACTCGTGAGAAAGGCGTGCCAGTTTTGGAAATGCCACTTTCAAATTTTTAGGAAATAGGGAACCATTGGTATTCTATATCCTTGAGGTCTCCGGTACTAGTCTAGCTGAGGTTTGTGTGTGGCTAAGTCCAATGAGTTACTAGCTGCTATTGCAGTTGGTAGTTGAACTTCTCTCCACCTGGATATTGCAGGTAAAAGAGGGGATCCCACGAGATTTTCCATGGAAAAAAATAATATACACACACAGATGTGTGCATGCATATATATTAGGCTAGAGAAGTAGCTTGAGCAGTAGAGTGATTTGAGCTCAATGGTACAGGAGGTCTCAAAGACAATTCCCAGGGTGCCGTAATTAGCACTAACAACTTTGCACTATGTACCAGGAATGCAGGGAAGTGCCCAGAAGTTTCCCAACGAGGCAGCACTGAAGCAACAACATAATGATAGCCCCAAATGCACACCGCAATTGATTGCTAAATGCCACACACAATCAACTCTCTTTTTTGGGGTTAGTGAATGCTACTCTACAGTTATCCCTTGGAAAATCAGAATTGATTTTTGAGAAATCTAAAGCTGTATCAAATTGGATCTAAACTGGAAATTTGTTAGTTTATTTCCTAAAAGTGGATTTCAGCTTTCAATTTCTTTTATACCAGCGAAATATGCTCACAAATGTGCAAGAATATTTCCCAATAGTGCCACCAGAGACTTATTGTTAATTTTGGGCAACGAGGTCCAAACTCCATGTGACACTGCTCATATGATGATGATTATATTTTTGTTGGATTCCTCTTTCAGAGAGGTGCAAGATTGATCTAAAGATCATCTTGTTTGGATGAGCAAAACATATATTTTGATTTTATTTTCCACTAATGTGCAAAATAGCTCGATGTGCCATTATCTCCGCCACCTGAGCCAGCCATGTGGTCCCTCGCCCATTTGTTATGATTGTATGTTTGAAGGTGGGCCTCCTGACCTTGAAGGTATTGCTTTTCATTGATATAGTTCAGTAATTTTCCTTACTTTTCATGGGCACTTTTGGGCATGGATTGGTGGGGGGAATGTAGCAACAAAACTTGTATGCTTGTTGACTTTAATAGCAAAAATGGCTTTAATTATAAAAATACACAAGAGGTATTTATAATAATAATTTATTAATAAAAATATGATATAATAAGATGATTGAAAGTTACAATGAGGTCCTGCTTTTATACCTATGCAGGTACCTTTTCACGAAAGGGCATGTCTTCTAGACATGCCTTTTCAACTAACTAACAACTACTTAACATAATCACTATTTGATTAGTTAGTAATTATATTTATTTGTATTTACTCTATTTTATACAAATTACATTCGTTACATTGCCTCTTCCTTCGAAAGCTTTGTCCTCAAAGCTTAATTTCTGGCAATTTCCTTCATCTGGCGTTTGTCATCTTCAACGTAAAATTTGTCCTCAAGATTCCTTTGTCTTGTGCTTATTTTTTTTTCTTCTATTTTTTTTTTTTATTCATCTATATATATATATATATATATATATATATATATATATATATATATATATCTTTTATTTTATTTTTGGTTTAATTTAATTAATTAATTAAATTAATAATATATATATATATATATATATATATATATATATATATATATATTATAACTATTTTTGTTATGATTTAATTAAATCTAAACCCGTCTTTAAACGTTAATGATAGACCTTTACACCGTTTTGGCAAACTCGTTCGGCTTTAGACGTCGACCTGTTTCTTAAAAAAAAACTCGTTCACCCTAAATTTGCCCTTTCATAAATTTCATTTCCCTTATTAACTACATCTGCAACAGCAACTCTGATTCTGCAGTTCTTCGAATGGTTTCCAATCTTGCGTTCTTCAAGTAATGCTCCACAAGCCGATTCAACTATATATGCCGGACTACAGTTGGAACATTTTTTTTTTTTTTGAGCACAGTTGTTTGAAATGGATTCCCAATCAATTGGCGAATCGATGAAATGGGAAACCAGAGATAACAATGTTTTACACAGTGCGCGGCCAGCATACCAACGATCAAATGCCTCACTACAACACGCATAGGTCATATCTGCACAGCGGATGAGATCGACACTGGGGCTGGTTGTATCAATCATGATGTAACGGATTGATTCACGAAAGAAAACAGTCACGTGATCTAACCGTGGATTGTTAAACATGACTTGAATGATGCGCACGATTCTGCGCACGTCTTTCTTGTAGCGGCCGACAGAATCATCTTGGACGCCCAAATGAATGGTACCGCCGGAAAAGAAAACGGTATGCATTATGCCAACGAAGCTGTCAGCGCAAGAATGCGTTCCCAATATAAAATCCCAGTCCTCTTCAGATTCTTCCGATTTATATTCATTCAAAGAAGAAGTAGGTTTATTGACAAAAGATGGCCTATTTGTTGCACGTTCTGGTAGTGGCTTAATGACAGTAATGCCAGCACTTCGAGAATCTGGCGTTTCAAAAGCACGCAGAATGTGAGCCTTTGACTTGAGGTGTTGAGCATATGCCTTGACACTTCTATACTCCCTTCCACAAAGTGAGCAGCTATACAACATTCGGTTGCCTTCCAGCCTCTTCTGTTCCTCAACCAAAGCTTGCTATCTTGCTTGAAATAAGGCTTCCAATGTACCAGCTCTTTCCCACAGACAAGATGGATCATTCTGCATCACTGATGAAAATGACAAATTTATTTCCAAAGACCTTGTCATGGAATGGGCCATCGTTGCTGCTACCCCTCTCTCTTGACAGAAATTTATAAGGGCCGGAGTAGATGTTACAGTCTTTACACAATTATCTTCTATATTAAAAAGAGTTTCAGATTGTTCATCTGAGGGTCCCCGAGCTCCGTCATGCAAGCCCACTGCATTTGAATCTAGCTTCTTCTTTGATCTCTTCTCTTGTAAATCTCTACTTTCCAACTGATTTAAAAATCTAGCAACAGATATATCTCCTTTTGAAGATGAAGGATTTTCAAATTGGGATGGACTCCGACTCAAAGCAGCAACCCTTCCACCAGATGTTGACAATGTCTTGTTGCCTTCAGCTGGCCTCGTTGACGACCCCACTTTTGGGGTTGCTGAAGGGATCAGAAGTTGAGGCTTGGACTGAGATGCTGCCCTAGAACCACTCTGTTATGTCTGAGTAGGGCTTGGTGACAAACGTTCTGTCTTTACTTTTATTAGTGTGCCATCTGAACTAATATTTCCGAGTACATCTAGGCCCTTTTGTCCTAGATTTTCCATCTAAAGTAACTAAGTTTCTGCATGAGGTAATCTTGTCCGAGCCTCCTCTAGCTAGGTCTTCATGGCTTCATATTTAATTTCTTTAGTGGCTGCATATAGACAACCCTCCTGCTTCATAGATACCTTCTCTATATCATCCCCATTTTTAAAGGCTTCGTTCTGGACTTGAAGAACATCCTGCTTGGTAACTTCTTTTTCCTGAAGTTGTTTCATAGTAACCTCTCTTTCACTTTCATTCCTATCATGAACAGGGGTTGCACATATCTCAGAAATTTTTTCCTAATTAATCTCGACCTCTGGTGTAGTAATAATTGAATTGTCTTCATTTTCTTGATTGATAGATTTTTCATATCCATTATTCTGATCAACATCTTCTTCTTTATTATGCATTTCTGCAGTTTTAGTATTCACATCCTTAGTAGCTTGAGAGGGTGCGGCGATATGAGGAAGATCTGCGATCTCAAGGTTATCTGGGTGTTCATTATTCTCTTTATTTTTAACTATATTAGATGAGTTCCCTAAACTTATTATTGAATTATATGCACTATCAAGACTAACATGATGTCCAGAATGACAAAAACCACTAATGGCAATCTCATTTCTTGTATAAAAGGCACATTTATGTCCTGCGAAATATTTGTCTCCACATTTTCAACATTTCTCTTCCTTTTTTCCTTTATTACACATTGGTGAAGGAACGTATTTGCTTGAATTTTCCATGGATGTTCTACTTGATTTTCCCTTGGCATAACTAACTGCCCTCTCATTATTACAACATTTTTCATCTTCTCTATTATGGATTACTGCAGAAATTTTTTTTAAACGTGTTGTGACTTTTGTACATGAAGTTTCTAATTGCTGAAGCTTTTCTAGAATTTTATTAATTTTTTCTCTTTCTTCACACGACTTTTCTAATTGCTCATGATCTCCACGTACTGGCAGATAGTGTGGTAAACTATGTCCATAGGCTTGTAAACTACGTTCATAGGCTTGTAGAATGATGTTGTGTGCCATGGCTCTGATGGCTTCGATATGGCTCTGATACCACTGTAGCAACAAAACTTGTATGCTTGTTGACTTTAATAGCAAAAATGGTTTTAATTATAAAAATACACAAGAGGTATTTATAATAATAATTTATTAATAAAAATATGATATAATAAGATGATTGAAAGTTACAATGAGGTCCTGCTTTTATACCTATGCAGGTACCTTTTCACGAAAGGGCATGTCTTCTAGACATGCCTTTTCAGCTAACTAACAACTACTTAACATAATCACTATTTGATTAGTTAGTAATTATATTTATTTGTATTTACTCTATTTTATACAAATTATATTTGTTATAGGGAATCAGCAGAAAGAGTGGGCTAGGTCTGTACTCTTGTCTCCACTGTCTGATTTCGTGGTTTGCCTTATATCTTAGTCCCGTGGGATCTCCTTTACTGGCCATTAGCTTTAGTTGGCACTACATGGGTATTCCCGATTTTAGTAGCTTGGTCCCGCTTCCCGATACCATATACATCACTCTCTTCCACTCATTTTAGCCCCATTCATCTTTGTTCCCATTCGGGTCCACATGTGTCCATTGGGTCCACATAGGGATAGCCTCCCCTTGCCCTTGTCCACACATTGTGTTGGGCTTGGAACGATACCCCAAAGGTTGATGCCGCTAAAAAGAAAAGAAAAGTAAAATTTTCCCACTCTCAACAGGAAATGTACCACAAAATGCAAAATATGGTCGAGACACAAATTTAGCACATGGGCAAAATCCAAACATGAGCTCTACTCCTTATTTATCGCCATCACCTTGGTTCCTATGGGCCCTAGATGAGCCCCCTCCACATTGAGGAACACATGATTGTCCCAACCCCTGGTGGGCAATGACATGCCCCACCTTAAAAAGGGGTATCCACTGTTATATCCTACACATCATGCTCTCATCCCTAGAACCACGAGCAGTTATGAAGAAAAATCAATCAAAGGAAAAAGGCATATGAAGAAGGGTTATAAAAACAAGGGTCAGGGTAACTCATGTACCACGATTTGCTCCTTCTTACACTCATATACGCAGTTGTGAGATTCTCTTATTATAGCTACCCTTGTACCATGGCATGTAGCTCGAAGCATTCCCCTGATCCCCACTCTGTTCCATCACTATATCATTTGCCACTTACCACCTGATGGATGTAGCATGGACATGTCACGCCCTTTAAAGGTTGAAAACACCTAATAGGGTCCTTGATTAACCCCCTTATTGAGCTTGGAGACACTTGTACATGCCAAAGCCCATAATGGAAGGGCATGCCACCATGAAGTGCCCCATTGATTCCATGACTTGTAAGCTCTTTTACTTGATTATTCTAATGATTTGTTGTCTTGGAGGGCTAGGGGGTGCATTGGATCTTATGCACGATTGCAAGTGGTCCTCCAATTGGGGCTTGGTCTGCCCATACAGGGTCTTAGCCCTCCAGAGGGCCACATTAGCACTTGTACGGTGAGCGTTGAGAGCCATGGGCCTCCACCATAGCAGAGATTACTTCATGGATCCCCAACATCGCTCATTGATTGCTCGTGTCCCAGCTTTTGGATGAGGATGATGCACCTAGTTCACCATGCCCAGTTGGCTCCACACTTTCACCATACACTTGGTAGATGTTCCAGGGTCGAGATGAGGACGTGTCTCATTGCATGAGACAAAGGGAGGGTTTATGTCATCATCCTAACATTTACAGATAGTTTACAGGCATTTTCGATCCACTTGGAGACCCATGAGGATGTCCTTGTGCCCAACCACTTGTCCACTATGTTTGGAGTCCAATCTCACATCATGGTGCACTTTGGACTTCATTACGTCCTCTCAATGGCCCAAAAACTCATTATATTGATCATTCTGCCCTCTTGAGAGGCTTATTCTTATGTTATTGAGCTATCTTGGTGGGCTTGTCACTAAGTGATGTTATTATTGCACATTATTTTATTATTTGGGGCTTAATTAGGCCAATCAGGCAAATCGGATTCATTAGAGATTGTATAAATAGATGAGAGGTGATTCATTTCTCTCATTATCACTTGGATTTGGGTTTAGTAGCTACTTGAATTTCGCATTCCCTTTTGGAGTGTTAGTTTTTGTAGCATCAGACATGTTCTAGCCACAAAACTTTGTGGAGAGGCTAGAATACATGAGTTCTCCAAAACCCAGAAACTGTTTCTCCAAAACCTAGAAATCGTTTAAAAATTGGTTAATAATATGATTGAGACACTTCTAGGCAGAATTTCCAGAAACAATTTATGGGTTTTGGAGGCCTCATGTATTCTAGCCTCTCCACAAAGTTTCGTGGCTAGAACACATCCGATGCTACAAAAGCTAACACTCCCTCTTAGCGAGGAATGTGTTCTAGTGTTGCACATGTTGCCACATCAGCTTGTCTCTGCATCATCTTC
The DNA here is from genome assembly GCA_034641835.2 of Pinus albicaulis. Lineage (NCBI taxonomy): Eukaryota > Viridiplantae > Streptophyta > Pinopsida > Pinales > Pinaceae > Pinus > Pinus albicaulis. The sequence continues at coordinate 1,572,736,579 of CM076579.1, forward strand.
GGTCGCACTACTAATGTCTGGTTGTTGTTGCCCACCAACCACTGCGCAACTCTAATATACACTGCATCTATGTTGCTATCGACTCTATTGTACTGCTATCAATACTGCATCTGCACTGCAACTCCCTCTAATTTGTTGATGTTGCAACTGAGAATCATCCAAGGTGATTTGTCCCTGCTACTAAAACGAGTTCTCCACCATACCCATCTATTCTCTGAAATAGACGAACTTAGCTCTCCCTAGAGCTTTCGTGACTATATTTGCAATCTTCTCTTGGGAACATATTATAGTTGGACTTCTCCACGTTTTACACAATCTCTGATGAAATGACATCGAATATCTATGTGCTTCAACCTGTCATGAAACATTGGATTCTCAGAGAGCTTTATGCAACTCTAATTATCATAGTCGATTCGCCTCCATCTTCTGCCTAAACAAGCTTACTAGCAGCTTCCGAAGTCATATAGCTTCGCACGTAGTTGTGCTTGCTGCCATATACTCTACCTCTGCAAAGCTCAGTGCTACTTACTTCTGCTTCCTACTACACCAAGAAGCCATCCCTAATCCAACACTGAAGCAGCACCCCAAGGTACTTTTCCTGTGAACCCACAAAGTCTGATGTCATCCCCTCGAGTATATATCAATCCATACTCAATTGTTTCGCGCACATACCTCAGAATATGCCTCGTTGCTGCCCAATGTACCCTCTTTGGTTCTACCATGAACTGACTTAGGGTATTGACTGCGAAGAAAATATCTGGCCTAATGTAGACCAGATACATGAGAGATCCAATAAGTTGTCTATACAAGGCAGGGTTGACATCCTTGTCATTTGATGCATCTATCTTCTTCCAATTGGTGATCATGGGCGTAGAAATAGGTCTACAATCCTGCATTCTTAACCTCTTCAGAATATTTGTAGCATATCTCCATTGCCCAAGGAAGATCTCCCCATCTTTCTGCCACACTTCCAATCCTAGAAAATAGTGCATCAACCCCAAATCCTTCATGTCAAACTCTGTTGCTAGGTTCTTCTTGCAGTCCTCTACGAGCCCTAATGATCTTGTCAAAAAGAGATCATCCATATAAAAAACTAGGATGAGTGGCTCACCCTCTACTATCAAATACTAAAGGTTGTGACTAGCATCACTCGTGACGAATCCCATCTATTGCAAGTAGCTGTCAATCCGACCATACCATGCCCCGGGAGCCTGCTTGAGTCTGTATAGAGCTTTCTTCAGTCTGCACACATGAGTGCGCCTCTCATGAGTCTCGAAGCCTTTTGGATGTTCTATGTACACTTCTTCCTCTATCACCTCATTCAAGAATGTTGTCCTGACGTCAATCTGGTGAATCTGCCATTCCATCTAACCTGCTAGGGATATAACTGGTCAAATAGAGGTGTATCTGGTATGAAATTCCAAGTTTGGAATCCTACTGCAACCAAATGAAATTACTTCACCTACTTGTTATTAAACTGACAAGATATTTACAGTGTTCTACTGAAAATATTAAAGAAAATTACTAATGCAACCTTCACTTAATTAAATATGCCGAAACAAGAAACTAAGCAATAAAGAAAAACATCGAACGAGACATCGTTGATTTTGGACAAACGTCCCCAGAAAAACCTAATGCAGGAAAACCGGTGCAGCAGATCTGAGGGTTTTATTATTAAGCAGCAATTATTTATGAATACAATCTCTGGATGCCTTTCTGGCTATCCAGTACAGAGAATAACACTCGGCAAAGAAAATAGTGAGTTTACCTCACTCTACACTGCAAGTCTCGGTTGATCCGATAGCTGAAACAAAGTCCTCCTGGCACCCTCTAGGCTGCCTTAGTGCAATACTTACGTGGGCCTACGTAGGGGACTCTGGGAGACTGCGTCACCTACTCTGTTGGATCAATCTGCTCTCAGGAGCCTCAATTCTAGCCCTCCCGGCTCAGAATCTTGATCTCCCAGCACAATCTCGGACTTCTGCTTGGAAACGTTGCGCTGCGTCTGCATGTGGCCTTCGTGGGCCTGTGTCACCCTCTCTGGGCACTGCGTTGCATCCTTTGAGTATCTCTTTGCCTCTTTGCTAAGTATTCTTGGGTTTAAAGAAGATCCTCCGACCAAAACTGTCTTCGCCCCTCTCTACGTGAGAATCTCTCGAACAAAGTTTTCCTCTGAGCACTGCTCACTTCAGAAAATTCGATCTCTTGATCTCTCAGTGTGTTTCCAAACGGCCCTCAAGCCTTCCTTAAATAATCTTCTAGTTGACATTTAACAACCCAGATTAAAAGCTAATCAATGGCTAAGATCATTTTAGCTTCATCCTCGTCTTCTTCTAGAGGTTACACCCACAGTTTAGATTAATACCCATTAATTATTTTAATTTCCTAAGTTTAGACTTAGGGTCTCATTAAAATTAATTAATTTATTAAATAAAACCATCTTTGGGTGGAATTTCCCCAAACGATTTCTGGGCTATCTGGAATACATGTGTTTAAGCCTCTCCCCAAAATTTGAGACTTAGAGCATATCTGATGCTACCCTAAATCAACATATGGCAACTGGGGCGAAGGTGTCCTCATAATCTATCCCTTCTTTCTATGCATACCCCTTTGCCACGAACCCAACCTTGTACTTCGCCATCTGCAGCATACTTGATCTTGTAGATCCATCTAGAACCTAAAACTGACCTGTCGTCAGGTCTTGGCACCACCTCCCAAACGCCATTCGTCATAACAGAGTTGTATTCTTCTACCATGGCATCTACCCACACCTTATGTTGTGTGGCTTCCTGAAAACTGGAAGGTTTTGCAACCTAAGCCACCAATGCTTGGTACCTGTCAGGTTGTATGTGTTGTCTTTTGTTCATCCTAAGAGTTCCAATAAACTCCTTTACGTCTCTCAACGTCTGGTGAGCTTCCCTGAAGGCTCGACCACTAGTGGTGGGAGGTTCAACCAGCTCCTCATCCTGTCCTTGCTACTCCGTCTGCTGAGAACTCCCCGATCTCCTACCACTGAGGAAATATTGGTACTAGTCACTATACTCGATCCCTGTGACTGTCCTCCTGTCAATCCCACAGGTTGCACCTGTTGTTGGACCAAAGGAGCTTCATCTTACTTGTAATATTACATTGCATTTCTCTTGTACTTGTCATTTGAAATTACTTGCTCATTGGCTCATGTGACATTATTGTATTTTTTTTAGCATCTCTAAAGTACAGGTTTCATTTACATTGCAAGTTATATCTTACTGCTCATATTTCAATTGTACTAATGCTTCTCTTGCAACATTGTTGATCTTGTAGATTGATATCATTTCTTTAGTTGCAAGTATTGTAATTCATCATTGAGCATTGTTATAAGGCATTGATCTATCATCCTATCTATCTTGTCATATTGATCTAATTGAATTTATCCTTAATATCCACATTGCTCAATAATAATCCTGCTTGCCACTTAATCATTAATTCAAGTTACTTAGATAGGAAATTCCCTTTCCCTTAGACTCCTAGAGCTTGTTTTTTCAACAAGTTTTCCTTCACTAACCATCTTTAGGGACTACCCCCCTTAGCTTGCCTAGGAGAGAGCTTAAACGGAGTGAGTAGGAAATAGGTGACAACCCCTGCTCTGACCGTTATGCCATAAAGATTATACCATGTGGGGTTGGAAACTTCTCCCACATTTAGGTGTACATCTTTGGCGACAACACCCCACATTGGGGTTTTTCCAAGGACGTTTGTCCAAAAATATTTGTGTTTTTGTGTGATTGGTTTCTCATGTATTCTTTGCAAATTTTATTTGGTGAATGGTGTTGTTTATGTTTATATGCACTACTTTCAGATAAAGAATTTAAATTTGTTGTGTACACATAATAGTAATAATAATACCGTCCAAGTAGTAGAAATTTCACATGTTTTAGTTTTTCTTTAGTTATCCTTCCCTCCTTACTTTTATTATTTCCTTTAATAATAACAACTATTATCTTACTATGAAATATTAATATATATTAGTATTAATTTTAACCTTGCCCATTATCCTTTTTTATTCATACTTACTATTATTACTTATTATGTGTAAATAACCCCTAATGGCACTAGGTTTCTTCCTAATACTACGTATTACTACTATTATTCTATTATTTCTCTTAAATATTTCCTCTCTTAATCAGTTACCCGCCACCCCCACCCCGTTATTGATAATATTCTTCCTTATCATGATTTGATTGATACTAGTTAGTATTTGTTTTATTATTTAATAAGTAATGTTAGAAGTTTTTAATTTTTGATAAATATTGTTAATTATTATCATTATTAAATATTTAAAGCCCCTTTTATAAGTGGTTATTGATCACTCGCTGCCTCCTCTCCCCCACCCCCATTCTTCCCCTTATTAATCTTAGGTAATTTTATTAATATGTTTATTACTTTACTCATTATTTTAAAAATTTAAATATATTTGAGCCTTTCTATAATTTTATTATTAAATTATTAAATATTTCCTATATCTTAGACTTTTTGGTTTTCCTTAGATTTTTATTAGTTATATTTGACCCCCTCTATTTTTATTATTAAATAACTATCCCACGAATGAGTAATATTAGTTATTATTTACTAGAATTAAGGGTTATTTCTCTGTTAATTGTTTTCTTTGTTTTTTATCTCTTAACAGCTATTTTTTGACCAGTTGACTTGCTCCTCTTGATTTTCGGGGTTCCACCTCTCCTATTTATTTCTCATGATGAACCACACTTGGTGGTTCGAAAAGTTGACACAAATTTCTGAATGTGATAGATCCAGAAGATGTAACTCAAATTCCGAATTGTTGAAAAATAAAATCACAAGTATTTTAACTTCTAGAAATTTGTATGCAGCAGAAATAAAACCAAAGAGAGATCAATCACACATTACAACAGATAAACACCCACACATGTGGCACAGCTACTTTAGAAAGCCGCACGTGTGATTGCAGGAGAAGATGAGCAGTTGTACGGGCTACACATGTGGATGCGCATGGGCTTGAGGAGGCCAAGTGGGTTGTTGATTTTGCTGGAAGAATTTATCCCAGGTTTAATTGTAATTTTCTTGAAGTTCGGAGGGTCATTTTCCCTGGTCAGGGAGCTCATGATTTCTCTGAGAAATTTTTTCCTGAGTAATTTTCTGTTTTAAAATTCACTATAAATTGCTGAGTTAAAGGTGCCAAAGCAGTTTCTGTTTATAGTTTTTAGTAATTAATTTACAGCAGAAAATAATTTACTGCATAGAGAAAATTTCTGAGGGTAAAATAACTGCATGAGACAGTAAATATGCAATTGGCACTTAAAAATTAACAACACAAAATTACTACAAGAATGTGATCATGACATAAAGGTTAAAAGCAAATTGTAAGCCCATCAGCCACATGAGTAAACTTGAAAACTGTTTTATAATATTTTTAATAAGTTTCTAATAGATCTAAATCTTCTGCTCTCAAGTGCTGATAGCAATGATACTGCATAAACTATAAAAATTATAGATGGATTGTTGAATATAATTGATCTGATAGACTTTTTTACAAGATAAAAATGTATGCTTTGCTACTGTCTGTCATTAGAATAATAAATTTAATTATCAAAAAGATGGATTAAGGGAAAGAAATAGTGCACAAAAACGCTACCTCCCTCCCACACCCCCAACCCCCAACATAAAATTTACTCAAGAATCTCATAACAATATTTTGAAGCACTGATTTTATGTGAAGTTGTGAACTACAGAAGTGATAATAAATAAATATGATAGCAAAAATGACATAATATTAGTCAGAAATGGAACTGGTATTCAGAAGGGTTGTCCACTTTCAATCATATGCGTAAGAAACCATTCCTGATCTCCACAATCATCATGAAAATATGATTTGCTTGATAGAGAAAAGCACTGCCATTAAGAGTCAAAGGATGATATGCTGTTTGATTTCAACTAAAGCTAACATGTTGTTTGTCAACAATTTCTATGTGTCTGCTTTTGATAGAAATTAAAGCCACTACAAGTCCCATGTTGTCAGCTAATAAAATCTGCTCTTCTGCTGATGGTAAATATTACTGTAACTAGAAGCAACAAACAACTTTGATACTTACACTCTCTTAAGAGATCCATGGCCAAGTCCAAGAGGAATACTTCCTTGTAAAATGTTTGAACTCAAGTTCCTGTAATTACATTAAAGGAAGTGAAATATTGTAAGAACTCGATACCAATAATAGGATATATCACTTTTGAGAGGTAAACATCTCTGATTATCCAAATGAAAACAAGAAGAAAATTTATAATATTAAGTTTTAGAGACAACATAAATAGGTAGGATAAGATCATTTTATTAATGTCCAATGAAGGACCACAACAGTAGGTCAACGGGGCTCAGAAGTACCAGCATAAGTACAACTCTGAACACTAATCTACAAAAATCAAATAGAGATACATTAAGTCCACATTGAGAATAGAACTTATAGCAGAGAACCAAGTTTCCTTATTCTGAGACATGAAATGCACAACTCAACCACATAGATCCCAAGAAAGAAGTTCAGAGAAAATTAAGGCATTGTAGAAAATTAAGGCATTGTAATCACAGAATTCAGAGCAAGAACTGATTTAGAAGAAACAACTATAATGTTTCTGCTGTTTCTCACACATAAACAGAACCTGGCAAAGGAGATCTTCCAAAGAATGCTTCCAAAGAACTTTGAGAGTCCAGGTTGCAATCAAGAAGAGTAACCTACTTAAGCATGGCCCCAGCTTGACACTGGATAGCATTCTGTGTTAATTGCAAAATAACTTAACAATTCAGGAAATAAACTGAATCACTGATAGATGGGACAAATAACAATCACCATCATTATAATAATGTGATACACAAAATAGTTGAAATCACAAGCTCTGCTTCGGGAAGACTCGAAACATGGATTCTTCATCATTAAGCTACAGAACATATCCATCTACGAAAGACCTAGAAGTTAACCAAACTTATCATTTGGCTGTCTCAAGATTATGGCTCTATGCCAGCCATTTTTTGGTCTATGCGAGTACAAAATATCAAAAAGCTAATGATACCTGTTAACCACCAAAAATGGGTGACCCCATAGGAGAATTTTTCTCCGAGACAGCTCTTCAGTCGGCAGCCAGCAGCTCTTGACAACCACCAATGTGGCCGATATATTGTGCCATTTGATCTCCGCTCCCTAAATCAGTCATATGCCCCCTTGCCTACTTGTCAAGAGAATATGTTTGAAGGTGGACAATCCAACCCAGAAGGTATGTCTTTCATTATGCAATTGGGAACTTATGCTTGTTTTTCATTGGGCATTTTGCACCTGGATTATTGAGTGACATGGAAGAAAGGTTTTGACCAAGGTCTTGTTCCCTCACCTTAAATGGGGGGTTAATCCTCAGCCCTAGTCCCGTGGGATCTCTCCTATTGGCCTATAGCTTTAGGAAGGGCACCACTTGGGAAACCCTGATTTTGGTAGCGCAGTCCTGTTTTCCCATTCCACGTTTTTCACTCCCCTCCACACATTACAAGCCCTATTTCATCATCTTCCCTCTCTGAGTCAACATGACCATGGATTACCGAGTGACATGGAAGAAGGGTTTTGACCAAGGTCTTGTTCCCTCACCTTAAATGGGGTGTTAATGCTCATCCCTAGTCCCGTAGGATCTCCCCTATTGGCCTATAGCTTTAAAAAGGGCAGCACTTGGGAAACCCTGATTTTCGTAGCGCAGTCTCGTTTTCCCGTTTCACGTTTTTCACTCCCCTCCACACATTACAAGCCCTATTTCATCATCTTCTCTCTCTGAGTCCACATGACCATTGGATCCACAAGACACTGGCACACCCCCTCCCCTTGTCCAAATGTCTGGGTCAAACCTAGAAACATTGTCTCAGAGATTGATGCAACTAAAGGAAAGTTAAAAGCATATAATGGCCACAAGCAAGAAACAAAAGAAAAGAATATTATAAAATGCAAAAGATAGTCAAGACATTATAATAGCACGTGGGCAAAATTCAAACATGAGCTCTATCCCTAATCATTATGGCCATCACCCTAGTTCCTAGGGCCCATGAATGCCCCCACATCATTAAGGAACCCATGTACATCCCAACTCCTGGTGGGCAATGAACTGCCCCATCTTAAGGGGCTAATAATTGCTTACATCATACACAGCAAGCTCTCGTTTCTTGGAGCCTCGGTCAGTAATACAAAGAGAAATCAAGAAAGGGCAAAAGGAAAAAGAAGGGTGAAAAAACATGTTGAGAAATCAATGATCTTGTAGATTAGGGTTGATTCCTCTTACTTAATAATTACTTGCGAGTATTTGTTGATTGATCTCTTATGCCTCTCTCTAACTGATGCTCCACCGGCTGAGAAAATCTTTCTCTCTGGATGCTATCTCTGCCCCTCACTGCTCGGATCTCTAGTTTGTATTTCTCAGCAAACCTTGCCCCAGAAATTTCAATCTTAGATCAATTCAGTGTCTCGGTGTATTTTCCATATGACCCTTAAGCCTTCCTTTATAGTCTTCTCGTTGACAAATCAACGGCCCAGTTAGATGTCTAATCAACGGCTTAAGATCATAACATGACTTTATCCATGTCCTCTAGAAGATTCACACTTTGTTTTATTTAATACCCTTTAATTACTTAATTTCCCTAAGTCTAGACTTAGGGTACCCATTAAAATAATTAATTTTTCAAATAAAACAAAATCTTAGTGGAATTTCCAAAAATGCTTTATGGGTTCTTTGGAATACAAGTGTCTAAGCCTCCACACCAAATTTGAGACTTGGAGCACTTTCTGATGCTACAAAAATCAACACTCCCTCTTAGCGAGGAAAGTTCTCTAGAAATAATGCTTGTTGCATACTGCTCTGACCCTGAAGCATCCTCCGCGCTATTGAAGTCCATCAATCTTTGCGTCATTTTTGCCACTGTACTGTTGCCCATGATACTGCTTCTATCACTGTTGAATCTGTACTATAGCTCCCTCTCAAGCGTTGCATCTGTTACGCTGCTAACACTACCACTGCTAACACTGCAACTCAGTTACTGAGAGAAGCAGTTGAAACTCACCCAAAACTGAACAAGTGTTCAGTTTTCAGTGGATGCACCTCGATGCTGAAGAATCTGACTACTGATAGCTACTGCGTTGTCCCTCTGATGCTTTGCACTGTTGTTGCGTAAGCACTGCTCTACATTGCACTGCAATGTTGCTGTTGCCTCTACTCTGCACTGCTACCCACTACACTGTCGTCTCCATCACTCCTCGGCTCCATCTAAATACTCCTCCATCCTGCTACTGCTGATCATGGGCTCCTGTAGCAAGGTATGATCCAGGAGGTGGGTTCCCCAAGGATCCTGCCCAACTGAAGTTCAAATAACTACAGCTCAATATCACCCCACTTATCACTAGGAGAAGCATGGGCACGCATGGCCACCTCATCCTCCTCAATTCTCGCGGTTGCAACCTTCGAGTCATGCTTCTCATCTTTGTCCTTCTTCTTCAGAAGACACTGAGATGCATAATGGCCCATCTCGCCACATCTGAAGCACTTAACCTTAGAAGCATCATGCTTCGGTTTCCGTTGCACCTGCTATCCCTTTGATGAAAGGGTCGTGTTCTCCTATTCCGCCACGAATTTCGATCTGCTTCCAACGTTGCCATCAAGTTTGCACTTGACAAGGTCTCTCCTTAGCTCTTCCTCTTGAAAAGCTGCCCAAAACTGTTCCCAACTAGGTAATGTTGCCTCGCCTAGTATGCTCTGGACAAATACCTGCCACTCCTTCGTGACACCATTAAGGGCCATTCGTACCATGGTTGCAGTTGTAGGTGTAACAACTATTGCCGACAGCTGGTCTCGAACCTCCTGAAACCGCATGAGGTATGAAGCCATGCGCTCCGTTTTTCGCATCTGGATCATACGAAGCTTCTACTACAAGTACAACTTCTACTACTCAGAAGATCCCTCATAGAGGTCATGCAAAGCTACCCACATGTCTCTGGCAGTATTCTTGCCAGCCAAATGTGAGACGATGTGGTCCTTGACACCATCAAGGAGCAACCTCTTTACCTTCGCCATATCAGCCATGTACTTCTTGTTTTGATCTGTATTTGTAGGTACAGCTACCACGTTCTCCACGAACGCCTTCAGATCATATTCATCTAGAAGAAACATAGCTCGTTCCTTCTAAATCATATAATTGGAAGAGCCCTCCAACCGATTTTGATCACGAAGTGTGTGAGATACCATCTCAGCTGAAAAAACTGTCGAATTTGCTCCCTCTTTCTCCCTACTCCGCAGTCCCTAGGGCAGGCTTACGCACTCCCTAATGGAGTTGTAAGTTTTGTTGCTCCTCTACTGCTCAGCAACTGAGAAATGTTGATTTCCTCGACTAGAAAATCACTGAGGAAGAATTCCCCAAATATGTGCTCTGACTCCTTTTGATGCTTTTCTGCCCAGCAACATCTTTAGAAAAACTGTGTCCCTCTGTTTTCTGCATGGAGGCTTTGCGTTGCTCCCTCTGCCACAGCGAGATCTCGAATCTGGAAGCCCTTTCTCTCTGTCGACTCACTCAGAGAGAGACTGCCACAAAAATCTTAGCCCTCCTGGCCAGAACTGTGCAATCCTTCAATGGATTCGTTCCGCTGTACTGCAGCAAAAACGACCTTAAAATAATTAATTTTTCAAATAAAACAAAATCGAGTGGAATTTCCACAAACGCTTTATGGGTTCTTTGGAATACAAGTGTCTAAGCCTCCACACCAAATTTGAGACTTATAGCACTTTCTGATGCTACAAAAATCAAATCTGATAGCAACTTTCTAAGCCAAAGAGCTTCTCCACCAGCTTCAGTTGCTGCAATATACTTGACTTCAGCACTACTCAATGCAATTGAATCTTATTTTCTGCTCATCCATGAGATCATAGAGGATCCCAAGCTAAAACATCCACTAGTAGTGCTCTTTCTATCTCCATCAATGTCACACCAATTTGAATTTGTATAGCCCAATAATTGCAATTCATTATCATCATATCTCAGATAGTGATGTATAGTCCCACGAAGATATATCAAAATATGTTTAGCTGCTATCCAATGGTCATGCCTTGGCTCCATTTGGAATTGACTAAGAACATTTACTACAAAACAAATCCCAAGTCAAGTATTCACAAGGTGCATCAAGGAGCCAATCAACTGTCGATATGATGTTGTTTCAACAAGACTTGATTCTGAACACCTTAACTTCCTCAAATTAGTGATCATTGGAGTTGTCACTGGTTTATTGTCCATCATACCAAACTTCTGCAAATTCTTGATCACATATTTCCCTTGACCAAAATAGATCTCACCAAATTTCTACCAAACTTCCAATCCCAAGTAGTAATGCATAAGCCTTAGGTATTTCATATCAAATTCAGTTGTCAACGACCTCTTGCATTCTTGAATACAATGCTCTACACCTATAACAAGTAAGCCATCCACCTATAGTAGTATAATCACAGGTTCATTCTTAACCACCTTGATGTAGAGATTAGGATCTACAGAACTCTTGACAAAACCAAGTCTTAGTAGTTATGCATCCATAATAGTGTACCAAGCTCTAGGTGCTTGCTTCAAGCCATATAGAGCCTTCTTCAATCTGCAAACATCTGTCTCCTTATCATCGACTTCAAATCCTTGGGGTTACTCAATGTAAACTTCTTCATCAATTGTTCCATTCAAGAAGGTTGTTTTAACATCCATTTGATGAATGTTCCATCCCATAGTACCAGCTAAAGAGACAAGTGATATAATGGCGGTATATCTAGCTGTTGGAGCAAAAGTTTCTTTATAATCAATTCCTTCCTTTTGAGAAAAGCCTCTTGCCACAAATCTTTCTATATACTTGTCAATGCTTCCATCAACTGCATGTTTGATCTTGTATACCCATTTGGACATGATAACAGACGTGTCCTTAGGTCTAGGTACAATTTCCCATACATCATTCTTCATTATAGACTGGTATTCTTCTTGCATTGCATTCCTCCATTCTTGATGTTCAGCTACCATCTCATAAGAGGTGGGTTCTGCTTCAATAAGCTTGGTCATGTAAGTTGCATAACCTGAATATCCTTTAGGCTTCTTGCTTTCTTTGAAAGTTCCCTTTGTTATTGCATGTCCTTCAGCTTCTTGTAGAGTTGTCCATAACCAAGCTAGCCTCTTTCGAGATTCTGGAATGATGACTTACTGCACAAGTTCACTTGGTCCTACAATTTCTTCATGATTAGTAGTAGGTTCTTGAATATTGGTATGCCCTGAGACTTCTTCAAAGATGAGATCTTCTTCCTCATCAAAATCAATAGGAATGTCCTTGGACTTCTTGTAAGCAATGCTTTCATCCTATGTCACACGATTCGGGTTCGAATTCGAGTTCGGCAACGATTAAGTTCGATTCAAATTCAAAATTTTCGTTGAGGTTCGCATGAGGTACAACATTAAGTTCGACTATATATATAATAATAATAATAATAAATGAAAATCAATCAATGAAGTTATATGAATAACAATGAGCACGCACGAGTCACAAATCACAACCACTATTCACTTAACGCTATGGGAGGCGGGGACAAGCAGCGTCTAGAAATTGAATTCGGGAAATTGCAGAGAATACGACACTGAGCACAATAGAACGAGTACACTCAGGCTGAAGTTGGCTTGTGAAAATCTATCGACGACCATGGTAAATAAAGACAAACCAATGGCCACTATGGGAAACTAATTGGCAGGAAGCAATACAAGAGAAAACCATTTGCTACCCATGGTTTTTCTCGTAAACCTTAAAACAACTAACAAAAACTGCCTGAACTCTAAACCTCAAACCCCAATTTTTTTTTTTAGATTATAAAATTTGGCTTTAGGTTCGTCTTTAGGTTCGCCTTTAGGTTCGAATTTGTTCAAATTCGACGAACCCTGAGACATAGCTTTCATCAAAGAAAACATCTCTACTTATTTCAATCTGTCGATCTTCCTTGATGCAGACTCTATAAACTTTTGAAAAAGTACTATATCCAACAAATATGCCTCTTATACTAGAAGAATCCAGTTTCTTTCTTTTGTCCTTGGGAATATGAATGTATATGGGACATCCAAATAGTCAAAGATGATTAACACTCAGCTTCTTTCCTATGAACGCTTCTTTTGAGGTCATGTCATTGAGACTTTTATGAGGGTTCCGATCTTGTGTATATATTGTCGTTGCAGTTGCTTCTACCCATAAGAACTCGAGTAGGTCTTGGTCATGTAGCATGGCTCTAACACATTTTTCAATTAATCGGTCTTTCCTTTCAGCCACACCATTTTGTTGAGGATTGTAAGGAATTTTTATCGCCTTGCTGCCTACTCCTACCTACCAGTTAGTGAGAAAAGTCTTTAACCCCACAAGATGTGGTTGGTGGCAAGGAACTCAGAGAAGGGGCTGTCACACTAATCCCAACTCTCTTCGTTTAAGCTATCTCCTAAGTTAGCTATGGGGGGTGGTCCCTAAATGGAAAACTAAGTTAAAAGATGAGTTTCTAGCAGAGTTGTTAGAGTTAAATAGATTACTTCTTAAGATTTATAAGCAAAAAGTGTTATGACCAATAACCATCAATACATAATTTAAATAAGCATAAAGCATATGAAAAACCAATGCCTTCAAAGTATTGCTCTTTAAAATGAAAATGTATTTGCTTAAATGAATTAAAATGGTTTCAAATGGAAGGCAAAAGTAATCCTGAAAAGTGAAACAAGAAAATGTTAGCACAAGATATTGTAAATGCTTTCAAGATAAATAAATTTATGAATCAAAACATGAGAAGCTATCTTGCTCAAAAGGAAACAATTAGTGTTCTACTTTGGAGAATGTAAATGAGATGATAGAAAAACTCAAATGTTAGACCAAGATAACAACATGCAATTAAATTTGCAACACCAAATAAGGGTACTTCTTGTTGAAAAGTGTAACTAGGATCGGTCTTCATGTTGTCTATGTAATTATGTATTTATGTAAAGAAGAAGACAAAGATAATAAAATGTATTTTGTTGTGCTTGCTTCATGGGTTTCATGAGCAAGATTTTATTATATAGGTTAATAGACTTTTCTTGATGTCTACTAGGTTTTTGTCTTCTCAAAACATGAGAAGCTATCTTGCTCAAAAGGAAACAATTAGTGTTCTACTTTGGAGAATGTAAATGAGATGATAGAAAAACTCAAATGTTAGACCAAGATAACAACATGCAATTAAATTTGCAACACCAAATAAGGGTACTTCTTGTTGAAAAGTGTAACTAGGATCGGTCTTCATGTTGTCTATGTAATTATGTATTTATGTAAAGAAGAAGACAAAGATAATAAAATGTATTTTGTTGTGCTTGCTTCATGAGTTTCATGAGCAAGATTTTATTATATAGGTTAATAGACTTTTCTTGATGTCTACTAGGTTTTTGTCTTCTAGGTATAAATATAATTAAGTGTCATATATACATGAAGGATCTAGTCTAGAGAAATGCTCCAAGACCTTGCCAAAGATACCTTGAAGGAATGAATCCTAGATGACGTACAACATACCCTCATAAGCACTGATCAGAAGCTCTTCATGTCGGCCTAATACTCAGTAACAAAGTCGGTGTAATAGGTGGATGTATGGTTGGCCTCAAGGCAGGATCTGTGCCTTATATATACACAAATCCTGCGGATCAGTTGAGACAGTAGAATATGCGGATCACTCTGAACTAAAAGTGTGGATTTAAGAAAGGAAAAACAGTGCGGATATTCTGAGTATAGTTGCGGATTCCATAAGTGAATAAGGTGCGGATTTAAGGATCAATAAAGACAATAATGTTCAGGGATTAATAGTGTAGAACAAACTATATGTTGTGTTGAACGTTGATCTGTTGAAGAAGCTCTGTGGACAGTTACCTCCAAGAATTTACAGTGTAACAAAGTTGGTTACAAATGTGTGGCTAAAGGCAGGAAGGAGTGGATCTGTTCCTAGTATTGTTGTGATGTAATAGAAGTTGTGGACGAGAGACAATGAAGTATACACATACATTTGTAATGGTGATCTATATGAAGAAAGTTCTAGTGATAACTTGAAGAAGAAAGCAGTCAGAAAGTATAAGTAAAAGAGGAAGGTAAATATATGATTTACCTTCCTGTCTACAGCTTCAAGCATATGTCAAGTGAAGATGTTTCGTCTTCAATATTTGACTAAGCAATAAGAGAGTAAGATAAATCTAGAGACCGAGTTCTCTAGTGTTGGTACAGATCAGAGAAATTAATGCAGAGGAAAAGGATCAGTGTTGTGAGTATACAAAGAAGAAGTGACAAGGTCTTGGAAGCATATCTAGTTCAAGGGTCTGAATCTCGGTCATGATACTTGTCATTTGAAAATCTATAAGAAGAATTCTTTGTGGGTTTTCCTCTCCAAGAGGGAGAGGTTTTGCACCGACTCTAGGAGCCTAATTTTGTGTCTTGTGTATTTTGATAATTGAATTGATGAAAGACTAAATTAGATAATGAAGAGAAGACATAAGTAACTCAAGTAAGCTCACAAGTAATTATCAAGAAGAGAATTTGAACTAATCATCAGCTCTGTAAATTCTCAACATGGTTTCAGAGCTAAGGTGCTAAACTCGAGGGCTGCTTGACAAAGGAGACACTCCAAGAAGCGAAGATCAAAGTTTGGGTTGGAAGGTCAAATCAGTTTGCAAGGAAGACTCTCTAGCTACTTCAAGGAAGATCTCCTATCTCATTCAAAGGATCAACTCAATCAAGAAAGTAATCTTTTCCATCAAAGATTCACATTCAAGACATTGTTAGAAGGAAGACTTCAACTTCTGAAGATATCCTTCATCATCAAGGATTCAAGAACGCCTACATTGAAGATTTCTATCTTAGAAGAAACTCTTGACTTCATCTTCAAACATCATCAAGGAAGTTGCAAGCCACTCTGCTCAAGTAAGAATCTATGACCTTACTTAAATCTGTCAAGATGACTTATTGTAAGAGCAACAAGTTGGTTGGGTCATCAAACTTTAGTGCATGGAAGAAGAGGACATATTTGAATTTAATTGAAGATGAAGTTATGGACTATATCGAAGGTTCTACAATTCAACCCCTATAAGAAGATGCTCCAGCTCATGCCAAGTACATGAAGGAAGAAATTAGAACCCAAAGGATTCTCATAGAATCCATTAAGGACTCTCTCATTCCCAATGTATCAAAACTAAAGTCTGCAAAAGAAATATATGAGAAACTGGTGGAGCTATTCTTTGTAAGTACTGCAAGAGAAGCAATCTCTTTGAGACAAGAACTATACAAAATGAAATTTTCACGAATGTGAAATTTTTGAGGAAAATATTTCTGCAATACTTGGTTTATTTCTCCTACTTATGAGATAAGTTATTTACAAATGCTTCAGTAAATTCTGAAATAAGCACATTTGCAGATCTTCACTATCATTAAGAGCATAAGAACAGAAAGATAAGTAGCACAATAGAAACAACCACATGAACACAGTTATTTTGGGACAATTGTCCCCGGAAAAACCCAATGTGGGAAAACCGGTGCAGAGATGAGGGTTTTATATTTATCTTCAGAAATGGAAAGTACATTTACAAGATTTCGATGTTCAGAGAAAAAATTGCAAACACCTGGCTGAATTTTCTGGACCCTCCAGACAAATTCCAGACCCTCGGGGTGACCACCTTCACCCTCTGCGTCATCCAACGTGAGAGTTTTGCCCAGTCTCTCCCTGGACTGCGTGGTTTTGCGTGGCGGGGGTATTGTTGTTGATCAGCTCACCCTTCCCTTCATCCTCCTGACTTCTGCTTTCCGATAACTGACTTCTCCCTCCTCCTTCTGCTTCTGCAATCCTGCCTCTACAATCTCACCCACTGAAATCGAATTCTCTTGCTTCATAATCTATTTCCTTCGCGTACTGAGAATGTCCCGGCTTGATTTCCAAATGGCCCTCAAGTCTCTTCTTATAGTCTTATCGTTGATGAATCAACGGCCAAGATTATATCGTTAATCAATGGCTCAAATTAAAAGATGACTTGATCTTCATTTCTACAAGATTCACACTCTGCTCCATTAATACCCTTTAATTATTTAATTCCCTAAGTTTAGACTTAGGGTCTGCATTAAAATAATTAATTATTTTAATAAAGTCATATCCGAGTGGAATTTCCACAAACGATTTCTGGGTTCTCTAGATACCTGATGTCCAAGCCTCTTTATCAAAAATGAGACTTAGAACACTTTCCGATGTTATAGAAATCAACACTCCCTCTTAGCGAGGAAAGTGTTTAAGCAAGATACCGATGTACTGCTCTATCTCTACACCATCTGCTGCGCTGATGATGTCTTTGCTGCTGCCCCTCATCTTTGTGTTGTTGCTACCTGTACTGCTACCCTGCCACTGCAGTATCCACACTGCAACTCCCTCTTCTTCTGATGACCACCCTTTCCTCTACTGGAAGGGGTTCTCAATCATCCCCATCTTCTCTCTGAAGTAAGTGAACTTGATCTTACTTAGAGCCTTTGTGAGGATATCTGCCACCTGTTCTCCTATAGGAGTGTATCGCAACTGTACTACTCCCCTCTGGACATAGTCCCTGATAAAGTGACACCGAATGTCAATGTGTTTCAACCGGTCATGAAACATGGGATTTTCAGAGAGATTAATGCAGTTCTGATTATCGCACATAATCTCGGTCAGTTCTATCCGCTTCTTCAGCAGGTTCAAGACTAACTTGCGGAGCCATATGGCCTCACACAAAGTTCTGCTTGCTGCCATGTACTCTGCCTCAGCTGAGCTCAGTGCTACGGACTTCTGTTTCTCGCTACACTAGGAGGTCATTCCTGATCCGAGACTAAAACAATACCCAATGGTACTTTTTCGACCTACTGTGCTTCCAACCCAGTCTGCATCTGTGAACCCACTCAACTGGACCTCATTACCCTTAGTGTGCTTCAGCCCATACTCGACTGTCCCTCTCAGGGATCTGAGAATATGTTTGGTTGCTACCCAGTGAGCCCTCTTTGGTTCCACCATGAACTGACAGAGGGTATTCATTGCATAATAGATGTCTGGTCTAGTATTGACCAGATACATCAATGATCCGATGAGTTGTCTGTACAAGGTAGGATCAGCCTCATCATCCTCCGATGTGTCTATCTTCTTCCAATTAGTAATCATTGGCGTGCCCATGGGTCTACAGTTATCCATCTGAAATATCTTCAGGATTTCTGTCGTGTATCTTCCTTATCCTAGGAAGATTTCCCCTTTCTACTGCCAGACTTCTAATCCAAGAAAATAGTGCATCTGCCCCAAGTCCTTCATGTCGAATTTTGTTACCAAATTCTCCTTGCAGTCCTTGATGAGCTTGGATAATCCGGTCAAAAACAGGTCATCCACATAAAATACAAGAATGAGCAGCTCATCTCCTACTCTCAAGTAGTAGAGGTTGGGATCTGCGTCACTCTTGACGAACCCCATCTTCTGCAAGTAGTTATCAATCCGTCAATACCATGCCCTGGGGGCTTGTTTTAAGCCATACAAGGCTTTCTTAAGCCTACAAACATGATTCTTCTGCTCATGTGCCTCGAAGCCCTCTGGCTGTTCAATGTACACTTCCTCCTTTATCACCCATTCAAGAACGTTGTCTTGACATCCATCTGGTGAATCTACCATCCCATCTGCGCAGCCAGAGAGATGGCGGATCTGATAGAACTGTATCTAGCTACTGGGGTGAAGGTTTCTTCATAATCAATGCCTTCCTTCTGTGCATACCCCTTAGCTACAAATCTTGCTTTGAATTTCTCTATGCTTCCATCTGCAACATATTTGATCTTGTAGATCCATCTGGATCCTACAATTGATCTGTCCTATGGTCTAGGGACTACTTCCCATACATCATTTGTCATGATGGAGCTATACTCCTCCACCATGGCATCCACCCCATACTTGATGTTGAGTTGCTTCCCGAAAGGTAGATGGTTCACCAACCTGAGCTACCAATGCCTTATATATGTCTGGTTGTTTCCTTATCCTCTTTCCTTCTCTAGGAGCTCCAACAAATTCTTCTCCATCCTTATGAATTTGTTGAAGTTCTCTACTAATTGTGGGTGGTCTTACATGTTCTCCCTCCTTTTCTTCTTCGGAGGAGCTATCCTCAGAATCATTATGCCTTGGAGAGGCATTTGACCTCTCCTCTGTAGGTCCTTGAGGCTATACTAGTGGATCTTCCTCAATCTGCGTATCTGTTGCCATTTCTCGAGATTTCCTAAAGGCTCCCTCCTCCAGAAATTTCACATCCCTTCTTACCACGATTTTCCTGCTCTCCAGAATATAGATGCGATATGCCTTTGCATTTTCGCTATAGCCCATCAGAAAAACTTTTTCTGCAATTTGATCCAGCTTCTTTCTCTTTTCATCTAGAAAGTGGCAGTACACCATGCTGCCAAATATCCTGATGTTGCTCACTTTTGGCTTGCTGCCTACGAACACACTCTCGGGAGTTACCTTCCCCAAAGCTCTATTAGGAACTCTGTTCTAAATATATATTGTTGTATTGCAGGCCTCTGCCCATAAGAATTTGGGCATATCTTGGTCGTACAGCATTGTCATTGCAGCTTCTATTATGGTCTGATTCTTCCGTTTTGCAACTCCATTCTACTCTGGATTGTATGGAGTTGTCCATTCTCTCTTGATCCCTTCCCTTACACAGAAATTTGTGAAGTCTTTATCGATATATTCTCCACCGTTATCTGACTGCAACTTCTTGATCTTCTTTCCTGTAGAGTTCTCCACCAATGCTTTGAAATATTTGAATCGATCAAAGACTTCATATTTGGTTTTCAAAAAATAGATCCAAGTTTTCCTAAAATGATCATCAATGAAGGTGGCAAAATACTTTGCCCCACTAAGAGCAGTTGTGGACATTGGACCGCAAATGTCATACTGTATTAACTCTAATACATCTTTGGCTCTGTTGCTGCTTCTTGGAAATGTTGCCTTAGCGTACTTCCCTAGTACGCATCCCCTGCAAACTTCGTCTTTCTTCATGTTGAGCTCAGGAGCCTCTATGACAGTATTTTTGAGAATCCCCAAGGCTCCATGATGCAGATGCCCCATCCTTCTGTGCCATAATTCATTCAGATCTCTATCGTCTGTACTGTCAATCAGGGCCACTGGAGATTCAAGTTGGAGCTTATACAGCTTGTGACTCCTTACTCCGATTTGTGTCTTTGTGCTCAAACTAGGGTGTTTGACATACACCTTATCTCTATTAAAGTATAAGTCATAGCCCATGTTCTAAAGTTGAGACACTGAGAGTAAATTCATCCCCAACCCTGGTACATGCAGAACATTCGTGGCTCGAATCTTGTTGCCATCCTCGATCTGAAATGTTACGGTACCTCTCTTGATGGGGGTACATTTTGCCTTGTTTCCCATAGTTATCTGGAAATTCATCTATTCTTCTTGGTAGCTCGAAAAACATTCTCGAACCCTCGTCATATGAGCAGATGCTCCACTGTCAATATACCAAACACTTGGAGGAGTTGTGCTCGACACACAAGCAAGATCCTCCTCTAGTCTGGATGCCAACGCTTTCATGTCGTGTTCTCTTTGCATTTCTGCTTGCTCTGGAGGACTGCGTGAGCCCTTTTGACCGCGTGAACCCTTCCGAATGATGGAACGTTGGTCCATGGCAGATCCTCCCTTCTTGTTTTTTTCCCTTTGCTCTGATACCATGTGAAATTTTTGGGGAAAATATTTCTGCAATACTTGGTTTATTTCTCCTACTTATGAGATAAGTCATTTACAAATGCTTTAGTAAATTCTGAAATAAACACATTTGAGATCTTCAATATCATTAAGAGCATAAGAATAGAAAGATAAGTAGCACAATAGAAACAACCACATGAACACAGTTATTTTTGGACAATTGTCCCTGGAAAAACCCAATGTGGGAAAACCGGTGCAGCAAATGAGGGTTTTATATTTATCTTTAGAAATGGAAAGTACATTTACAAGAGTCTGATGAGCAGAGAAAAATTTGCAAACACTTGGTTGAATTTTCTGGACCCTCCAGACAAATTTTAGACCCTGGGGGTGACCACCTTCACCCTCTGCGTAGTCTAGCGTGAGAGTTATGCGCAGTGTCTCCCTGGACTGCGAGATTCTACGTGGAGAGGATATTGCTGCTAATCAGCTCACCCTTCCATTCATCCTCCTGACTTCTGTTTCCCGATAACTAACTTCTCCCTCCTCCTCTTGCTTCTCCAATCCTGCCTCTATAATCTCACCCACTGAAATCGAATTCTCTTGCTTTAGAATCGATTTCCTTCGGGTACTGACAATGTCTGCGGCTTGATTTCCAAATGGCCCTCAAGTCTCTTCTTATAGTCTTCTCGCTGATGAATCAATGGCCATGATTATATCGTTAATCAATGGCTCAAATTAAAAGATAACTTGATCTTTGTTTTCTAGAAGATTCACACTCTGCTCCATTAATACCCTTTAATTATTTAATTTCCCTAAGTTTAGACTTACAGTCTGCATTAAAATAATTAATTATTTTAATAAAGTCATATCCGAGTGGAATTTCCACAAACGATTTCTAGGTTCTCTGGATATCTGATGTCCAAGCCTCTCTATCAAAAATGAGACTTAGAACACTTTCCGATGCTATAGACATCAACAAAGAGAAGGAATCACCTCATACTTTATGAGGATTTTTGAAATAAGAAATCAACTGCAGGAAATGGGAGAAGTAATGTTTGATACTGAGATGACTACAGTGGTATTGAATGCTCTACAGGAAGAATGAAGAAACTTCACTTCAAGTTTATACGAGAAGAAAGAAGCAACACCAATCCATGATTTAAGGTCTCTATGTAAAATAGAGGAAACAATATTGAAAGCCAAAGTTGATATAGGATCAAGTGAAGGGAATCAAGCCTTTACATCCATATCCAGGAAGAAAGGAAGATTCGGAAAATTTGGTCCTTCGAATAAAAGAAGGAATATGGACAAAGTACGATGCTTTGGATGCAATGAGCTTGGGCATTATAAGAGAGATTGTCCCAAATCTGGAAAGGACAAGAGGAAAAAGGAAGAAGCCCATATCACAAATGAAAGGGAAGAAGTTGATGTTAAGAAATCTAAGAAAGAGGAAACAAGCGATCTCTATTATGATTAAGATCATCTTTCTCTTTAAGAGATTTCTGTTGGTTGTAAAATAGTATGATAGGAAGCAATGTACATTAATAAGCATCATGATAGAAGCATGGAAGGAGCTCTTGATGAAACAGCTTCTGGAAAACCTCACTGATAACAATATTGATAGAAGGCAGTCATCAAGAATTAAGGGTCATCATGGTAACAGGTGTTTACACTCTCTAATGGAATCCTCTATGCATTCACTAGTTAGAAAGAAAGCATAAAAGTTTCGTCAAGAATTCCATGCTACAAAATTCTGGGATTAGGATGTGATGGCATTCTAATAAAGCAGGTCTATGGAATGAAGCTCTTCATTCAAGTGAAATTGCTACAGCATGACTGAAAGGAAAAAGGTATGAGGTGTATACATATGCTGAAACTGGATGATGGGAAGTCATGTCATATGGTTGCAGGTAATGGACTCCTATATTTAGAAGTATGATCTATGAAGGAGGATCTCTCACGGTGCACTGACAGATGAAATCAACAGATATATATTCTCTTAGGGAATATGAGGTGGTTGTATATGTACAAGGACCTAGAAATTGAAAGTTCCTGGGAATGAAGATGTGAAAAAGGGAAGAGATCATGAAGTGCAACCATGTCAAGAGGTAGTTATCATCCGGAAGCTAAGAAGATGTGACTAGAATATCTCTTGGAGGATATGCAGACTCTGATAGAAGTCT
This sequence comes from Pinus albicaulis, assembly GCA_034641835.2. Taxonomy (NCBI): domain Eukaryota; kingdom Viridiplantae; phylum Streptophyta; class Pinopsida; order Pinales; family Pinaceae; genus Pinus; species Pinus albicaulis. The sequence goes on from CM076579.1 coordinate 1,572,759,534, forward strand.
GATAAAAAAGAAGACCCTTGACAAGACATATCATGAGGAGATGAGTCAATCTGAATAGAGGATGTTGATACCTACAGGAAGATGTCATGGTGAAAGATCATCACTGAGGAAACTTTTGATTTCAAAGTTCATATGTATGTGTTTATCTGGATGATTTTATGTAGGGCTGCCAATCATGTGAAAGGATATAAGATCCTTGGAAATGGTTCGGAAGAAAGCAGCATGGCATAAAGGTGGACCAGATAAGGAAGTCTGATAAATCATTTTCTAATAGTTGACATCACTCGTGAATGAAAATGATGGATGATCTGTGCCCTATGAAGCTAAAAGATGAAGATTCCTCAATATCGAAATCCATGACATCAAGGGCAGGAATTTTTCATGAGCAGCTGGATGTCTCACCATTGCTGCTGCAAGTCCCTGGTTAAGAGGGAGCCTGGTGATAAGTTTCTTACTTGAAAGAAACTTGGTAATTCCTAAGAATGAACCTAGGTACATTCCTTGTATAGGAATGAGTACATTCCCTTATGGAGTAGGTTTTCCCTGGTTGAGAGGGAGAGATAGACACATCATTCTGGCCTTCACTTGGGAAGACAGAATGGAGGATTGGGTAATCATCTGGCATTCGATACTCTTTGAGAATGTGTTAGGGCATTCAAGATAAAAGTAGTTGGGGACCGACATTCTTTGAGGGCTAGCTACTCAAGAGAAGAATAGTCCAAAAAGTTCATACTTTGGGAACACCCAGGTGGAGTATGTACCTTGGAGAGACAATGATTATGGTGTCTATAAGTCATGTGTCTCGCTAGCACTGTAGCCCATTTTCTCGTTAAGAGATGGGGTTGTAAGCAATGTGGAAAAAGTCGGAGTCGGGATTAAATCGGCAAGGGTAAAAAAGTTGAAAAAGCCGGCAAAGTCGGGACTTTTTTGAAAAAGTCGGCAAAATTAAAAAAATACAAAATTATTCAAAATTTTTCAATTTTTTAGCATCTAAAGTATCCACAACATCAAATAAATGCATTTCCACATAAACATGTAAAGAAAGCTAATATATAATATGTATATGAAGTCTAGCGCTACATCACATATCAAAATAGTGAATCGAGTCCTGAATCTTGAGTCTCAGTCTCAAGAGTCAAAATATCAACAAAAAATATAATAATGTATATCATGAGTCATCTCCATGTCATAAAGTAAGTCACTAAGATGAAGATCCCCTGCCCCTTTTACGGGAATAGGGAATGGCTTTACCTTTTCCTCTAGAGGAAGAAGGCTCTACCCCTCGGAATACAAATGGACCCAGTCGTCCTCTAGAAGCAAAAAAAATAGGTGGCCTCTGTGCTCTGCCACTGACGCTGCCACTGCTACTGCCCATCCTAGATGGTGTCACCTCCTCCTCCACATCCTCCTCCTGCTCTGCCTCCTGACTCTGCTCCTCCTCCTCTACCACTGGCTCCTCCTGCTGTGCATCTGCTTCCTCCTTTGGCACTAATGCCTCTGGATCCACATCTAACCAATCAGGGGTCGATTCCATGACCGGCCTCTCAGTCTCGACCCTCCATGCAGCAGTGGTATCAATATTGTCCAATGAAATGGCATCCATATCAGTTGTTTTCTGAATTTGTCTCATCCACAATCGAAGATTGTAGTAGACATACACCATGTCATTGAGACGTTGGGATTCCAATCTGTAAAAGGGTCATAGATTATAAATTAGTACTTGGAAAATGTATATAGTAAAAATAATCAAATTATTTCAAAAATTTAATTTGAAATTTTTTTACCTATTGCGCTTTTTGCTATGTATTTTGTCAAAGACACTCCAATTGCGCTCACACCCAGAGGAACTGCATGTCTGGCTGAGCACTCGGATGGCAAGCTTTTGGAGATGGGGTACTCTACCACCATAGCTTGTCCACCAAGCATCTACAAGTTAAAATAAAAATGATAAGCAAAAATTATGAAGAGACAATGAATTATTAAATTTGAAAGTTGAAAATTGAAACAAACTTAAGCTTACCTGGCATTTTGGTCGTCCTATCCTTAATAGCCATGGCAAAACCAAATGTGCCACCAGCCATCCTATATATTTCCATTTCTTTGGAAATTTCTTCACGTTCTTGCTCAGATACCACCATCCTCTCAACACATGTGAAGAATCCATCCATCACCTCGGCATCAAATCTGAAACCACAGGAGTAAGAAAATACGGGGTTGAAGTAGATACCTGCAGCATGAATGGGGCGATGGAGGGTATTGTTCCATCGGTCATCAATCACTCTCCATATGACCTGTTGTTTCTCTAACCCCTCATCTCCCTTATCTGCATAATAAGCACGAATGGCTTCTTTGGCCCTATCCATGGCCTCATACAAAGTAGCCCATTGTGGGCTTCTCTCCATCAACCAACCGAAGAACCCTTACCAAAGGTTCTGAAATGGCACACACCTCCTCTACTCCTGCCCAAAACCCCTGATCATATGAAACAAGTCTGCATATGCCCTCTCCCTCTGGTTTGCGGCTAATAGATAACTCACGCCAATCCTGTGAAAGAAACATGCTCTTCACGTCCCACATAGAATTCAACAGACTGAAGAGATATGAAATTAGTGGCAAAGCGTATTATCGCAGGACGCACCAACTCTTTGTTGTTGGTGAATCTTCTCATCAAGCTAAGCACAAATGTATGATTGTAAATAAATTTTGTTATGCTCTTGGATGATTCAACAATATGTCTCACCATAGGAATCTTACCTATATCCTCCAACATCAAGTCAATACAATGAGCAGCACAAGGTGTCCAAAACAGGGTAGGATACCTCTCCATTAGCAACCTGCCAGCTGCAACATAATTTGCAGCGTTGTCCGTTATGACTTGGACAACATTCTGTGGGCCTATTTCCTGAATGAAGATGTCCAACAACTCACATAATAAACGCGCATCTTTAATGTGTGCAGATGCATCAACAGATTTCATAAACATTGTCCCCTTGGGACAACTAACCAAGAAGTTAAGAAGGGTCCTACCCTTCTGGTCAGTCCAACCATCTGACATGACTGTGCATCCAATGTGTTCCCAAGATGCCCTAAACTCCTCCAGTCTAGCAGTGCAATCATTCTTTTCCTCTTGAAGAAGAGGCCCTCTCAACTGTGCAAAGGTAGGGGCTTTGTACCCCGAGCCAACGACAGCAACAGCATCAAACATAGGTTGGTAGAATGGGTTTGTCTTGGCAATGTTGAAAGGAACATCACTCCATAGAAGACATCTACTCACCAACCTGTCGGCTTCTGCCTTTTCCTTTTTTTTAATTACTGATTTGATGCCAGGTTGTGCACCAGGTGTCGTTCTAGGGACAAAAAAGGATGAAAAAGCTGAGGGGTTGGAACTGGAAGGTAATGCTGAACCAGAAGAAGCACTCTCACTTACCCCCTGTGTTGAGCTCCCTACAAGTTGCCTTTTTATTACTGCCCTGGTGTCTTTGCCATCTTCTTTTTCCATCAAGGCTTTAATCGCCTATCGGATCATTTCTGGACCCGGATTTGGGCAAAGTTCTACATTTTGCCCTGGAATTTGCCCTATATGGCATTTTAATCTGGCGATACCCCCTGATATATGCTTTCCACACAACTTGCAAGACAAATACATTCTATTGAGTCCTCCAATTTCGGGTATAGAATCAGGTTCACCATACTGCCAGAAAGGATCCAAATTCCTTGGCATTTTGTTTGAAACTTTTTGATGTTTGAACCTGGGCACAAAACAAAAATTAAAAAAAAAATTAAAAATTGCCCATCACATAAGTTAAAAATTAAAATCACTAAATAGTAGACTGGGCACTAAGTGTATAGGTGCAATAGAGGTTATGGGAATGCTGTAGCTACTGTGATTTCCCAGGCTCTCAAAGATCATCCATTTTTAGTCTGCACGATATGCTAGTTGACGTTGCCAAATGCTGGAACTATTCTTGAAGACTGCTATTTTTTATCCGTGGACAAATATATTTTATCCTATTTTGCTAATGTAAATGTTGGAACGGTTTGAACTTTGAAGACTGCTGGATAGATATATTTTTGAATTCATGATGTAATTATTTGGACTTTAATGTTATTTGGCTCATTATGGACGATATCTATCCACAGTTTCTTGAGATTCTATATGTGAAGGATATAGGGCAGTCTTTTGAGTGTTTTCATCAAGGATAATTACACTGATCCATCATGCAATGCTAACGGCATCTACAGAATGTATATCCATTCTTTTATGGACTAGAAATACAAAATGTATATCCAACAGAAATCGATGATTCGATTATGAAGATGGCAAGCCGCAAATGTTTTTAACTTACCTGGCGGCAGCACTGAGCAGCAAACCCTGGCGGCACCCAATCTGCAAGCTCGAGCTGCAGTGTTGAAACTTGAATGATGAATCTTCAGCTCCCTCCCAACGCAAAGTTGCAATCCGAAACCCTCTTGCTGGACTGTCGAGTCTCCACGGACCACAGCAACTGCTCCACAGTGTTAAACGCGACGCAGGCGGGCGGACAAACAAAACAAAATAACACATAAAAATCGAAATTTCCGGCTCTTATAATCACTTTCACGACTTTTTCGATCGAATCGGGAAAAAATCGGGAATATAACGATTTTATCGGGACTTTTTCAAATTTTAAAAAATCGGGAAAAAGTCGGCCGATTTAATCAGCGTCTTGAAAAAATCGGGACTTTTTGAAAAAGTCGCGATTTTTTCCCGACTTTTTGAAAAAGTCGCGATTTTTTCCCGACTTTTTCCACACTGGTTGTAAGTCAAGGCCTTGCACTAGGACAATGTTGGTTGATATGATGCTAATAAATGTTATTACCAATCCGATTCTTCTTATGATATTCTTCAATTTGAAAGTGACCATGCACCTGTATGAATACCTCCTTAGTTAAGAGGGAGTGTTGAAAAGTGTAACTAGGATCGGTCTTCATGTTAACTATGTAATTATGTTTTTATGTAAAGAAGAAGACAAAGATAATAAAATGTATTTTGTTGTACTTGCTTCATGGGTTTCATGAGCAAGATTTTATTATATAGGTTAATAGACTTCTTCTTGATGTCTACTAGGTTTTTGTCTTCTAGGTATAGCTATAATTATGTGTCATATATACATCAAGGATCTCGTCTAGAGAAATGCTCCAAGACCTTGCCAAAGATACCTTGAAGGAATGACTCCTAGATGACGTTCAACATACCCTCATAAACGTTGATCAGAAGCTCTTCATGTCAGCCTAATACTCAGTAACAAAGTCGGCTTAATAGGTGGATGTATGGTCAACCTTAAGGGAGAATATGTGCCCTATATATACACAAATCCTGCGGATCAGTTGAGATAGAAGAATATGCAAATCACTCTGAGCTAAAAGTGTGGATTTAAGACAGGAAAAACAGTGTGGATATTCTGAGTATAGTTGCATGTGAAACTTTAAACCATCAAGATAGCAAAAAATTTGAGAAATTTGCAAGTAAATGTGATGAGATAATGCTCTTGGTTTATTTTATTAGTTAGCTCTAAAGAAATATTACAATTGAACTCTAATCCTCAAACCTCACCCTCGCCCAAAGATTTGGATCTCACAGTGAGGAGTCCATAGAGGTAGACGGTCACTAAAATGTCTATTCAACCAACTTAAGTTGGAAGTAAATTTTAGTGATGCTTGAAGCATGTAAAATCTAAAAATAAATTAACAAGAAAATGAAAATTCAACTTCAACTTGAAATATATTTGCTAGTCATGAAATAAAATGTAGCTTTACTTAATGCATCAAACTTAAGATTGTAGAGTGTGCTCAATGGTGAAGCATAAGCAAATTTGAAGTATGATTTCAAGCTAAATAAACTCAAGTAAAGATGTTTGCATATAAAAAATCTGAATTTGCTATGAAAGTAAATGCTCTTAAAACTTGTAGCAAATCAAAGTGAATAGTTAGTGTAATGAACGAAATGCATGGTTGTGTTAATTGACCAATTAGATGAGATGCATGTAATTTAAAGAGATCAACAAATCACACCACAAGTCCTCTCCAAAAAATGGAAAGATTGAGATGCCAATGGGTAAAACCCACGCTCCCAAAATCAGAAATTTTATTGGTTGTTAGAGGTAAGAGACAATGAAGCCTCCTACAAACTCAAGGAAAACCTTTACAAATGAAATTTGAGGTCTTAGACTTATCTTTGATGAGAAATTTCTGCAATATAAAGACTCAATAGAAATCAGATTTTTAGAAGTGAAGAAGAGAGGCTAAGCCTCCTCAATGCTCACGGCCAAGAGAGAGAGAAGAAGCCACAAAAGGAACTCAGTATTCCTCAAGGAAGCTCCTTAACTACCCACAACCAGAGGAAAAAGAGAGAGTCCTCCTCGTTTGACATTAGAGCTCAAAGGTCCTACAACAATTTGTTAATAGTTTCTTGAAGGTGAATCCCACAAGTTGCTACAAGAAAACAAATTAGAAAAAGAATGCTACAAAAAAAAAAACCAACCAAGTGTTAGACAAAGAAAATCACAAAATATTGCACAATAATCTACAAAGGGCTAAGACAAAGAGGATAAGTAAACTCTCATATTTTTCTAGCCATGTTTAAGCTCTTTAAATAGCAAAATATGATCCAATGAAGCACAATGAAAAGTACAATATTTTTAAATGATTGCATGCATACAAACTATGTCCAAATGAATCCCTGCACAACACTTTTTCATAAGATAAACTATGAAAATCCAAATAACAAATGAGAGTTCCTCTGAAAGTGCTTCAAGAGTGGGTTGATCTCCCAAAGACTTCCCCTCACGCTTGATCCAAAAAAAATTCTTCTACAATACTCAAGTCACACATTAGTCCATGTAGATTTAGATAAGCAAACAATTAATTAAAAGTTCTAGAAATTTATTTGAAAATAAACTAGAACTTTCAACCTCTAGAGCCTACTTTCAAATCAAATGCTAATACAAAATAGTGGTGCACTAGCAAGTTCACAAGAATACATGGAAAATGAAATAACTCAAAGCATAAAAAAAATTATATCAATAGCTCACAATGCACCATGCTCCAAAGGAAGAACACCCATGAATGGACCCCCAAAGCCTTTTTATTGATATTCTTGAAAAGTGTACAAAGTAGCAGTGCTTCCACAAGCACAATAGCTCGTATCCCATATACAATATGAGAGCCCATGGCTCCATTATATAGAAATTTGGAAGCAAATCCCAATGAAGAACCAAATGCCAAGTGGTGAGAGGGAGGAGATCACAAGGCAAATTCGAATTTGATAAGTGGAGCTCCATTGCCAAGTGTAAAAATCAGATTCTGGCAAGTGGACATCATTTTCTTCTTCCCTTATGTGCCAAATTTGAATTTTATGATAGAATGACAAATGTATATGGGTGGTAACCCATGTCGGAACAATTTCCCACAAAAATCTCCGCCAAACATTCTCCCAAGTCCTCCCAAATGTCCATTAACTTCACAAATTCGAATTTCCAAGTAAGCAATTCTAATTTAATGCCAGAAATTTGATTTTATTTGAGCACATGTCATTTTCTTGATTTTAGGAGTCCACATCACCTTGTGACTTCACTTTAACTCCTCCATAATTTTCCACCTCATTTCCACATCATTTAGCATATGTGGATATTTATTTTTCTCCATTTATTTAATTTATGATTTAATTAATTGCCACATTTCCCACTAAACTTAGGAAAAGTGGGTTTTGAGGGTTCAAAACACATTTTTAACCCCTCAAAGTGTGTCATAGTAGAAAGTTGAGGGTAAAAGATGTAATTTTGATTACTCATACCCCATACTTCTCTAGGCAACACTTATTACAATTCAATTACAATTTTTATTGCAATTTTTTACTTGTGGGAAATCTAAAAAATTAAAAAATCACTACCTAGACTTAACAAATTCCACGAAATTTTTTGTGTGATATAGTATGGTAACATACATTGACTCTAGACACAAGGACTCACCCAAGGCTTCACCATCAAGCCATTCTCCGGCTTTGGGGTAAAATTTGGAAGAAAAAACTCAATTAATTATTAAACTCTAATAGGGAAATGATAATTAACCGAGTGAAAAAAACCTCCCTGAGTAATACTCCCTTGTTGGCAAAGTCCCAAGTTACCTAGGCCTGTTATAGACTCAATAATGACTCAAATTCATCATTACTAGCATCACTTATTACAATTCCCCGTAGAGCGTGGAATCTGGGCACAAGAGAAAATGATAAGAAGTAGAAGTATAGTTTAAAAACTCAGTTGAACTGATGATATCTAATGGTACAAATGTCCTTTGGTTCATCCTTGGGCATGGAGTCTTCATATAATCATCAGGTGCCACTCCAGTGGTCAACAAGAACTATTAACTACCTCTCAATTCCTACTTCCTTGCAAAAAGCTACAAGTTCTCTAGAAGTGTATTCTCCACCATTATCTGACCTTAGGGTTTTTATCTTCCTTTCTCTCAAATTTTCTACTTCTACTTTGAAGTTTTGAAATTTCTCAAACACTTCATCCTTAGACTTGAGGAGATAGATCAATGTCTGTCTAGAGTGATCATCAATAACTGTTACATAATATTAATGACCTCCAAGAGACTTCTTTGCCATTGGCCCATAAACAGTAGAATGAATGAGATCCACAATTTCCTTGGTTCTTGTATCATTGCTTGCAAAGGGTTTCTTCACATTCTTGCCATGAGCACATCCCTTACAGACTCCTTCATCCTCTTCTTTCAGCTCGGGGATACCAAAAACCAAGTGATTCAATGATGGCAATAACTTCTAATGAAGGTGACCATACCTTCTATGCCATAGCTCACAAGGGTTAATATCTAAATGCATTAGAGCTTGAGGAAGAGGTGTAAGAAGCCTAGGCCCTATACAACCTCCCCTCATGAATCCCAATAGTTTTAGCATCTTAAATACAAGATCCCTTTCCCCATACAATAACTTTGCCATCAACGAAGGCAACCCCATCACCTTTATCTTCTAAATAAGAAATAGAGAGCAAATTCTTTTTCAAGCCTGGAACAAAAAGTATATTGTTGAGATGAATGTTTCCATCAGTTTCCAACTCCAAAGAAGTAGATCCAATTCCTTTGACTGAGTAGCTCCTCATCTCTCCAAGTTCAACTAAATGAGAAGAGATTCCTTTTGATAGGGTTTGGAGTTGACAGCATTCTGTTGTCACATGTCTTGATGCTCCATTGTCGATTACCCATCATCTTCAAAAGTACATGTAAGAGCGGAAACGAGACTTCCATCCATGACATCTTTAGATAGCTTGTAGAAGAATTTGATGATGCAACCTTTAATAGTTTCAAGAAGACTCCTAAGAGTCTTGAGGCCTTTATTCATATAGCTTTCCATTGGAGAGGAAGAGAGAAGATAGATGGCTGCTTCAAGAGTTTCTTCCAATAAGAGTGCCAAAAACACTGATCCTCAAGTTATCCTTCCTTCACCTTAGCTCTGATACCATGTTGAGAAATCAATGATCTTGTAGATTAGGGTTGATTCCTCTTACTTGATAATTACTTATGAGTATTTGTTGGCTTTAATTACTTAATTATGCCGCCTTCATCAAGCAATTGCCAAAACATAAAATGCATGTAGATCACGAGATATAGGCTCAAATCCAGGGCAAAACCCTACAAGGGGGAAAACCCAAACAACTTCTCTTCTTATAGAATTTGATCAATCTGAGACATCTATTGGGTAAATTTAGTGGTCAATTAAATTACTTGCATTTAATTGTCAAATTCGGGGTTTGAACCTTGTGAAGCATACTTGCACTATATATGCTAGGTAGTTTAGTTTCAATCAAGGATAAAACTATTTTATGAAATAATCGCAAGACAAAAAGGAAGCCTATTTATGAGAAGATCCAAATAGGCATACACACATGTTCTTTCTCTAAGACCATTAACAATTCAAAGTAAGAATTTGCTATGAAAATGAAAAATCGATTCTAATCTAATGAAATTAGAAAGCAATTCTATTTTATGGAAATTGAAAGCAATCTATTCTATTGAACTTGAAAGTAATTTACTAATCTAGAAAGTAGTAAATTCTTTCTACAAGAAAGTTAGCTTGCCAGTTTGTACAAGAAATAATCTTGCCTTGCGAGGATTTCACTTGTGAGAATCAAAAAGGCATGATTTCCTTGCATTTTATAAGTTTGTTCCAGGTTGATACCATGTTGGACACCTAATCCACGTTCTTATACAATTTGGTAATAAAGTAAAGTGTTCTTCTTCTTCAAATAAGTTACAACTATCTTTTTCACTATATTGAATTTTGCAAGTGCATTTTTAGTAGAAACTGAAACACTTCAATTTTAAGCTTGAATTATTTGAAAAATGGCTCCAATTGGTGGAATAATAGAGTTATTGAACAATCTGATACTCTCTAATATGGAATACAGTCAAAATCAACAAGGATTTTCTCACTGATATTTACAGTTGTTTACAAAATGCACATGACAAGATTGAATCTTTGCAGCTTCAATCACAACTACAGCAAGATGAGCTACAGAAAAAATAGACATCATTCTGAACTTGTTTTTGTTCAGAACAATCCTCTGTTTGAGTGTGAGACAGTCTCCCATCAGTTACCAAAAACTCATCAAATCAGTGAAAGAGCAGATTTGCATGCAGATGCAGAAATTCAACCTGCACTTCCCAAGCCCATCATTGGACTTTGGGAAGATATTATCAACAATAGAAACAGAAGAATTTGGGAAGATATTATCAACAATAGAAACAGAACAGGTCTTGGATATGACAAGGAGGTTTCCCTTCACACTCTAGACTATTCCAATCCCATACAATTTCATAGTGTTGGGTTTCTACATGATGGTTAATCTTCAACTTTTCCACATTTTGCTTTTCTTCCTTGGCCACAGATTGTTAAATGCCAACATAGTGACATTAGTTTTTGTATCATCAGATGTGTTCTAGCCACGAAATTTTGTGGAGAGGCTAGAATACATGAGATCTGCGGAACCCAAAAATCGTTTCTGGAAAATCCACCTAGAAGTGTCTCAATTAGATTATTAACCGTTTTTTAAATATTTCCTAAGTCTAAACTTAAGGAATATGGTTAATTAATCAGTATTAATTGAGATAAGGTGAGAATTGTTGATTTTTGGTAGCTTGGGAGGTACTCCAAGCCCTAGGGTTCGGGGTTTGGATGGCAAAGCACAACAAGAGTCACTTGTGGGCTTGGAACCCAAGCATGGGGTTTTGCACCTATCGGAATTTGGGTAAAAACCATGAAGAATTTGAGCATGGGAAATTTGAGGTGATAGAGCTTGGTGTGCCAATTCCAATGCTTTGAAGATCACTCAAATTGGAGCTCTAGAAATGAAGTTATGAATTTTTGAAGTTGTGGAGTAGGCTTGGTTAAGGTCGGCCTTGTAGTTGGAGACCTTATGACAGTTGGACAAGCCCTCTTCATGGAATTCGTTGGAGCCACATGAAATGATATAAATTAGACTCATGTGTGAGTTATTTGAGCATCCAAGAACATCAATCAAGTCATCATTTCATCTCTGAACTGGCCACAAGAAAAGGAGGACAAAGCGTGGAGGATGTTGAGAATTAGGTACGGCAGAAATTAATACAAATTCTCTGACATGATAACTGCTTGTATTACATATTTACATATTATCTTCGTTCATCATTATTATTATGTTCAATACATCATACAGTTATCAAAACAATAACATCAATGACACAATAGTTAGGCTCCAACTAAGGGCTAAAGGGGAAAATCCACAAACCTCTTCTTATAGATTCTTCACCAGATGAGTACAAAGATCATGACCAGAACCTTGACCTAAATTTCCTCTCCTAGACCAAGACACAGTCGTCCTCCTTGATTGCACCATGTAGCACTGTGTAGCATTGTCTTGTCATCATGCAGCATTTTGATGCATATATAATCATTGAGACCTTCTACTAAGCAACACCTTTGCATTGAACAACACCATGACTATATCATGGTTGTGTTGGCCTTCCTTCTTGCTGTATATATTCTTTCCAAACAAAGTGACCCAAGATTGAGGCTCTCACTGAATGCAGCCTCCTTTATTTTGAAAAGTGTAACTAGGTCGGTCTTCATATTGACTATGTAATTATGTATTTTATGCAAAGAAGAAGACAAAGATAATAAAATGTATATTTGTTGTATTTGCTTCATGGGTTTCATGAGCAAGATTTTATTATAGATTAAATAGATTTATTCTTGATGTCTATTAGGTTTTTGTGTCTTCTAGGTATAAATATAATTAGGTGTCATATGTATGAAGAATCTAGGCAAGAGAATGTTCCAAGACCTTGTCAAAGAAGCTGTGGAAGAATGGCTTGAAACAGCCCTTAAATCAACGCTAGAAAATGCATCATTTACTGTGATCAAGTCGGCCTAGAATCAGTGATTAAAGTCGGCCTAAATATTGACTGTATGGTCGGCCTAAAGCAGAGGTAATTCCACTATAAATAGAGCTACAGCTGCAGCTCATTTGGACAGAAAATATGCAGATTCTCTCTGAGTTTACACAGAACAAAAGTGTGGAATTTGAAGAACAAGTACAGGGTTTCGTAAAGAACTTTTTCTGAGATAATTACAAGTGTAAAGAAGCCCTAACTATTGCATACTCATCTGTGACTATGATGCGGATCTGAAGTGTGGATTCCTCTGTCTGAAAGTGCAGTCAAATCGGATATGTCTCTGGGTTATTGAAGCTATTGATGTGGATTAATAAGAAGAGACATGCGGTCTGAAAGTGCAGTCAATTGCGGCCTTCAAGGAACCTTCTGAGATCTTAATAACCAGTAGAAAATATTGCAATATAACACTGTGTATAGTAGAGAAGTACGGATCCAGTGAAGAGATGTGTGAATCAAGTTTGAAATATATATAACATATAGTGAAGAGATGTGTGAATCAAGTTTGAAATATATATAACATATAGTGATATGCTAAGCTAATCGACTGAAGTCTGATATGGTGTATATCTGAATAGAAAGTAAGTTACCTTCCTACCTTCAGCACTCAAAAGAAAGCAATATATATCTCAAGTGAATATGAAGTAAGAAGAAGCGTCTTGATAAGCAAAATAGAATCAGAGACCAAGTTCTCTAATGTTGGAACAAATCAGTGTAAGTTGGTGCAAATATAAAGGATGAGCATTGGAAGCAGTCAAAGAAGCATTGGTAAGGTCTTGGAGGCATTCATAGGTCAAGGGTCTAAGTCCTGGTCATGGTACTTGTCATTTGAAGATCTATAAGAAGAATTTTTCGTGGGTTTTCCTCTCCAAGAGGGAGAGGTTTTGCCCTGGCACTCGGAGCCTAATTTGTGTGTCTCATGTATTTCGATAATTGACTTGATGAAGTACTAAATAAGTTAAAGAAATTATCAAGAAGTACCTCAAGTAAGCTCACAAGTAATTATCAAGAAGAGAATTTGAATTAATCTCCAGCCCTTTAAATTCTCAACACTTTACGCACTGTATTACAGACTTCTTCCTTCACTATGGTAGGTTGCCCTGAAGTATGTGGAGTAGTATAGACCTGAGACAGAGGTAGATAAACCCTTTTCTTCTTCATTGTTTAACCTATCAACAGAAACCCTTAACTTGCACTTCTTTATGTACTGATTAGACCCAAGACAGAGCTCTTCCTCTTCGTTGAACAGCCTTCTCCTTTCGCACCAAAACGCAGACCTTTTCACTATAATAACTCATCTGAAATCTCAGATACTTCATCGAACTGTTCTATGGAAACTGTGAGGGCATAGGCTCCTTTATATAGTAGTTGGAGCCTATAAATGAGCCAACATAGGTGAACCGACGTGTCTCCAATTATGAGCCGACATGTCACTTCTATAAGCATATGTTGAGGCCAACTAAGGATGACTGTGTCTTGTCTTTTTGGAGGTCTTCTTCCAAGTGTAACATGACAATGACTCTTATCTTTATAGTAAATTCTAAAGACATCAAGAAGAAGTCTTTGACCTATAAATAAAGCATCTTGCTCTTGAAACCCATGATGCAAGGAATACAGTAAATACATTTTATTTTCTTTGATCATAGTTACATGTCATTACGAAGACCGAACCTAGTTACACTTTACAACAGAGGATTAGGGTTGTTTTGGGCAGGGTTATTCTTCATTGCAGGTCAGAGATTAGTTGTTGAAGGGAGGCCGCATTTCAGAGTGGTGTAGAGGGTTGTTTTGAGTACGGTTTGAGGAGAGTTTTCTCCCCTTGATAGGTCGCAGCACTAGCTGTCAAAGTTTGGATAGCCCGCAGGACTGAACTGTCGTGGTCAAGAGGGCTGAGGGTGTTGTAGTGTTCACAGCCCACCACAGAGAGAGCAGGGATCATTTATGGGCTTGTTGGAGGGTTAGTTTGAGCCCTATCCCACAGCAAGTGTGACTGCAAAGTGAGGAAGGGAGGCCGCACTAAATAGTTGATTGTTTTTTCTAGTTTGGTAGGGTTGTTACCTAGTGACAGATGCCCTAACAAGGAGAAGATTTGAACAGCAGTGAACAGACCTAACACAAGGTATGTTTTGATGAGGAGTTTGTATTGATTTGATGTTGGATGGAGTCCTAGATGGACAGATTTTCTTGTCATCTTTGTGAGATGTTAGTAAGGACAGTATTAAGGTGACAAGGTGCCCTAGACATGCTGTGATAAAGGACCTTGTGCAGCAAAAGGTGGGCACACTTGGCAATCCTAGGAGTTGGGCAGTTTGGTATACATCCTAGGGAAATTATAACAACAAATTGATATGTGTCATGTCAAGAGGAGCAACAGAAAGTTGCAGAAGTATAGTTGTCCATTTGAGCTGATGTAATTTGCAGGTGGATGGGTGTCCAATGAGAAGTTTGTTGCTAGCAATGTGTAAGGGTCTCCTAGGTGTGAGGATGCTCTAACGAGGTGCAGATCCTACAGCATGGACTTGGTCACTTGTGGACTGTTGGAGGGCAGCATGAGACTGGACCAAGTGTGAACGGTGATTGGGCACTTATGGTCTGCTGGAGGACGGCGTGATAGTGTCCAAGTTGGAGCCCGGTGAGCAACACCTTGATGGATAGAGGTAGTTGCTAGAGTGGCAGTTGTTGGAGCTCAAGGGTCTAATCACCCAGGAGTTTGTGGAGACTGAGACTTGTGTGTGGAGAAGGACTTCTATAGCAGATGATGGGCAATCCACCAAGCCCATGTTCATTGTGAGAGATGGACATCTTGGAGTGATAGGTGGCATCCCTCCGTGCCCTATGTTGGTCTTCATCGGAGCACCACAAGAAGACCATAGTGGGCCGAAGTCCCTGTTGAGATTTTGTGTATTTGGAGTAGCATCAGTTGTGCTCTAGGTCCTAAATTTTGAGGAAGGACTAGAGTTCACCTGATCTACAAGACCCAGAAATGGATTTGGGAAATTTCATCTGGTTTAGGAGATATTAAATTAATTAATTATTTGAATGTATTTTCAAAGTTAAAACTTAGGAAAATAAAATAATTAAAGTGAATTTAATTAAACATGTGATGAAAATGTCTTAAGTCACACGGATCAAGCTTTCTTTTAATCTTAGCCATTGATTAAAGATTTAATCTTGGCCGTTGATTTGTCAACAAGAAAAGTATAAAGGAAAGGCTTGGGGTCATTTGTAACACACACAAAGGTAGAGCACTGAAGCTAAGTTGAGATTCTAGGGCAGGGTTGCTAAGAATTCTCAAGTGCTTCAGTTGCAGAGAGGGGAATTTAGACCAAGGGGATGATCTGATCCCGGGGTTTAGAATACAAAAGAAGCAGAGAAGAGATCAGGAAAGACAGTGCAGAGGAAGGCAGTAGCAGCAGAAGCAGTAGATGACAGCAGCAGCAAGGACAGCATTATTTTCACGAAACCCTTCAGGGGTTACGCAGAGACCCTTAGGGGCAGCGTAGTCACTGCGTCACCCAGTATGGGGTAATGCAGTCCATTCCAATGACAGTGCTGAGTATTTGGAGGCCTTCAGAGGCTGACGCAGTGTCTTTCAGGGGCAGATCTGGGATTTCTAGGCCTAGATCTGGCTGAGTTCTGTAAATTGCGTTTGAGGGTGTGGATCAATCAGTATTGTTGGTCTTAGATCAGCCAGGTGCTGCAAATCTAGAGTTTTCTCCTTAGGGTTTTCCAGATCTGGAACCCAGAGTTGTGTATTCAGAAATATTCTTAATAATAGAGCCCTCCAGTAGCCAGAGACCGGTTTTCCCACATTGGGTTTTTCTGGGGAAAGTTTGTCCAGAAATAATTGTGTCACTTTGTCTATGTATGCATGTGCTTATTCTAGATCTGAATTGGTAGAGATCTATTATGTGTTTTGCTTTGATGTTAACTTGAATTTATTCAATTGATAACTTGTATAAGTAGAAGAAGCTTAACCGGATTAACAGAAATAATTTCTGCATAAGAATTAAGATTCAGAAATTTTTACATGGTATCAGAGGAATTGCAGATCTAGAAGGGTCACCAGCTAAAGCATCTGAAGGATCTCGCTGCAGAAAGCAGCTGGAAAGGCAGCAGAAAAGCAGATATGAAGGGACAGCGCAATTTTCAGGAGGAGATTCACGCAGAGGGAAGGGTGACATTGTCCAACGCTGTGTCCTAGCAAGCCCATGCAATTGTTGTGCAGAGGCAGCTCAGAAATAGCGCTGGTTGGGTCTGAAGCCGGCCAGTGTGATTCAAATTTGAATCTGTCAGATCCAGAAAAGTCTACAGAATAGTTGCAGAAAATTCAGAAGAGCTAGGGGGGTTAAACTTCTGAAGTTTTCAGATTTTTAACCTTAGCACAAGTGACAAAGTTTGGGAAGAGATCAGCTTCTCAGAGAGTTTCTTGCCAAAGGAAACTTGCAGTTTGGGAAGAGATCAGCTGCTCAGAGAGTTTCTTGCCAAAGGAAACTTGCAGTTTGGTCAGAGGATCAAAGAAGAAGTTGAATCATAGTTGATTTGGTAGATTTCCAAGGAGGGAAATCAAGTGTCAGAGGGAGCAGAGGGTGCCCAGTTCGTAAAGGACCCTAGATCCAAAATCTCTAGCATAGAGAAGAGGAGCTCCGACACATTCTGAGCAGATGGCTCCTCATGGACTGCGTGATCAGGGTAGGCTAGAGGGCCTCTCAAAATTTTCAGTGTGGAAAGCTAGGATCCTAATTGTCCTCAAGGCATATGGTTTAAGTGACCATGCAGAGCAAACTCTGGCCACACTGACAGATGCGGATCTCCTACGGAAGCATAGAGAAGTTGTTGGGCATGCCAAGTGGCTGATAATGGACAGTACCAAGGACCATATTATGCCACACATAGCTGAGAAGAGGACAGCCAACGAGATGTGGAAGGCCTTGACTTCCCTGTATGAGGGAAAATCAGTCCAAAGAAAGATGTTGTTGGAGGCCCAAATGAGGTCATTCATGATGACCAAGGGAGAAGACATTGAGCATTTCCTCTTCAGATTGCAGTCAATCAGGGGTCAGCTGACTGCAACAAGTGCAACCGTAGATGATGCAGTGATAGTCAGGACTGTTGAGATTTTGTGTATTTAGAGTAGCATCAGTTGTGCTCTAGGTCCCAAATTTTGTGGAGGGACTAGAGTACACTAGATCTACAAGACCCAGAAATGGATTTGGGAAATTTCATCTAGTTTAGGAGATATTAAATTAATTAATTATTTTAATGTATTTCTTAAGTTAAAACTTAGGAAAATAAAATAATTAAAGTGAATTTAATTAAACATGTGATGAAATTGTCTTAAATCACACGGATCAAGCTTTCTTTTAATCTTAGCCATTGATTAAAGATTTAATCTTGGTCGTTGATTTGTCAATGAAAAAAGTATAAAGGAAAGGCTTAGGGTCATTTGTAAGACACACGGAAGCAGAGCACTGAAGCTAAGCTGATACTCTAGGGCGAGGTTGCTAAGAATTCTCAAGTGTTTCAGTTGCAGAGAGGGGAATTTAGACCAAGGGGATGATCTAATCCCGAGGTCTAGAATACACAAGAAGCAGAGAAGAGATCAAGAAAGACAGCACAGAGGAAGGCAGCAACAGCAACAGAGGGCAACAGCAGCAGCAGCAGCAGACGGCAGCAACAACGGACGGCAACAGCAGCAGCAGCAGCAGCAAGGACAACGTGATTTTCAAGAAACCCTTTAGGGGTTACGCAGAGACCCTTAGGGGCAGCGTAGTGACTGCGTCACCCAATTTGGGGTAACACAGTCCCTTCCAGTGACAGCGCTGAGCATTTGGAGGCCTTCAGAGGCTGAAGCAGTGTCTTTCAGGAGCAGATCTGGGGTTTCTAGGCCTAGATCTAGCTGAGTTCTGTAAATCCCGTTTGAGGGTGTGGATCAGTCAGTGTTGTTGGTCTTAGATCAGCCAGGTGCTGCAGATCTAGAGTTTTCTCTGTAGGGTTTTCCAGATCTAGAACCCAAAGTTGTGTATTCAGAAATATTCTTAATAATAGAGCCCTCTAGCAGCCAGAGACCGGTTTTCCCACATTGGATTTTTCTGGGGACAGTTTGTCCAAAAATAACTGTGTCACTTTGTCTATGTGTGCATGTGCTTAGTCTAAATCTGACTTGGTAGAGATCTGTTATGTGTTTTGCTTTGATGTTAACTTGAATTTATTCAATTGATAACTTGTATAAGTAGGAGAAGCTTAACTGGATTAACAGAAATAATTTCTGCACTAAGATTCAGAAATTTCTACAAGGACTGCCCTCAATGCAGTTACGGATAATGGGAAACCTTTGTCCAAAGTATCTTGGGCAAAGCGGACCTCCCAGATTGGGACAGCTTTCGGTCGATCTTGTGGCAAGAAGAACTACGAAGGTTCACCAAGAAGCAGCACAGCCCTGCGTTGAGCAAGGTTAAGAAGGAAGAGGAGGAAGATGCAGCCTTGGCATCAAAGAAGCAACCGAAGAAGAAGAAGGATCTTTCAAAGATCAAGTGCTTCCAGTGTGGTGAAATGGGACATTTTTCCAGCCATTGTCCTCAAAAAAAGAAGGACAAGGAAGCATCTTCTTCCAAAGCAGTTGTGGTAGATGATGGGTCAGAAGATGATGTAGCCATGAGAGCTCATGAACCACGGAAGTGGGGTGACATGGACATGTAGAGGAGCTACATGGAAGTAAGGTGGGATCCTTGAGCAGTTCAACTCTTGGATCACAAGCGAGCTACGGCAACCTTAAGACAGTAGCAGAACTAGTGGAGCAGTGGGTGCATAGATCACAGATAAGCATAAGCAGAGGCAGATTTGGAGGCTAGGAGGAGCAGCGCAGAGCATCACAGCAGCAGCGTAGAAGCAGTAGCAACGCAAAGGATGATGTGATTTCAGCAGCGCAATGCAGAGTTGTAGCAACGCAGAGAACTTCAGAGGGACAGCGCAGTATAGTAGCAGTGTGATAGATTTCAGCACAAGGAGCTGATGTGACTTCAGTAGTGCAGAGGAAGTCTGATTACGTAGGCAAAGTTGTAGCTGTGCATCGTTCTTTAGATGCCAGCACAGATCTGTAGCCTATGGAGCTTCAGTGATAAGGATGCAGCCCATTTGACTTGTCTGTCAAAGATTGGGCAGGAGATTCAGTTGTTACTCCCAACAATTGAAGTTGTAGTGCAGCAAATAAGCAGTGGCAATGCTATGAGCATCACAGATGCAGCATATTGAGAGGGAGTTGTAGTACAGTAGTTGCAGTGGCAGTGGCAGAGTCATGGGCAACAGTATAGAATAGCAGCAGCAGTGTAGAGTTGAGTGGCAGGAGGCCAAGCTTCAGCAGCACAAAACCAGTGCCCAAAATCATGTAATGCATAAGTGTGATGTATTGCTAGAGCACACCCTTGATGCTAAGAGGGATTGTTGAGATTTTGTGTAGTTGGCATAGCATTAGTTGTGCTCTAGGTCCCAAATTTTGAGGAAAGACTAGAGTTCACCTGATCTACAAGACCCAGAAATGGATTTGGGAAATTTCATTTGGTTTAGGAGATATTAAATTAATTCATTATTTTAATATATTTCCTAAGTTCAAACTTAGAAAAATAAAATAATTAAAGTGAATTTAATTAAACATGTGATGAAATTGTCTTAAGTCACACGGATCAAGCTTTCTTTTAATCTTAGCCATTGATTAAAGATTTAATCTTGGTCGTTGATATGTCAACGAGAAAAGTATAAAGGAAAGGCTTGGGGTCATTTGTAACACACACAAAGGCAGAGCACTGAAGCTAAGCTGAGATTCTAGGGCGGGGTTATTGAGAATTCTCAAGTATTTTAGTTGCAAAGAGGGGAATTTAGACCAAGGAGATGATCTGATCCTTAGGTCTAGAATACACAAGAAGCAGGGAAGAGATCAGGAAAGACAGCGCAGAGGAAGGCAGCAGCAGCAGCAGCAACCGCAGCAAACGGCAGCAGCAGCAGCAAGGACAGCATGATTTTTAGGAAACCCTTCAGGGGTTACACAGAGACCCTTAGGGGCAGCATAGTGACTGCGTCACCCAGTCTGGGGTAACGCAGTCCCTTCCAGTGACAACGTTGAGCATTTAGAGGCCTTCAAACGCTGATGCAATGTCTTTTAGAGGAAAATCTGGGGTTTCTAGGCCTAGATCTGGCTGAGTTCTGTAAATCCCATTTGAGGGTGTGGATCAGTCAGTATTGTTGGTCTTAGATCAGCCAGGTGCTACAAATCTAGAGTTCTCTCTGTAGGGTTTTCCAGATCTGGAACCCAGAGTTGTGCATTCAGAAATATTCTTAATAATAGAGCCCTCCAGTAGCTAGAGACTGGTTTTCCCACATTGGGTTTTTCCGGGGACAGTTTGTCCAGAAATAACTGTCACTTTGTCTATGTGTGCAGGTGCTTATTCTAGATCTGAATTGGTAGAGATTGTTATGTGTTTTGCTTTGATGTTAACTTGAATTTATTCAGTTGATAACTTGTATAAGTAGGAGAAGCTTAACCAAATTAACAGAAATAATTTTTGCATAAGAATTAAGATTCAAAAATTTTTACAGTCCCTATGTAGCTGAGGAGCAACAGTGGGCAGATTGAGAGTTGTTCACAAGTGGAGCTCTGAACAACTCAACAAGAGTCTCGACGTGTTGATGCGTTGGTGGGCGAGCGCACAACTAGAGAGCAGATTGACAGTCGAGGTTTAGTGGCCAAATGGACTTGGAGCATTGATAGAGGCAGGAGTTGCAGATTGGGAGTCGAAGGACTGTGCAGGTACAAGGTACAACCGAGAGGAGCTGAGAGAGAGCGCTACAGCCAGATGGACAGAGTATCTTGTTTTGTATCTTGTACTACTGGAAGTGCGAGGGCCATTATCCCTGGTACAGGAGCCCTAGGTTGTTGTTTAATATAACGAAGTTGGGTTGAAAATTGTAAAAAGTTGTCTTTAATCTGTGCATGTGTGATTTACTGTTGTTTATATTCCACTATGCAAATAGTATCGTTGAGATTCTTGGTTTGGTAGCATCAGAGATTTTAAGATTCTATCCTAGACCCAAAATCGTGGAAAATCAACATGGTATCAGAGCGTATCTGAGCTACTTTGAGGAACAGTGAATCAGAGTGTGCACAACGAAGCAACTCAGAGGAAGTTGTGGGTGTCTAGATCATGGAGCAGAGGGTTCAGTTGAACACATGGAGATGTGGGCTTGACTAGCTTGGCAATAAGATTGGATGGGAGTTTTGGTGGATTGGTGTTGGGCCTGGTGAACAATAGTTTGTTGTAGGGCAGATTGTTTGTCATGGACTTCCTTTGACTTATCATGGATGGTTGGGACAGCTTGAGGATTGTTTTGGCTTGGACGAGATCATGTTGATCGAGATGGCTTCATGTGATGGACTGGATATTAGCAGGCTAGAATCTTAATCGGATCGTTATGTTGCATATCCGATATTGGTGGGATTTGCACCAGTTGTATTTGATCCAAGAGGATGAGTTCTTGCAGGACTGAGCCAGTGGAGATCATGTAAGCTCAGAGGGAGTCTAGCCTCAAAGGGATCAGCCATATGGAGGTTCAGGATCTTCAGGTTCGGATATGATGAGGTCAAGAAACTACCATGATGCAGGGTTCATTCTATAGGGTATGTTGCAGTGATGGATGCCAGATGGGCTAGTGTCGTCGAAGATGATAATGGTTACTTCCTAGTCTTGGAAGTACCTCCCTCGCTAAGAGGGAGTGTCGATTTTTGGTAGCTTGGGAGGTACTCCAAGCCCTAGGGTTCGGGGTTTGGAGGGAAAAGCGCCACAAGAGTCACTTGTGGGCTTGGAACCCAAGCATGGGGTTTTGCACCCATCGGGATCAGTGTTTTAAAACTCTGACTCGGGTTCAGAACCGACTGAGGGTCGAATCTGACTCCGACTCGGTATCGACTCGATCAGTTCGGTTTCAATGACTCGGTCTTTGTAAAAAATACATTAAATATTTTTTTTTTTATAAAAAAACATAATTTTAAATATTTGCATTTATGTCTCAAAACACAAAGCATTACAATATAGACAAAAGACAACATATGATCAAAGTAGGCTCATGAATATATCCATTATATCAAAATGGCACCCAGTGCACTGTCCAATAGATACATAAAAACCCTAACAGCAAGCTGAAAACCAGTTTGGAGTCTAAATTTGGGCGTTTGTGGGGTCAGCGGCCTGCTGGCACTGGCTCGGCCGGTCTAACTAAGACTCGGTCGAGCCGGCCGATTCGGTCACAAACCAGTCGCCGAATCAGTTTTTCTACCGAGCCGATCTAGCCAAGGGGTTGGCTCAGTCAGCTCGATCGATTCTGAGTCAGACCGATCGATTTTTAAGACACTGGTCAAGATTTGGTTCAAAACCATGAAGAATTTGAGCATGGGAAAATTTGAGGTGATAGAGCTCGACATGTAAATTCCAACGCAATTCCAACGCTTCGAAGATCACTCAAATCGGAGCTCTAGAAATGAAGTTATGAATTTTTGAAGTTGTGGAGTAGGCTTGGTTAAGGTCAGCCTCGCAGTTGGAGACCTTATGACAGTTAGACAAGCCCTCTTCATGGAATTCATTGGAGCCACATGAAAGGATATAAATTAGACTCATGTGTGAGTTATTTGAGCATCCAAGAACATCAATCAAGTCATCATTTCATCTCTGAACTGGTCGCAAGAAAAGGAGGACAAAGCGTGGAGGATTAGGGTTGTTTTGGGCATGGTTATTCTTCATTGCAGGTATGAGATTAGTTGTTGAAGGGAGGTTGCATTTCAGAGTGGTGTAGAGGGTTGTTTTGAGGGTGGTTTAAGAAGAGCTTTCTCCCCTTGCTAGGTCGCAATACTAGTTGTCAAAGTTTGGGTAGCCCACAGGCCTGAACTACTTTGTTCAAGAGGGACGAGGGTGTTGTACTATGTAGTGTTCACAGCCCACCGAGGAGAGAACAAGGATCATTTCTGGGTTTGTTGGAGGGTTAGTTTGAGCCCTATGTGACAGAAAAGTGAGGAAGGGAGGCCACACTCAATAGTCGATTGTTTTGTCTAGTTTGGTAGGGTTGTTACCTAGTGACAATACCCTAACCAGGAGAAGATTCGAACAGCAGTGAACATACCTAACACAAGGTATGTTTTGATGAGTTTGTATTGATTTGATGTTGGATGGAGTCCTAGATTGACAGATTTGCTTGTCATCTTTGTGAGTTGTTGGTAAGGACAATATTAAGGTGACAAGGTGCCCTAGACATGCTATCATAAAGGACCTTGTACAGCAAAAGGTGGGCACACTTGGAAATCCTAGGAGTTTGACAGTTTGGTATACATCCTAGGGAAATTATAACAGTAGATAGATATGTGTCATGTCAAGAGGAGAAACAAGAAGTTGCAGAAGTATAGCTGTCCTCTTGAGCTAATGTAATTTGCAGGTGGATGGGTGTCTGATGAGAATTCTATTGGCAACCATGTGTAAGGGTCTCCTAGGTGTGAGGATTCCCTAACGAGGTGCTCATGCTACAACATAGACTTGGTCACTCGTGGACTATTGGAGGGCCGCGTGAGAGTGGACCAAGTGTGAATGGTGATTGGGCACTTATGGTCTGTTGGAGGACAGCGTGATAGTGTCCAAGTTGGAGCCTGGTGTACAAAACCTTGATGGACAGAGGTAGTTGCTAGAGTGGCAGTTGTTGGAGCTTAAGGGTCTAATCAACTAGGAAGAGTTTGTGAAGCCCGAGACTTGTGTGTGGAGAAGGACTTCTACAACAGATGATGGGCAATCCTCCTAGCCCGCGTTCACTATGGGAGATGGACATCTTGCAGCGATAGGTGGCAACTCTCCGTGCCCTATGTTGGTCTTCATCAAAGCAACACAGGAAGAACATAGTGGTCTGAAGTCCCTGAGTAACTGAGGAGCATCAGTGGGCAGATTGAGAGTTGTTCACAAATGGAGCTTTGAACAACTCAACAGGACTCTCGACGTGTTGATGTGTTGGTGGACTAACGCACAACTAGAGAGCAGAATGACAGTCGAGGTTCAGTAACCAGATGGACTTGGAGCATTGATAGAGGCAGGAGCTGCAAATCGGGAGTTGAAGGACCAGGTAGGTACAGGGTGCGACCGAGAGGATTTGAGAGAGAGCGCTACAACGAGATGGTCAAAGTATCTTGTACTAGTGGATGTATGAGGGTCATTATCCCTGGTACGAGAGCCCTAGACTATTGTATTATATGTTGTTTAATATAACGAGTTGGGTTGAAAATTGTAAAAAGTTGTCTATATTCATTGCATGTGTAATTTACTGTTGTTTATATTTCGTTGTACAAAGTAGTATCGTTGATATTCTTGGTTTGGTAGCGTTAGAGATTTTAAGATTCTATCCTAGATCCAAGATCGTGGAAAATCAACAAGAATAGTCTAGAAACACACATATCAATCCAGAGATGATCCTAGCCATTGATTATGTTTTAATCTTCGTCATTGGTGCTCCAACAGTGGATTATAAGAGGAGGTCGATGTGGTGATGGAGAGGACACTTGAGCAGTTCGATTTCTTGGCAGATCAATTTCCACAGTAGCGGCAGTCAGTTGCTAGAGAGAACCAGAGATCAAAGCAGTGAGAGAGGGGCAGAGACAGTGAGGCTGGAGGAAGTACTCCAGATCTAGTGAGTACGTTTGCAAAGAGGCAGAAAAGCCATAGAGAAGCTGACGCAGGGACTACGCAGTAGCTCCTAGAGCAAGTTCGATTTGTTGAGAGGGAAAGACGTCTTCAGCTCCAAAGTGTCGCAGAAGCATTTTCCCAGCCAACAGAAGGCAGAATGACTTCATCGGAGACCATTCAAAGGCTTGAAATCAAGCAGACTGCGTTGTGCAGTGTTGAGGCTGATGCAAAGGGTCAGAGGGTCAAGTTTTTGAAGGCAGGTTGTGTTGAGGTTTCCCTGTGGGGTGAGGAAATTCTTATAGGATTGCCAAATTTCAGCATCCAGTTCTACTCAAAATTTCTCACTACTGAATAATAATAAAACCCTTAGTTGTTGCACCGGTTTTCCAGCATTGAGTTTTTCCAGGGACTTTGGTCCAAAAACAATAGCTTTTCTCAGTTTCCAGCGCTATTTATTTCCGTTGTTTTATTTGTGAAGGTTGCAGTGTGTTTATTTCGATTTTTTCGTAGCAATAAACTAAATAATTAATTTATCAGTTAGAAGAAATAATACCAGTTGTTGCAATAGGATTTCAGTTTTGAATTTTTACATGTGACAGAGATGGCCATGTGAAATATCATTGTTTTTATCTTCATCTGTGTGAACATTGTGGTCAGATTACACATCACTCAAAGAGATGGTTCAAAAACAAACCTCCTGCAAGAACAAAGATTCACCTTGGATGGATCACTTATTGGCAATGGGCTTCAACATCCAAGAAGATATTTCAATCATAAGTCAGAATTTCTTCTAGAGTATTAAAAAGTCTTGCAATTGAGTTTTCTTCATCTTCTCACCTTGTATCTGATAGGGGAGGAATTGATGGTCATCTACAAGTTTCAAAGATAAATCAAGCGAGCATGAGCCACAACCCGAACCTGCTTCTTGAGCCTACAGCCATAGACAGCCATACCCAGATTCATAGTTGTAGCCAGAGACACAGAAGCCCCTAGGCATGCCTATGGTTGGTGACCTTCCTTAAACTACCATAGGCTGAGACCTCCCTTTTCAGGTTGAGGTTCTCCCTTTTCACAAAAATAGGGAGCGCCTCCTCTAGCAAAAGACTTCAGCTTCATGCTAGATTTGGAAGAGTTCTAGGAACTGCACTAAGCACTCCAATGTTGG
The DNA here is from genome assembly GCA_034641835.2 of Pinus albicaulis. NCBI lineage: Eukaryota > Viridiplantae > Streptophyta > Pinopsida > Pinales > Pinaceae > Pinus > Pinus albicaulis. The sequence continues at coordinate 1,572,785,880 of CM076579.1, forward strand.
TGGTCATCCTTAAACCATCACTGGTTGAGACCTCGAGTTATCCCACCTTATACCTTCATTTAAGAGAGCATATTCAGCATATCGTTGTCATGCATTATTGTATTTTGTATTATAGCTCTCTTCATGGACTCGTATACACCCCTTCAGACTAAGGGGGGGAACGTTGGACACCTAATCCGCTAAGGGTTGGTGTGGAATGTGAACAATCATTGAAGTCCAAGAGACCACTTGGTATATGAAGACCACAGGTTAGAAGGGAATGTATAAATATCTAAATCTTGTAAATAAAATGCAATTCATGATTATCTTTCACATCTAGTCCATTCCATTTGTGTTGTTTAACAGTCTTGTCACCCAAGGCTTGGTGAGTAGTCTTATTTTGAACATAGACAACAGTTTTAGCAACTTCTCCCGATAGAAACTTTGGCAACTTTTGATCATGTAGCATGGTTATGGTTGCTTCCATGATAGTCTGATTCTTCCTTTCAGCTACACCATTTTGTAAAAGTCAATGAATTCATTTGAAGTGAATTCTCCTCCATTGTCAAACCTGAAAATTTTGATCTTCTTTCCGGTATACTTTTCCCCCAATGCCTTGAAGTCCCTGACCATGTTAAATGTCTGGTCCTTGTTCTTCCAGAAGAAAATCCGTGTTTTGTAGGAGAAGTCATCCACAAAGATTATGTAGTACAAGTAGCCACCAAGAGACGTCACAGGCATGGGCCCACAAAGATCAGAATGTATAAGTTGAAGTATTGCATTCGTCATGCTTCTGCTTAAAGGGAATGGTCCCTTCACCTTCTTTCCACTTGCACATCCTTGACAAACTCCATCATGATTTATTCGAATTTTGGGCATTCCAGAAACAATCTTTCTCACCTTAGGCAAGTCTTCATAGTGAAGGTGAGCGAATCTTCAATGCCACAGCTCACATTGATGAGAAGTGCCATGAACCAAGGCTCAGATAGGGCTCCCGCAAACTTTATATAGGCCTTCATTTCTAGTCCCAAGTGTCAAGGCATCTTTTGTGCTAGTTCTCCTTGGTCAAGCAAGGACGTTCCAATTAATGAATGCAACCTTGAAACCCTTGTCTTCCATGGCAGAAATTGAGACAAGTTTGTTCTTCAAATTCGGCACAAATAAGACGTCATGTAGATGTATAGTTTGGCCATAATTCAAATGAAAAGAAAAAAATTTGAACCCCTTCACAGGATATGTAGAATTGTCTCCAAGTATTATCTTCAAATCACTATTCCTCTCAACGAAGTTTGAGAGAAATTCTCTATAGCCAGTGAAATGTATAGAAGCCCCACTATCTACTAACCAATTATCAAAAGAATCTGGAGGAGAGGAACTAGAAAGAGCAGAAACAAGAAAGTATTTTGATTGAGTTTCAGCTGCATTGTTATCATACCTTGGATTCATTGATCTCTTGTGAGGATGGCAAGTCTCTTTCCAGGCAAGGGATCCTCCTCTCTTCATTCTTCAATTGTTCTTTGGAGCATTTTTTCTTACAGACACTCTCAGACATAGTGACTATGCTTGTGACAATCGTAGCGCTAGATGTTGCGCATGTCCTCCTTGAATTCTCTATTGTTGTTCTTGAATCCTTGATTTTTATTCTTGGATCCTTGACCTTGCTTTCTTGACTTCCAATTTGAGGGCATTCTTTTCTCTTTCTTCTTCTTGGCTTGGGTAGAAAAAGCAATAGATTCTCCTTCTTCATGCTTTTAAATTCTTCCTCTAGAGATCCGCTTGGACTCCTCTTGAGTGCACTTTCCTAACAGCTCATCAAATGAGGGAAACCATTCATTGTTGCTAATGGTTGTGATAAATGTCTCCCATATCATAGGAATATCTCCAAGGGCAATCAGCACCAACTCTCTATTAGATACAATCTCACCAACAGTCAAAAGTTGATCCTTGAGTTGAGATATCCTCATGAAATATGCTTGAATAGTCTCACCCTTATTCAACTTAATGTCCTTGAGTTGATTCTTCAAAGCAAGAATTTGGCTCAAGTTGTTGGTTTCATACATCCTAATCATCTTATCATACATTTCCTTGGACTTCTTCAATTTTGAAACATAGGTGATCAAATGATCTCTCAAAGAATCAATAATGATTTTCTTAGCTTTGATATCACTTTTCTTGTAGTTGGACTTGGCAGCGGCAATTGCACTTTCCAGAGGCTAAGGTACCTTGCCTTCAACATATTCCATAACATCATTTTGTTCCAAAGTCAAATCCAGTCTAGCCCTCCATGCAGCAAAGTTGGATCAGTCATTCAGCTTCTCCTCAATCTTGAAGTATGAGATAGACATCTTGAACAAGTCAAATGAAGTTCAACAACAAATGAGATCTCTTCAAAGGAGTGATTATTCTATGTCTCCTTGGGCTTGTCTTCACCTCAGTTGTTACCATGTTAATTTTTCAACGTTCTATGTTGTAAGTTGTAACAATCACTTTACCAATTTCTTCTTTCAGTAGCAATCACTTTTCTAATTTATTTTCAATCACCCAATAAAAATAAGCAATTGTAGATAGAATAGTAAACAATATGCATAATAGAAGACAATCAAGATCAATGAGACAGAGTTGTAAGTTGTAATAATCACTTTAACAATTTCTTCTTTCAGTAGCAATTACTTTTCCAATTTATTTTCAATCACCAAATAACAATAAGCAATTGTAGATAGAACAGTAAACAATATGCACAATAGAAGACAACCAAGATCAATGAGACAGAGATTTAAGTCAAAGACCAGGGAAAAAGCCCACAATGGGAAAAACCCAATCAAATTCTTATATTAGACGTTCATCAAATGTTCAACAGAGATACATAGTCCAAGTACTCATCAAAAAGTCAAAGGTCATAGCCTTGACTATTCAAGTCAACAATCCAATATCCAATCAAAGATGAGCATAAAAGTTAAATTTGGTCAAATACCAATCTTGCAATTTTCAGCCCTGTCAAAGTCAAAGTCAACAATAGTCAATGCAACCCTAACCAGTCCAAGGTCAATAGTCAAAGCAACTCCAAAAAGTTTGTTCATCTAGTCAAAGAAAGCAGCCTCTTTTCCTCATTCAAACTCGATCAAAACAAATCCAAAAAATCCTCCAGTAATTCGGTCAAAGTCAACATTGACATACGGTCAACCCTAGCCTCATTTCTGCAGTCAAAGATGGTCAACATGCCCAAAAAACTTCGATTAACAGCTCATTCAATGTGGCCTTCCATAACAAATCCAAAAATCGGTCAAACCAAGTCAAAACACCCAAATTCTACCCAGGTCAAAGATGCCCAAAAACAAAAGTCAACACTAGTCAACAAATTTCTCTCTCTCTCTCTCTCTCTCTTTTCACATGTGTGTACTTGGACCTGCAATTTTCATAGAAGACCAAACCAATAGAAGATGATTTGATGTGTGATGTGATGCCTCCAAGTGATGTCAAGTTTGGTCTATTTATATGTGGTTTAGGAGGTCGAATTTCTCCTTTAGGCCGACTTGTACCTTTTAGGTTTACTTGAACCAGCAATAAAAATAATATTTTCCCATGTGCAAATTTGATTTTTCCAAATGCAAGAGGGGTCTCCACAGGATTTGTTGGGCTTCTCCAAGGAGGGAATTGCTCCCTCAACTGCCAATTTTTAACATGTTGAGGCTGAGTTCTGGTCTATTTTGTTGGAGGCCAAGTCCTGTTGAGGAGGTCGAGTCCTGTTGGAGGCTGAGTCCTGGTTAGAGGTTGAACCTTGTGTTGGAAATATTGTAATTGATGGAAAAGGAGCAAAGAAGCAGCAACAATAAGGCAAAGAAGCAGATCATGCAATAATGCAGTAAGAAAACATAAAAGAAAGGCAGAGAAGCAGCAGAGAGGCAAGGAGCAACATTAGACCATCTACAAAGAAAAAGGAGCAGAGAGGACCAACTTTAAAAGGAAAGGCAGCAAAGAGCAAAAGCAGTTAAGACAGATAAGGAGCAAAGGCAGAGTTGTGAAGCAAAGGCAGACAAGGAGCAAAGGCAGCAAAGAAGCAGTTAAGGAAGAAAAGGAGCAAAGACAACAACTTTAGAAAGAAAGGCAGCAAAGGCAGCAAAGAGCAAAAGCAATTAAGGCAGATAAGGAGCAAAAGCAGAGTTGTGAAGCAAACGCAGACAAGAAGCAAAGGCAGCAAAGAATCAGAGGCAGCAGAGAAGCAGTTAAGGAAGAAAAGGAGCAAAGACAACAAAACAAGCCCAAGAGAGATCAACGCTTTTAAGGCTTGCAAAAAGCATAATGATCTCAAGTCGGAATGAATAACAAATAGAAGAACAAGCTCAGGAGAGATCAGCGCGTTTTAGAAACAGAATAAAGCTCAGGAAGGATAGCAGAGATGAAGAGTAGTGGTGGTCGTAGGAAGAAGGAAAATCAACTAAGGCAAAGAACACTTAGAAGAATTCCAAGGGAGGTAATCGGACGGCGAAGATCGAATCGCAGAAACGAAGTTTTAAGGTTTAACAGCAAAAATCGGAGGGGGCAGAAGAGATGAAGAAGAGCCACGTGAAGGATGAGCGGACGATCAGGATTAGATCGCAGAAGTGAAGATGAGAGATGAACAGATGAGATTAAAACGCAAAAGCGCACATCGCAGGGTATAATGTTTACGGTTAAGACTTCGCAAGTTAAGTTATTTAACTTGCGATGCGAAGTGGACCAACAAGGAGACAAGCGAGGACCGTTAGATCGTGTAGCAGATCAACGGCAGATGGCAAATCGCGAGTTCGCACATCGCAAATGTTAGCGGATAGTGTTAAGGTTGTCACAAGGTAAGTTAAATTGTATGCGTTGTAAAGTGGAGAAGCGCACGTGTCAGCACTACGCAATATCGCAGATCACAAGAAATAGAGGGTAACCACAAAGTAAATTTTATAAAGTGCGAAGTGCGATCAGATGAGGACCGTTAGATCTGGGGGCAGAACAACAACGGACGGCGAATCGCGAGCCCACACATCGCAAATGTTAGCAGATAGTGCTAAGGTATGTTAATTTGTTTGCGATGCGGTGAAAGGGAGGAGCCACGTGTCGACACTGCGCATTAGCGCACATCGCAGAGTTTATGTTTTTGTGCTTAAGGTTCGAATGGTAAGGAAAGTTGGATGCGATGCGATGCAATCGCATATCGCACAAGACAGGAGATACAGTTAAGTGCTAAACGTTAAAAGTTGCGGGCATGCGCGGTGCGATGTATTGTCATTGGTCAAGGGTTGTGGGACCCAATAACACCTGTTTTGCGTCTGTTATGTGCGTTCTGTTATAAATTTTATGTTGTTTGATTGCTAACATATGTATGTGGAGAAACTTCGATATTACAATCCACTGCGTTAAAAGGGAGTTATGCGGGCGATGACCCATGGGTCCGCGAGGTCTATGTAAAGAAGTCGGCCAAGATGAACAGTGTTATAGCAGTGAGTCAAACGAAAAGACTGAACACAACAAAGAAAGGCTTGGGTAAGTGAAAGGCTCAGGTAAGTCAAAGGATCCGACCCCGTGCAGAACAGTGCAACAGCATGGATCGAGTCGGGCAAAAAGGGCAGTTATGCAGCACAGTTAAAACATAACTGTAGAAACATAAAAGACAAAGGAACAGCAAGCAGAAGAGGACAAATGCACAGGAAAGCTAAGAAGTTGAATGGGTTGAATTGGAATATTTTGATTGTAACTGTAAATGTATTAAATATTTTATATTGTTTGTGATGCAAAGGCAAGTCTCCCATGCAAAGCAAAACTCCATTTGATACTGTAATAATTGTACATGTTGTTGTAACATTCGGAATATGCTAAGTGACGAAATCAGTGGGTGAAAGGCAAGAGTCATGTCTGTTCACTTCATATTCCCATAGAGAGTGCTAACAATCATGAAGGTATCTGTATAAAACAGGTAATATCCATGTGCAGAAAAAGAAAAAAAATAGAGAAAGAAGGAGAGAGGATGCAGCAGATTTGAGGAGTGCAGAAGAGGTTAAAACGCTGCAGAATTGAAAAGAGAAAAAGAATGTAAGAAAGCTACAGAATGTTAGAGAGAGGAAGAATGAAAGAGAGCAGATAGAGATGTTGTGAAGATCCAAAGCTGATATGAAACAGATTTGAAGGCTGGAAGGGCAACAGTGAAGGAGGAAAACAGGGTTGATATCCAGGTAAATCAGCATATGATTTTATTGTAGAGTGAGGAAGTTGGTGCTTCCATATCAAGTTGTAGCTTGATAGATGTCCAGTTGTAGTTGGTTGAGGTAGGAGCCTCCTGTGGGTTGTAGCCTACAAAAAAATACATGGGAGTTGGTGCTTCCGTTTCAAGTTGTAGCTTGATAGATGTCCAGTTGGAGCTGGTTAAGGTAGGAACCTCATGTGGGTTGTAGCTTGCAGAAAACAAATGGGAGTTGGAGCTTCCTTGCATGTTGTAGCTTGCAGAATTTGAGGTAGTAGCATCCTGTAGGTTGGATCTTACAGAAAATCAGTGGTGAGAGGGAGTTGGAGCTTGCCTTTGCATCACAACAATAATAAGATGTGGTTTTCTCCCTTATGGTTTTCCACTTATATCTGTTGTCCATGTGCATGATGATTATGTATTGATATTTTGTATTTAATCTGCTTAATAATTGTTTCTCACATATTAAGATTGTTGTTCCATTACATAATAAGTTGATCATGAAATGAAGGTATAAATAAGTTTAAAGGAAAAAAGTCCATGAATGTATTAAACTGATTCACCCCACCCCCCCACCTCTCAGTTTAACTAAGGGTTCATCAATTGGTATCTGAGCGAGTTCCTTCTGTATCAGTTTAACAACTGGAAGGAGATCCTAGATCCCCAAAATGGCTACCCTAGAAGGATGCTCAACAAGTAAAGCCCCATTGTTTACTGGCACAAACTATGCCTTCTAGAAAATAAGAATGAGGACATAAATAATGTCTCTAGGAATAAAAGTTTGGGCTGCTGTGGAAGAAGGATATGCTCCAAAGGATACTGACACGGAGAAAGAAACCAAGCAAAACTTCATAGCTAATGGAAAAGCCATGAATGTACTCTTGAGCGGTCTGTGTGAAACAGAATTTATCAAAGTAATGCACAGTGAGACTGCCAAAGATATCTGGGATACTTTAGAAAATATCCATGAGGGAGATAAAAAAGTGAAGATGGCCAAACTGCAAGCATATAGAGCTCAGTTTGAAAATGTAAAAATGAATGAAGATGAAGATGTAGCCAGTGTATTCTTAAAGGTTGCAAAAGTTGTGAATAACATGAAAGCTCTAGGAGAAACCATTAAAGAAATGTGTAATTGTACAAAAGATAGGAATGAATAACCCTAAGGTTTCTGCCATAGAAGAAACAGCAAACTGGGAAACACTGACCATGAACCAATTGCTTGGAAACTTGACGACCTATGAGATGAGACTTCCAAAGGGGAAGTCAAATGTGAGGGAGGCAACCTTTAAGGCAGATAAGTGCAAAGAAGAAAAGGAAGATACATGCTCCTGCTCTGATGAAGAAGAGGCCAAATTTATCAGAAGATTGGATAGAGGCACAGGAAACTATAAAGGTAAACTTCCATTTAAATGCTTTAACTGTGGAAGAGTGTGGCACTATGCATCTAAATGTCCTCATAAGAAAACAGAGAACCGGCCACAAGAGACAAAGAAAACCAAAATAAATAACTAGCAGAAAGGGAAGAGATTCAATAGAAAATCATTTATGCTCAGCAAGATAGCAATGCATCTGAAAGCTCAGATGAATCCTCAAATGAAGAAGGAACCTCTAAATTTGTATTGATGGCCAAGGAAGAGCCTGAAGGATTCCTTCTGGAAGATGAGGAAGAAGGTGAGGTAGATCTCGAGGGGGAGCTAATGAGTGCCCTGGAGGAAATAGACATACTTAAACTCAAGTGCAGAAAACAGAAAGACATTCTCCTAAAATATGTAAAGGAAGAACCAAATTTGGAAAACCTCATTCAGTTGAAAGTAGAACTTGAAGAAGCTAAAAAGGCGGAAGACATTCCGCTAAAGCAAATTAACGATAAAAATCAGGAGCAAGAGAAATTGGAAAAAGAAGTAGTATGCCTGAGAAAGAAATTAGAAAACGCCCAAAGGGAATTATCTATGAACACTCCACGAATGAAAAGCTCTGAACAGTTGGACAAAATACTAAATTCTCAAAGATCTCCTCTCATAAAGGTTGGGATAGGCTGCGAAGGAGAAACAAGGAAGTCCAATGTAGAAGATAACAAGAATATCATTTTTGCAAAAGTTGTAAAGGATAATGAATCAGCTCAAAAGATTCCTATAGAAGTAGAAGCTAGCAAGAACATGATTTGCAATGAAGTAAACACAAACAAGCAGCGACCTCAAATGACAAAGAACGAAATGAAGAAACAATTAGCTGAAAAAGGCTCATACACTCCTGAATATGAATTGAATAAATTCGGACGCTGTCAAAGGAGGTTCTCTCCTCCTACGAGAAGTATCACTTGTTTTGCTTGCCACAAACCTAAACATGTTGCGGCATATTGTAAGACAAAGCAAATCCAGTCCAACCAACTAAAGATGCAGCCAATGAAAGGACTACCTCAAGCAAACAAATGGAGAAGACAATCTATCACCACGTACACAAATCATTTCCATGGCTACTGTTTTTCATGCAATAAATTTGGACATAAATCTGCGGAATGTAAATTGTGTTCAAAAAGGGGAACAAAATGCCATACATCAGCTCAATCTTACTTAGGTAAAATAAGATGTTATTCATGCCACAAGCTTGGTCACAAAGCAAAAGACTGTAAGTTGCCATATACATTAAAGAACTCTAGACAGATGATGGAATTCAATCAAATCAGACAAAACTGTGAATCAAAAAGAAGTGCAGACATTATGAAGAATCTCAATAAAGTATGGAAGGAAAAGAGAAAGGGGGAACCTGTTACCTCAATAACATAATGAATCCATCATAGTCTTAGGGGGAATTGCTCTAGGAAGCAACACAAATATCTAGCCAATAATAGATAAGAAGCAACATCCCAGGGAGAGAACAGTGTATAAATAGTCCCCATAAAAGTAGTCTAAGAAGATCTCCTTGGAATAAGAACAACTAAAAGTTCAGGAAGGGAAAGGACAATTCCTCTGACAAAGAACTATTGAGGAAGAAGGATACCTAAAGCATTCAATAGCCAATAGGTTGATGGAAGTCTGAAGGAGAGAAGGCAGCAAGCAGCCATGGTAGTAGAGGGAACATTAGTCATGAACATGTAAGCTAAGAAGACAACATCACACTAAGTGATGAATCGTTAAAATCACAAAAATTATGTTTCGAGCTATAGAACTGGAAAGATCCATAGAGGATGATCACACTGTGCATCACACTGCAAGAGTTAACAATGAAGCAAAATTAAGAAAGATGAGTAAGAGAAATGTTTATCATCATTATATCATTGCATCATTCATCAATAGAAGGTCCCCTTGGAGGAAAGCGGTTAAATGAGTGATAAAACTATGAGTTGTCTGCCCTTTTTAAATTCCAAGTAAAGAAATTGAAGATGTCTTCCTGAAGACCATTATGTTAGAACAGTTGAATTGTATATAGAGCAGCAATGATTCTGAAGCAGTCCTAGAAAGGAATATGTAGTGACATTCTTTTAAAACAGAATAACAAAATAAGCAAAAGATTAATGAAGCCAGGATCAGATTCAGTATATTGATGATTGTTGTTGAAAACAGTGGAGAGCTCAATAGTAGAAACTATGAAAGTTGTCTTAACTATGGGTGTATGTGCGAGCTGAAGTGAAATCACTGCATGGATTATCAAATTAGTATCAATTGGAATTTGGAACAAGCAGCATGCCTATCAGCAGAATACTAAGTGGTATCAGTGGAGCAGTAGTATGGTATAGGTCCTCAGGATCATAGTATTATGGCAGAAGTACATCAAGGTAGTATTCTCAGCGTTATCAGCATTATAGTAAATGTGGATTAAGCTCTGGTTGCTCTGATTATTGCAAAGTATTTTTTGATTATAAATAATGGAGAATGTCAAGCTGCATTATTAAAGCATGAAAAGGTCAACAAAAGTGCTAAAGGATAATCATCTTATTTACATTCGAAGTATTATATTGAGCATTGAAGCAGTATCTATTTCTAGATATAACTGCATCCCTTCCTCAAGTCAGTACAGATATATCTCCAAGGCCTCCTCCTTAAGATCATTCATAAAACTGTGTGAAGTTTGTTTGCTAAGATTTCAATTAAACAACTTGAAGATGTTTCGTTGAAGATCATTATGATAGAACAGTTAAACTATCTGAAGTATGAAGGACTAGTTGTGTTAATCTTACTATTTGAAGCTCAAGAGTCTTTTATTGATTCATCTAAAGCCTACTTCAGCAGAAAGGAATTGTTGGTATTTCACCATTGCGGAGAGGTTGATCATTGACATACATACCCCCCTTATGTCATAAATAAACTTGTATAGTTGATAAGTGACATTGATCAATGAATTGAATGTATCTAGCCTCAAGGGTTTGTTTTGAAAATACTATGTACAGTATTAAAGTCACTGGGTCTTTTAGATTGAAAGATAGTCTAGTTTTATAACAAGCTGTAAGGATTCTTGAGATTCATTGTTCACATCAGTATCCAGGGCCTTTTGGCTGTTAGTGTAATATCCCTGTCAGCAGTCTAGCACATATCACCACCAATAGGCAGTAAAGGTGAACCACAGCTACAAAAGATATATTCACAACATCATATTTGAACAGATGTGTATTGTAGATGTGTATTGCAAAAGAAGACATATTCCATCTACAACCTTCCTCAACAGATATGTATCTCAAATGAAGATCATAATATAGACTGAAGTATATTTGGAGCAGACTTTATATGTTGTATGGAGCATTCTCAGTATTTTAGTATTATTCCAATGATGCATCTCTGATTATATAAGTCTGGTATGGTTTGTTCTATGAAATGTCCTTACCATCACTTTTAGATTTATACAAGTGCAAGGAGTTTGTGCTTTGGGATGATACCAACTTACTGTGTATATACATACAAGTTCAATGATTCTCAAAGTGTTCTCCCAACAACTCTTGTACACCAATCTGGAGCAGCAAGGTATAAAGTTAGAAGAAGGCCTATACACAACTTAAAGAGAAATAATGCAAAGATGGAAACTACACTGGGAAATATGCAACCCTTTGCCATTGATGTCAAAGGGGGAGGAAAAGCAAGCAAAAGAAGAAAGGCTCTTCTGAAAAGCAAGCAGAGGAAGAAAGACACTTCTCAGAATGAAAGGGGGAGGAAGTCTTGGAGGAAGTATTGGAGTGTTGGAGGAAGTGTTTCCATCAATGCCAAATGGGGAGATTGTTGGAAATATTGTCATTGATGGCAAAGGAGCAGAGAAGCAGCAGTAATAAGGCAAAGAAGCAGAGCAGGAAATAATACAGTAAGAAAACATAAAAGAAAGGCAGAGAAGCAGCAAAGAGGCAAGGAGCAGCATTAGACCATCAGCAAAGACAAAGGAGCAGAGAGGAGCAACTTTAGAAGCAAAGGCAGCAAAGGCAGCAAAAGAGAAAAAGCAATTAAGACAGACAAGGAGCAACGACAGAGTTGTGAAGCAAAGGCAGACAAGGAACAAAGGCAACGAAGAAGCAGAGGCAGCAGAGAAGCAGTTAAGGCAGAAAAGGAGCAAAGGCAACAAAACAAGCTCAGGAGGGATCGGCGCGTTTAAGGCTTGCAGCAAGCGTAATTATCTCAAGTCGGAATGAATAACAGATAAAAGAACAAGCTCAGGAGAGATCAGTGCGTTTTAGAAACAAAATAAAGCTCAGGAAGGATAGCGGAGATGAAGAGTAGCAGTGGTTGTAGGAAGAAGGAAAATCGACTAAGGAAAAGAACACTTCGAAGAATTCCAAGGGAGGTAATCGAACGGCGAAGATTGAATCGCAAAAACGAAGTTTTAAGGTTTAACGGCAGAGATCAGAGCGGGCAGAAGAGATGACGAAGAGCCGCGTGAAGTATGAGCAAACGATCAGGATTACATCGCAGAAGTGAAGACGAGAGATGAATAGATGAGATTAAATCGTAAAAACGCACATCACAGGGTATAATGTTTATGGTTAAGACTTCGCAAGTTAAATGCAAAGTGGCCCAACAAGGAGACAAGCGAGGACCATTAGATCGTATAGCAGATCAATGTCGGACGGCAAATCGCAAGTTTGCACATCACAAATGTTAGCAGATAGTGTTAGGGTTGTCGCAAGGTAAGTTAAATTGTATGCGATGCAAAGTGGAGAAGGGCACATGTCAGCACTGCGCAATATCGCAGACCACAAGAAATAGAGGGTAACCACAAAGTAAATCTTATAAAGTGCGACGTGCGATCAGATGAGGACCGTTAGATTTGGGATCAGATCAACGGCGGACGACGAATCGCGAGCCCGCACATCGCAAATGTTAGCAAATAGTGTGAAGTGCTAAGGTATGTTAATTTGTTTGTGATGCAGTAAGATTAGAAAGTTGCGATGCAGTGAAAGGGAGGAGCCACGTGTCGGCACTGCGCATTAGCGCACATCGCAGAGTTTATGTTTTTGTGCTTAAGGTTTGCATGGTAAGGTAAGTTGGATGCGATGTGATGTGATCACATATCGCACAAGACAGGAGATACGTTTAAGTACTAAACGTTAAAAGTTGCAGGCATGCACGGTGCGATGTATTGTGATTGGTCAAGGGTTGTGGGACCCAATAACCCCTGTTCTGCGTCTGTTATGTGCGTTATGTTATAAAAGTTACGTTGTTTGATTGCCAACATATGTATGTGGAGAAACTCCGATATTACAATCCACTGCGTTAAAAGGGAGTTATGTGGGCCATGACCCACAGAAATGCGAGGTCTATGTAAAGAAGTCGGCCAAGAAGAACAGTGTTGCGGCAGTGAGTCAAACGAAAAGACTGAACACAACAAAGGGCTCAGGTAAGTCAAAGGATCTGACCCCGTGCAGAACAGTGCAACAGCATGGATGGAGTCGTGCAAAAAGGGCAGTTATGCAGCACAGTTAAAACATAACTGTAGAAACATAAAAGACAAAGGAACAGCAAGCAGAAGAGGACAAATGCACAGGAAAGCTAAGAAGTTGAAAGGGCTGAATTGGAATATTTTGATTGTAACTGTAAATGTATTAAATATTTTATATTGTTTGTGATGCAAAGGAAAGTCCCCCAAGCAAAGCAAAACTCCATTTGATACTGTAATAATTGTACATGTTGTTGTAACATTCGGAATATGCTAAGTGAAGAAATCAGTGGGTGAAAGGCAAGAGTCATGTCTATTCACTTCATATTCCCATAGAGAATGCTAACAACCATGAAGGTATTTGTATAAAACAAGTAATATCCATGTGCAAAAAAAAAGAAAAAAAAATAGAGAAAGAAAGAGAGAGGATGCAGCAGATTGGAAGAGTGCAGAAGAGGTTAAAAAGCTGCAGAATTGAAAAGAGAAGAAGAATGTAAGAGAGTTGCAGAATGTTAGAGAGAGGAAGAATGAAAGAGAGCAGATAGAGATGTTGTAAAGATCCAGAGCTGATATGAAACAGATTTGAAGGCTAGAAGGGCAGCAATGAAAAAGGAGAAAAACAGGGCTGATCTCCAGGTAAATCAGCATATGATTTTATTGTAGAGTGAGGAAGTTGGTGCTTCCATATCAAGTTGTAGGTTGATAGATGTCCAGTTGTAGTTGGTTAAGGTAGGAGCCTCCTGTGGGTTGTAGCCTACAGAAAAATACATGGGAGTTGGTGCTTCCGTTTCAAGTTGTAGCTTGATAGATGTCCAGTTGGAGCTGGTTGAGGTAGGAGCCTCATGTGGGTTGTAGCATGCAGAAAACATATGGGAGTTGGAGCTTCCTTGCAAGTTGTAGTTTGCAGAATTTGAGATAGTAACCTTCTGTAGGTTGGAGCCTACAGAAAATCAGTGGTGAAAGGGAGTTGGAGCTTGTCTTTGCATCACAACAATAATAAGATGTGGTTTTCTCCCTTATGGGTTTCCACTTATATCTGTTGTCCATATGCATGATGATTATGTGTTGATATTCTGTATTTAATCTGCTTAATACTTGATGCTCACATATTAAGATTGTTGTTCCATTAAATTAATGAGTTGATCATGAAATGAAGGTATAAATAAGTTTAAAGGAAAGTTTTAAAAGTCCATGAATGTATTACACTGATTCACCCCCTCCCCCTCTCAGTTTAACTAAGGGTTCATCATCTTGGATAGAGGAGTAGTGTTCAGTACAAGTTGCCAAGAGGAAAAACCCTCTTTACTAAGCCTAAATATTCAATCTTGAACATTGAACAGTTATAAGTTTGTGTTTACTTAGGATTTGGTGCCCTCATCTTCTTGACATGTTGGAGCCAACATTTTTTGTAAGTTGATGCTTACATAGGATTGGTGTCCTCACAAGTGGTTGTAATAAATTGAAGGAATTGAAGAGTATATGAAAAGAATTCAAGTGTTTCTTCTTCAAGTTTGGTATTTCACTTTAATCTTTGTGTTTATGCATTGCGTTGGTAGTTGATTATGTGATGCTATTTTATTTTTAAGATTAATAAAGTGAAAAGAATTTAAATCTAAGTGATATTGATTCAACCCCCCTCTTAGTATCATTGTGTATTTCCAAAATCAGTTGTTTAATTTCTAGCTACTATGAGATTGATGCTATGGTCTGAAATTTAATTTCCTAATTAATTAAATTCGGTAATCTACTTGTTTGATTGAGATCATAAGAACATTAATCACCTAATGCTTTAAATTCTATCATTTAAACCATTGCGAACATCTCGATTTTATCTTGAAATCATGATTTTTTGGCCTAGCTAATGTTTGCCAATTTTTACAAATATTTTTATGGTATCTTAATTTTGCAATGTTTGCCGATTTTTACCGATTTTTTCCCGATTTTTACGATTTTTTTGTTTTCAAGACCCTTGCCGATGTTCGCAACATTGATTTAAACACTTAACTACTCAATACTTCTTCATGAACTCAAAATTCCACAACTATTAACCTGAAAGAATTCATTCTTCAACTTCACTAACATCAATTCATTGTTATCACTCAGATTTAACCTCGGTTGTGGAGGGAACTCACTCAGGTAACCTCAAACCACTTTGAGGTTGATAGTTGGCCCTTCAACCTAGAGAGGGATCTCTCTTCAAACTCAACTTCCCTAGGTCACAATGGTAGAAGGTTTGTGATATGCTTTGTGGCCAGATTAATATGAAAGTTTCTAAACTTGGTTGGAGTATGGAGAAACTATTCGGCAATGGAGTCATAATGAAGTCAAACTTGGGTTTTTTAAATAATTCACAGGCAACCAATCTCAGAGGCAAGGTAATAAACTATTGGTAGCCTTACAATTTGCAGGCATGAGCATAAAGATATCACAGATATAGAGTGTGTACCATGAATTCCACATCAATGACATTAAATTTCAATACAGAAGAAAAAACACATCAATGATAGATTGAAAGAAGTACAAAAAACTAGAAAACGAGCTGCAATAATGGGCACATGAATCTCTGGACAATATCTTATGCCTCTATTTCAAAGACCTTTCATTAATTTCTTGAGAAAAGTACACAATACGCAAGGCTTTCTTCTCCAAAATTCGAACCTTGTACATTACAGAAATGATAGCCTTTATAGACTACTTGAAAACTGTTCAAGATCCAAAAATAATGGATCTCAAACCTTTTCATCTATCTATAGCTTACTAAATCAAAAAAAAAATCAGGGAGGAGATAATATCTTATCCCCAAGTCGAATTTCATGAGTTGGCCTTCAGCTGTTGACTTAACATTTTTATAAGAAATAGAATCTCAAAAAAGCTAGAAAAATAGGCCTCAAAGATACATTCAAATCTCTCAAACCATGATAGTTGTTAGAAAACTGAGAGAGGTTTTTGTTAATTGGTTCGTTCCCTCCAAAAACATCTTTTGGTTTTCAAAAATTTATCTCCAATTGTTCGAAAACTCCACTTGAAGATAATGACTAAAACAGGAAAAAACAGAGTGTCACGTTGACAGTTAATTTGTCAGAACGCTCCTTTGAACTCGTTAAACTAGCGCTGACAAATTCATTGTCAGCACGCCTAAGTTTTTAAGAAAAATTTTAACATCCGGCCCAAACCAATTACCTTTGAAGCTTTAACTGAGACAACAGCCATGTGCTAATCACTGATTCGGTTGTGCTAACGATTATTTTGGCAGCACCCATTGACAAAACAGAGCAAAATTCGCTGACAAATAATTTGACAGCAATTGTTCAAAACTCTCACCTAAGTGTTTTTGTTGCTTCCAATAGAATATCTACATTTATCTTTTCCCTCCCATTCTTCTTAACCTTGACATCTGTCGATTGAGGATTGGTTTTGTTAACAATTGATTTGGAAGCGCAAAACGCATGAAATGAAATACCCTCGCTGCCATTTAATTTGTCAGTGCTTCTATCAAACTCGTTTAAAACAATGTTGTTCATTTTTGCCCAAATGCCAACTTTTTGTCATGGAAGCACATTGATGCTACGAAATCACAAGACCAAAAGCACTACGAGATCACAGAAGCTAGAAGCACTACGAAATTAGAAAGATCAAGAGCGCTCATGAATTTGAACAAAATTTATGGAGCGATAACATTGAATCCAATGGGGTTGTTGTCCTCCCTGCGTGGCAACAAAGAACCCCTAGACCAAGTTCCTAATCCATTGGGTTGCTCCCAACCTCTATCCTGCAACCTGTAACCTGATTTGCAACTAACTAACTCTGCAACTGAAACCAAAATCATACTGAAAATGTAACTGTACATTGTTGCATGCTGACTGAGAACTAAATCTGAAATTATAGGCTGAAGATAAATGCTTGGGCAATGAGCTTATTGCACACTCTACCCTACTTTACCTCTCTGAAATAGTTGCTCAATTAAATGATACAAAAATGCCAATGCAACCAGTCCAATAGTTGCTCAAATACCATTTCTTTTTTACTGTGCTTTAGCAAAATCAAAACTGTAACATGTAAAGACAAAGGCAATTGATGATACTTATGGTTCTCACAGTGAAGACATGGCTGAAAATTTACACTAAAAAATCATTCCATATAAACAACTACAGAATCATAGAAAATACATTTTGTTTGCTAGTCCTCAAGGTATTCTGCAATTAAATTGTCATATAAGGATTGTTCATTTGTGCTCTCTTATTCAACATATGGTTTCAGCTGTGAGTTGTCAAACTCATTCAAAAACAAAACATTCTTCAATCTTGTCAACCAAGTGTTTTCTTGTTTTGGTGGAAAAAGGTTTTCAAAATACTGATTTTGACAATGGAAATGCTGGGACTGTAATTGAGCATCTAAGACCTCAATTTCCTTCTCAAATTTTTCAACAAATGATTCTAAAAAATAGCTCTTCTCCTCAGAACATTAGCATAATCTTAAATACTTAGGTAAAAAAATTGAGAAATCATCTTCCACTTGATCATCATAAAACATATCAAAATACTCTCTAAAACCTTCAATAGACAAAGGATATTCAACATACCATGTCATCTCGATTGACTAGGCAACTGGATCTGCAATTCAAACTTTGAATTCTTCGGATAGTGGAGTTGCCATGAAAGTTTTGATTTTTGGAATTCTTGACAATGGAGTCGCTAGGTGAATGATGTACAACTAAATGGTGTCTGACCGTTGTTCACCATCAATGGTTAGATTTGGATCTTTGTTGTTCTCCCAGGGAATATTTCACCTTCGTTCCCTGGTAACAGCGCCAAAATGTTATCACTCATATTTAACCTCAGTTGTGGATGGAAATCACTGAGGTAACCTCAAACCACTTTGAGGTTCATAGCTAGCCCTTCAACCTGGAGAGGGATCTCTCTTCAAACTCAACTACCCTAGGTCACAATGATAGAAGGTCTATGATATGCTTTGTGTCCAGATTAATATGGAGGTTGATAAACTTGATTGGAGTATGGAAAGAAACCATTGGGAAACGGAGTCATAATAAAGTCAAACTTGGGTTTTTAAAATAATTCAGAGGCAACCAATCTCAAAGGCAAGGTAGTCAACTATTGGTAGGCTTACAATTTGCAGGCATGAAAGATGAAAAAGAAACATTCAGAATCTCAAACAGGGCATCTTAAAGATGAACTTTGCATTAACTTATCAAACTAAACACATGAGCATCAGGATATCACAAATATAGAGCATGTACCATGATTTTCACATCAATGACATTCCATTTCGATACAAAAAAAAAAACACGTCAATGATAGATTGAAAGAAGTACAAAAAACTAGAAAATAGATTGCAATAATGGATAAATGAATCTCTGGACAATATCTTAATGTCTTTATTTCAAAGTCCTTTCATTAATTTCTTAAGAAAAGTACACAATACACAAGGCTTTGTTTTGTAAAATTCGAACCCTATACATTACAGAAATGATAGTCTTTATAGACTAATTGCAAATTGTTCAAGATCCAAAAATAATGGATCTCAAACCTTTTCAACTATCTACATCTTACTAAATCATAAAAAAAAAAATCGAGATAATATCTGATCCCCAAGTCGAATTTGATGAGGTGGCCCTCAGTTGTTGACTTGGCAGTTTTATAGGAAACAGAATTTCGAAAAAATTGAAAAAATAGACCGCAAAGATACATTTGAATCTCTCAAACCATAATAGTTGTTAGAAAACTAAGGGGGCCTTTTGTTAATTGGTTCATTCCCTCCCAAAACCTCTTTTTGTTTTCAAAAATTAATCTCCAGTGGTTCGAAAACTCCGTTTGAAGATAATGACTAAAACAGGAAAAAACAAAGTATCACGCTAACAGTTAATTTGTTAGAGCGCTAACAAATTAACTGTCAGCATGCCTAAGTTTTTAAGAAAATTTTTAACATTCGGCCCAAAAACTACTGCGAAGAATCTCAAACATTGTAATCTGCATGTGATATGTCAATTAGATTCTTGATTATTTTGTGTTTTTCCAAGCTATTATTGCATAAAAAATATTGAATATTTACAACCTCTAATTTGCTTGTGCTTCTAAGTACTTCCATGCCTATGAATATCATGTTCATTTATTCTTGCTTATAGCTTTTAATCTCGTGTAAAGCAAACACTACATGAACCAATTACCTTTGAAGCTTTAATTAAGATAACAACCATGTGCTAATGACTGATTCGGTTGTGTTGACGATTACTTTGGCAACACCCATTGACAAAACAGAGGAAAATTCGCTAACAAATAATTTGACAATGATTGTTCAAAACTCTCAACTAAATGTTTTTGTTGCTTCCAATAGAATATCTACATTTATCTTTTTCCTCCTGTTGTCGCACAGAATATCTAGGCACCGCAACAACGGCTCAGATTGGGGGTTGTCACCCTGATCCCCAATTTCCCTATTTAAGTTGTCTGCTTGAGGACTAAGGGAGATAAACCCTAACAAAATGGAAGAAAGAGAATTGGTTGAAAACCAACCAATTCAGGAGACACAGTCAAACGACCAAGCACTTGTTAAGATTTAACGAGATTTTACAGATTTGATTAGATAAAAAGTTTAAGACTAGTGCCTTGTGGAGTCAAAATATCCCGTTACGAAATTAAGATCAAGTAGTTGATAGGTAATTGCTGCTAAAAAATGACAATTATCCTATTATGAAAATATATCAATCCACCACGACAATACTCAATTCATCAATTAAATGCTCAATTGATCAAACTGAAAGATAAGCGCTTTTCAATAATGCGATTCAACATTCGATAAAACACTTTCATAATCATGCATCAACAATGTTCGATAAAGACATTGCAATTTATCATCACTTGAGATATTCTCAAAGTTGACTAAGCAAGTAATCACCAATTTCAAGCAATTTAAAACCACAATTAGAGATAGTTCAACGATCATCAATCCCAGCTAAGCATGAAAATACTTCGAACCAACAATTTAAATTTCGAAAAGATACTATCATGAGAGGACCATCGAATTTAAATTCTAGACATTTCCAATAATTCCGAATTAAAATGACATTCTCAACAATTCCAATCTAGAGTTTTAAATTTAGTCTATAGTCAAACTTTAGAATAAAAATTAAGAGTTCACCTTTGACTATGCAAAAATTTAATTCCAAAACCACTTCCAAATTTTATTAAAGTTTTTGACCTTTTTTTAATTTTTTATATTTTCTATTTCCTTTTTTAAATCTAAATGAAACTACAAATTAAAAATAAATCTAAAACTCTACAAAAATGAAAAGTTCAAAATTTAAAGAGTTAGATTTTTTTAATTTTAAAGTTTTTTTTTTTTAAGTCTAAAAATTAAACTTAAAAAAATCAAATCCTAAAATTAAAATAAACGTGACTTGACTTTTGCAACCTAAACTAACCTCAGAAAATAAAGAAATCAAACCTCTAAAGTCTAAAGTTAAAAATAAAAAATTAAAATGTGTTACCCTAAATGAAATTAAAAAAAAAAAGTCAATCAAAAAAGGGAAACTAAAGAGCAATGTTTGTTTGCTTTACGTGTTGATGTTTTGCAGGTCGAAAGGCTGCAGCGTGAGAGTGAAGAGGGATGCGGAGGGATTGCATGAGGTAAGGGACGACAGCGAGGATGTGGAAATGGGGAACGATGGCAGCGGACGGGTTGAAGGGAGCAATGGAGAAACTGCAGAGACAACGTGAGGATATGAATCGCTGGCAGAAAAAAGAGAGGCACGAATTTTAGGTGGAAAGAAGGGATGTCGAGGGTTGAATAAGGCCACGGACAAAGGCAGTGACAGAAGAGCCAGACTGCGGATCTGTAGAAGTGAGGACGCGCAGAGAGAGAAAGAGATGATGGATAAGATACGTGAGGGCCTGCGGAATTTAGATGGACAGCAAGAATGCGAGCAACTGAAATGAAGAGGCAGCGTACAGGAAATTGGACTACGTAAGAAAAATGAGGAATGCGATTGAACGAGCAGATAGTGGTTTCAAATACGCAGCGTGAAGAAATAGTCGAGCAGCCAGCAGGCAAAAACATAAATTTGCAGGCATGCTGGTGCATAAGATTTCAATTTTTTTCTTTCACCCAGATGAACTAAATCGATTAAAATAAATACACCTACAATTATTTAATTCTTTAAAATGAAATACTACCCAAATCTACAATCCAGAACAATCCTGAGGCTAGATCGAACCCAGACCCAGTAATATGCACAGAAAATAAACCCTTAAACCCTGGTGAATATTTGCAAAATTTACAGTGCTATTTTACAAATCAAAAGCCCTCATGCCCAGATCTAAAACCATTTTGCACAATTAATAAAAAAGCGAGATTAAGAGAGACACAAGCCCAAGAAGACCCTGCAAAAAATATTTCGTAAGATAACTTTAGAAATTAGGAAACAATGGGCTTTTTCAAATTTTCTGAAATCTAAGTCGGCTGATCTAATTAAAGACTTCCCCAAGCGCTCAAATCTTGAATAATGATCTCTGCACACTTAGATCTGAATTTTAGATTAATGGAGATTTAAAAAATAACCATAAGACCTTTCAAAAACATAGATAACTAATATTTCTGTCAAATCAAGATGAAATTTAAGAAAATCCGGAAACCTGCACAAGATACCTGTATGCAGATCAATCCATAAAGGCTATCAACCATCAAACACCAATAAAAGTAGCAGAGTTTAGAGACAATATCACCAAAGTCTTTATGTTTATTGATCAACAAAAATTACAAGAGCTTCTAAGAACAAGTGCATGATTCAAAGATTGGATGCAAATGACATACAAAGACCTCTAATTTATAAGATGAAATCTCCAACAGCTAATTCGGTTGATCCTTGTCAAAATAATCTCGACCATCGAAAAAGATTTAATTATCTTTTAATCTGGACCATCGAAATTATAATTTTGAAGAAATTCGAATTTATCATTTAATTCATTTTTAATTAACTCAAAAATAATATTTTTGAGTTAATTACCTCAAAATTTTGACTTTGACATAACCACTAAGGCCCAAGGGTCCAAAATTTCTTGAAATCTCAATATTCCCTTGGCCTGGGACCTTTAAAAATTTATTTTTTAAGGACCCACGAATTTTGCCTTTGAAGAATTTTAAATCACCTAGGACTTAAAATTAATTAAATTTCTGGTTTAGGATTTTTAATTTAATTTGGCTAGAAAATTTAATTAGTTCACTAGAGGGGATTTAATTATTTTTCCAACCCTCTTTACATAAGATAAATACATTTAGATACATAAAGGGGGAATACCCATTCATGATAGACCCTCAAATAGCTACCCAACTCTGAGACTCAAAACATGATCTAGTAGACCAAGTAGCTTGTAATAAAATAATCAAGCCAATTAGCTAGGATTATTCCCAAACTACATTTACAAAGACTCGATAGAAAACAATAGGACTCACTTAGCAACTTGATGACAAAATCCACCCTAGCTTTGAGGTGAAGCTGGAGGGGAAAACTCTGCCACTCACTTGTGTCGAGAAACACAAATGAATCAGTGAGACAAAAAACCTCCTAGGATAGAAATCGTCCCCAAAATACTAGGCTTACCTAGGTTGTTACATACATGGTGGTCTTACTTAGATCATTTACATCATAAACATGCAGAATGGGTTTACATCATTTATAAAACTGTCATCTGACGATGAAATCTGAATGGGGTGAACACCTCGAACATGATAAATTCCATTTGCAAAAATGGGGGTGTACTGCTATGGGGTCGTTGACACAGATTGGTCAACACCTCCCATTCTTCTTAACCTTGACATTTGTCGATTGAGGATTGGTTTTGATGACAATTGATTTGGCAACACAAAATGCCTGAAATGAAATACCTTTGCTGCTATTTAATTTGTCAGCACTTCTATCGAATTCGTTTAAAACAGCGCTGCACATTTTTGCCCAAATGCCAACTTTTTGTCATGGGAGCACATTGGCACTACGAAATCACAAGACCAAGAGCGCTGCAAGAACACCCCAACTAGGAGCGCTACGAAATTACAAAAATCAAGGGCGCTCATGAATTTGAATGAAATTTATGGAGTGATAACACATTAGATGCGTAGAAAGACAGTTTCAAAAAAGTGGAGTCACCTTTCTCAGCACAAGAAAGTCAAAGTTTGAACAATCTAATTCTTACAATGACTTCCTTCAACAAACCTAAAAAGATATTGACAGATTTTGAGGGATGGAACCCAAATGTTGGCATATGATGGATTAATTCTCAACTAAAGATTGAGATTATGAGAAGAGGATTATAGTATGAATGAGCACTGTTTAGAAAAATAGTCTAAAAGCAATCAACATAAATTCTGGCTGAACTAAAAGAACAATCATGAACAGATACCCATATTCACAAACTTCATTGTATATGGTGATAATCAAAAAATGTATCAAACATTATAGTAGACAGAGAATCATACTTAAAAGAAAAATCCATTTAACTTCCAAGGGGTTGTCAGTTTTTGGCCCCAAGATTGATCATCTGGCAGACAGATATGAACCAGACAACTCTTTTTTTTAAATATACATTTTTTTGACAATGAATGCTGTTTACTCCTAAAAATTACAAATTCAGATGTAAAATGAATGTTGTTCACTCCTAAAAATAACAAATTCAGATGTAACAATGAATGCTATTCACTTCTAAAAATTACAAATTCCATTTATGCTATATAAATGTAAAGGAGGAGACTGCAAGAAGAAAAAACCAGAAAACCTTTACCGACTAACTGAATTTTATGACTTATGCTGTTAAGTTGAATACTTACAGGCTTACCAAATGGGAGAGAACATTTATTTGCTCACTAATAAAACCCTTCAAGCCTTGAATGCCAAGATCCCTGTCATTGTAAAGAAAGTTTTCTCGTTATCAATTAAAATTTCGCAGCCAAGCAACTAATTATAAATGTCAACAGTCAATCATCGACATTATATTATTATAACAATAAAACCAACAACCTGAAAATGGTTGTGTCTTACAAAAATTTTCTCATTGAAGAATGATGGTCAATGTGAACTAAAAAAGTGCAAGCAAATCTAACCTCATTTACACCTCTGCCTGTTGTTGAAGTTAAGTGGATACTACAGCTATCCTTCTAACTAACGGCTGATAGTAGTAACAACGTTAGTTTTAGTTATTAAGTCATATGCTAGAGTTAGTTCAGCAACTCTCAAACTTAACTTGAAGAAAAATACGTAAAAATTCGAAGGAGAGAAAAACTGTGAGTATGTTGTCCTATTCATCGCTAAGCAATTCCTGAGTATTTTCCAGTCAATAAGTACTGAGCCCAGAGTAGGACTCTACTGAAAAATTTGTTTCATTTCAAACAGCTCAACGTACTATGATGTTACTGTTTTCCAACGTAATTCTATACACGGCCTTATAAAAATTATAAAGGGCCTGAGGTGATTAAAATAATGGTAGACTAGATACTTTTCACATATAAAAGAAAGGAATAAGTAATTATGCCACATAAAGCAAACTGGGAAAGAACAGTAACAAAAAAACCTTGTGGAAGACATAGACACAGCAGAGGTAAAGGAGAGGAACCAGAAGTTAATCAGGCTCCGATAGTTGTGATGGAAGTTGTGGAGGTGGGCTCCAATCTCGGATTAATTTGAAACTATTTCTTGAAAAACTAGGTATCATAAATTGTTCATAAAAGTACTTTGCGTCCATGTTATTGTCAAAGGCATTAAGATTGCAATAACATTTACATATGTTATGATCACTAAAACTCCCTTCTACATTTTGAAATAAAGCTAATAAATTTAAATTATTAATTCCCTTCTAAGTCGCATCCACTACATGACATGTATGCTGATACCCACTACTGTATTCAATTCTCAACTACCGGTATGGGGTTCAAAATGATCTATTTTGGACACCTTGAAACTTCACCACTGACATGACACCATTTTGAGCATGTCATACGCCATGATGAAATGGGAAGGTAAGGAACACTCCAA
Source organism: Pinus albicaulis (assembly GCA_034641835.2). Classification (NCBI taxonomy): domain Eukaryota; kingdom Viridiplantae; phylum Streptophyta; class Pinopsida; order Pinales; family Pinaceae; genus Pinus; species Pinus albicaulis. The sequence continues at coordinate 1,572,810,941 of CM076579.1, forward strand.
TGCATATGCGGGAGAAATTTGAAAGTCTAAAATGGTGAGATGTAAGTGCTACATACCCCTAAAGATAAAGGTGACCAACTACTAGCCCATCTTCCCTACCAAGAGAAAATGATTCTGGAAACTCTAGAAAGACATGAAGCTATCAAAAGACTTATCAAGAAAAATGCTGTACTGCAGTGTAGGGAATCACATTCCACTGTAACTTAAAGTTTTGTTCTTTCTGTATTGCAATCAAAAAAATTGTTTCACTTTTATTTCACAAATGCAAAGAGCGTAGCACTATCACCTGTCTGCGGATTGGAATTCAGTACAGTGCCCATTCAACTATAATTGTAAACTCACAAAGTAAATTTTGCAGACCATGAAATTTTAGTCATTTAATGAAATATTTTCCCTTCGCAAATCATCACCATCTAAGTTACATGACAGGAGGACTTGTGGATAAAAGTATCCGATATAGGAAAAGTCAACACGATATATAGAACGTGGGGAACTTGTTATATCTATATATATATATATATATATATATATATATATATATATATATATTAAAAATTACAAATACAAAAATGAAATATAGACATTGAGGTCCAAAATTTTTAGAAACTACAACATTTACAAAAATATTGATACAACTAGTTACTACATCAATGATGATTAAACATACGAGAAAATAGAACATTCAATACACGTCATAAAATAGGAGTTTTGATGTTAGAACCATAAAGTGCACTTTTCTCATTATGTCATTTGCTGTTATCAAAGTCAAAATATATTAGACTGATATTGAGTCACTAATAATATAGGAAGAATTGTTAATGGAAAATACAAAATAGGGTAGATACTAGAACCATAGATGGAAGAATCTCATAGCTTGTCACTATGAAAAGTCCTCCATGTTAGAAATCATAAAAAATACCACCACTGCCACTGCTCTCTCCACCATCCTCCTCTTCCTCAATATCCAATCCAAGATCTGGGTCCGTTGGTGTGGAAGATGACCCCTCAAGAGTATTACCATCATCAAAATGACCGTTTCTAGCATTGGATCATCAAGATCCAAGTTGTTTAATGCCAACTCAACACTATTGTCCACACCCAAATCATTAGGATACACATCGCACACTTTTGTCTTCATCCAGAAAAATTGTTTTTTAAGAGTCTACATGGGTTTTTTTCATGCCTCGGTGTTCGACATGTTAGAACATGTCCAAGACGTGTGTCATGTTTTAGAACAAATGTAGTACACATCCTAGCATGTCACACGTACAACCCACAAGATACAGACACAGCCCCCCCATGGGATGTGTCCATTTACTTAGATCACCATTAGGAATATCTGCAGAAGTTATTCCCCCAATTCAAAAAATGTAAAAATAATGCTCCATCGGTATGTTAGGCTTGCAGTCAATTTATTATATAACAATATAGGAACTTGTTTCAAAATTTTGAAAAGGATGTAGATTAAGTTTTGTATCAAGATATCAATATACATTGAAATTCTTTGTATCTTTTCACCAAGTAGGCATTAGGCATGTCTATCATTACTAGATAACCTCGTTGGTGTCAAATTAGAGGGAAAACGGCTAATACAATTAAATGAAAAAAGTTGAAGAGAAAACAATTGAATAAGAACGTGTACAAGCTCCAAACTGGTTTCCTTAAACTCTAGCTAAACTCTTTGTGGAATATTCAAGGAAGAGTGTTTAGGGGATAAGGAATATGTAACAAATATAAATAATAATAATAAAGCATCAAGGATCACATTGCTTCGCACTCGTGACTAGTAAGCCCAACAATCATTCATTATTAAATACACACACACACATTACATGCATATCTATGTTAGTTTTTTAATAACACCAATTATGCTTGTTACATAAGCTTCAAAACATGTCTTGAGCCAATTTGTAGGAAGTTGTGAAATCCACAAAATGGCAAATTTTATGGAATGCCACATGATAGATGATCAAGGGGTGGTCTAACCTTCTAGACTATATGTTCGTTTGTACAACTATGTATAACTACACAAGGACCATTGAAAATAAATATATTTTGTGCCAACACTGCCAAAGGTCATTTATTGCAAGGAAAATTCTTTTCACACCAATTATTCAACTTGTCACACAACATCAACAACCACATTTGATCCGGATTGGATCATTATATTGTTTGTCATCCATCTCGATGCCTTCAAGGTGGAAAAGTGGAGGAATTAGCTCACAGGACCATTTTTATCGGCATGACCCGATTTTGCAAATTAGGGTCTAAAACCTTCCAGGAACATTTTGTGTCATTGCATGACGTTTTTTGGTGGTAAAATTTGCCAATTTAGCCCAACACCATTTTTTTCTATTCTACACACAAAGCCCTTTCCAATGGCGCAAAAATTGCCTCAATCGGTGTTTGTATGCAAAAGTTATGCAATTCTGAAATTGACCTTCATGTTTTCACCACCATAATTCGAGAGGATGCCACGTTAGCTCTCATAACTCATGGAAAAGGGGCTAGCAACGTAATTATGATAAAGAAGAATCTAGAAGAGTCCATATTGTAACTTTGGTTAAGATTTGAGGTAGTCAAACCTAACCACTAGTAGGTTATCGAGCAGTGTTGTAACCGGGCCACTAAGAGGAAAGGGGTTCCATTCTTTTCAAACGCATTTGTTCCATAGATGAGCAAAATAGCCAAGAGGGATAGGGAGATAGCAAACAAAGAGTAGTTGCGCACTGTAGTATCCACGGGCCACAAGCTATACTTCTTTGTGTTCACAATGGTCATTTTCTATTCAGAGAAAGAGAGAAGACCGACCTCATCTTCCAGTTGGGCTTTTTCCCAAAAGGGTCTCCCAAGTTATATCTTGTGTCAAATGTGTTTGTAAGTTTTTATTTCGTTGTTCTCTATTTTCTACATAAATTTTAATTCACATGCATATGCAATTAACAATAATCTACAAATCCATAAATCTAAAGAGAAATAAACCCTAACACTGTATATTTCGAAGTTTTTTAAATATAGTTTTATCATATGTGTTGTGACGAACTATCCAGTGGAATATCCCTAGCAATTTCCATATCATATTGGTATCAGAGCAAGTTTCTTTGGGTATATTGTGGATATTTGCAGGGGATCTAGATTGGGTAAGCCAAAAGTCAAAAAACCCTAGTCATGGCCGACAAATCGGTGAATAACCATCCTAATCAGACAAAGGAGACGTTTCCGCAGCTTGAAGCACAAGTTGCAGATATAAGTCGTGTAAACCACCAAAAGTGGGCACCCCTAGGAGAAATTTTCTCTTGACCCTCTTCTTCCAACTAGCAACTAGCAACCCTTGATAACCATCTTGTAGCCGATGTGATGTGTCATTTTATCTCTGCCATCAACATCAGTTGTATGTATCCTCGCCCATTTGCCAATAGCACATTATAGAAGGTGCATAGTCCTTGATGCTTATAACAAAAATGATGGTAGTCAAAAGATCTTAACTCGAGTGGTTTGGTGAACGATTCGTTTCCCCAAATGTGTGGGTTCAAGACTTCCAAGAAATGTTGTCACTGACCCATTGTGGTAGTTATGAAATAGTTGTATCTGGTGTAATCTTGGCAACCAATGTTTCGAAGTTACCAATTCTCCAGGAAAAAAAAAATCATTTTGGTTTAAAACATAAATTAATATTCAGAATGATGGTTATATAACAATCAAATCAGTTACTTTTGGGTTTTTTCATTGAATTTTTTGAGGAGGTAGTTGTGGACAACATGCACATCTTTCAAACCACTATTTTAACCAAAACCATTGGCATGTATTTATTTGCAACATGTAAGCTATCCCTTCTAAACACAATGGATATTAGAAGTAAAGATTTGAGCCACATAATTACTATTCTGCTAAGAGCATGGATCTTATCATTAATTACCTAGCAAGATGGTCATTATGTGGGATTTGTGGTTAACGAAGGAATTCTATGCATGAATAGAGGAATTGCAATGCTTTATGATGGTGGTGTTAGTGAGGGAAAATTGCTAGTTCCAAATACAAGAGCGACATAATTCCCAAGATCTTGAAAAGTGTAATACTCCAAATTGAAATTTACAGCAATAAACATAGACATAAACAAGGAAGCGACAACAATAAATATATTCCAAGCATACACATCAAAATACACAAGAAAATGTGCCAAACAACTAAATCATTTTATTAATGTGGACAATTGAGTACATCAAATGTTAAGAAAGATAGAACCTATGCTTGCTACTGCAAGCTACACAAAACTCAAGTGAGAGTACAATGCTCAAGTGCCAGAGAGGTTCTTCACCACAAATTGCACCCTGTTGAAAAGCCCTGCTTTTGAAATTTAACCAGACAAACCAAATTTAACAATTCATTTGCAAGTACTTATTTGAAAAATCTCGTTTGAAGGCATTTCTGGTTTGTTGTTGCTCCCGCTCCTACTACCAAACCGATCCCTTTTCCTCCCATCCTATCTGGGACCAACCTATCTAGTTCCCAAACCCAGAAGACTTCAAAATGGAGATTTTTTGGCCATCATGCCCAAAGCTCCAAGAACAATCAAGGCTCAATCTTCCTCTCTGTCTGTGGTTTCCTTGGAATTTCCTCTCTATCTTTGAAATGCTCCCAAAAAAAACTTCCATCCTTCCTATACGTTATTTCGTCCCCTTATATCCCCAAAACCACAGTCTCCAAATCCCTCAATTGTCAGTCTCCTACCTTCTAGAATCATCTTTTTCCTTTGTTTAGAAAAATTTGTTGAGAATTTGTTGGGCTAGTGATTAATTCAAAATTCTCTTCTAGATAATTACTTGTGAGGTTACTTGAGTTACTTATGTCTTTCCTTCATTAGCTTATTAAATCTTCATCAAGTCAATTATCAAAAGACACGAGACACAAGAATTAGGCTCCTAGAGCCAGGGCAAAACCTCTCCCTCTTGGAGAGGAAAACCCACAAGAAATTCTTCTTATGGATTTCGATGACAAGTACCATGACCCAGAATTAGACCCTTGACCTATTTATGCATCCAAGACCTTGTCCTTACTTCTTTGATGTCATTCAATGTTGATCCTTCCAAGTTGCAATGTTCTGCACCAGTACTTCCTTCAGTTGAATATTCAGTTGCTTGAGATATATATAGGTTGAAGTTAGGAAAGTAAATCTCAAATTTACTTTCCTTCTTTCATTCACTTTCCGATTGTTTCTTCTTTGCAAACCACTGTCCCAACAACTTCACTTTAGATTAGTTTGCAAATGCACGTCAAGATGATCTCATATTCATGTTCATGAACTTGGACAGATCTACACTTCCATACTCAGTTTGATATACACATTAACACAGGAACGATGCCCCTTGCATGTTGCATGTATCCATGGCACAACCTTAGCCTTGAACGTTGTGACAACTTCAGGACTACTTGCACAACCTTTGATAAATAGCCAGAGACATTCCACACTCCTGTTCTAGAAAACTGCAGCAATTCATTATATTAAGATACCACGAGGATGTATCTTAAATAGTCCTGAAGCTTTCAACAATCCGCACTGAAACTTCAACCAAAATTCTGCACTTAAACTCGTCTTGTAATCTGCACTGAACTCTATCCAAAAGATCTACACTGAACTTCAAGATGATCGAAAATCTGTGTTTTTTTGCGAAGGCTACAGGGGTATATATAGTCGTTTGCCCCTTTATATAAGTTGACCTGACTTTGTGAACCGATATGACTATTTGGGAGTTGACATGACTGTTATGTAGCCGACTTCTAATACAACATTTAATCTTATCTTTCAGTGTTTGAGTGAGGGCTGATAGAGCCATTCTTCCACGGTTTCTAGGACAAGGTCTTGGAGCATTTCATGAGACTAGATCCTTCAAATATATATGACACTTCATTACATTTATCACTAGAAGACAAAACCCTAGATAGACATCAAGAAGTCTATTAAACTATAATAAACCCTTGCTCATGAAACCCATGAAGCAAGTACAAAATACATTTTATTATCTTTGTCTTCTACTTTTCATAATTACATAGTCAATATGAAGACCGATCCTAGTTAAACTTTTCAACACTCTCTCTTAACTAGGGAGGTATTCATACAGATACATGGTCACTTTCAAACTGAAGAATCTCATAAGAAGAATCAGATTGGTAATTGCATCTGTATAGCATCATATCAATCGGCATTGTCCTAGTTCAAGGCCTTGACTAACAGCCACATCTCTCAACGAGACAATGGGCTACAATGTTGGCGAGACACATGACTTATAGACACCATAGTCATTGCCTCTCCAAGGTACATACTCCACCCAGGTGTTCCTAGAGTATGACCTTCTTGGACTATTTTTCTATTGGGTAGCCAACCCTCAAAGAATATTGGTCCTCGACTACTCTTATCTCGAATGCCCTATCTCATTCTCAAAGAGTATCGAATGCCAAATGATTACCCAATCCTCCATTTTGTCTTCCAGGTGAAGACCAGAATGATGTGTCTATCCATTCTCTCCACATGGCCTTCACTAAGACTTACGACTGTTAGTCCTGGTCTAGTGCACGACACATGTATTAGAGAATCACATGTCACTCCCTCTCAACTCAGAAAGGACATACTTCAAGTTTCTTCCAAGTAAGAATCTTACCACCAGGCTCCCTCTCAACTAGGGCCCTGTAGCCGCAATCTAGCTACTCGTGAAGAATTCTTCCCCTCGATGTCATGGATTTCGATATTGAGGAAACTTCGACTTTTGGCTTCATAGGGCACAGATCATCCATCACTTTCAGTCACAAGTCATGTCCACTATCAAAAAGTGATTCATTAGTCTTTCTCATATGGTCTACCGTTATGCCATGCTACTTTCCTTCGAATCATCTCCAAGGATCATACATCCTTTCTCATGATTAGAAGCCCTGCACAAATTCATCCAAATAAACATATACATATGAACTTTTAAAACAAAACTTACCTCAGTAATGATCTTTCACCATGACATCTTCCTGTAGGCATCGGCATCCTTTATTCAGATTGACACATCTCCTAATGATATGTTTTGTCGAGGGTCTTCTTCTTTACCAGACTTCTTTCAAAGTCTACATATCCTCCCAAGAGATCTCCTAGTCACATCTTTCCAGATGATAACCGCCTCTTGACATGGTTGCATTTCATGATCTCCTTTCTGCACATTCTTCATTCCCAGGAACTTACAAATTTTCCAGTTTCTCGTTCATATACAACCACCTCATAGTCCATGAGGATATATTATGTTGATTTCATATGTCAGTGCACCGAGAGATCTTCCTTCATAGATCATACTTCTAAATATGGAAGTCTATTACCTGCAACCATATGACATGACTTCACAACATCCAGTGTCAGCATATAAATATATACATACCTCATACCTTAATCATTTAAATCATCCTGTAGCAATTTACTAGAATGAAGAGCGTCATTCCCTTGGCCTGCTCCATCAATATGTCATCACATACCAAAATTTTGTAGCATGGAATTCTTAATGAAACCATTATGTTTTCTTTCTAACCAGTGAATTCATAGAGAACTCCATTAGAAAAATATCAGCACCAGTTTTTATGATGACCCTTGATCTTGATAACTGCCTTCCATCAGTGAGGTTTTCCAGGAGCTTGTTTTATCGAGAGCTGCCGCCATGCTTCGATCATGATGCAATACTATACACTGCTTCTTATCATACTATTTTACAACCAACAGAAATCACTTAAAGGAGAAGATGATCTCAATCATAGTGGAGATCCCTCACTTCTTCTTTCTTAGATTTCTTTGCATTAGGTTCTTCTCTTATATCTGAGATATGGGCTTCTTCCTTTTTCCCCTTGTCCTTTCTAAATTTAGGACAATCTCATCTATAATGCCCAAGATCATTACATCCAAAGCATCATGCTTTGTCCACATTTCTTTTCTTATTCTGAGGACCAATTTTAGCGAATCTTCCTTTCTTCCTAGACATGGTGTCAAAGGCTTGATTCCCTACACTTGATCCTGCTTTCAATCTTGATTCTTCTATCTTACCTAGTCTTTGGAATGGCATGGCATCTTCTCTCCCATCTATGCTAGAAGTGGGACTTCTCCATTCTTTCGGTAAAACATTTTGTACCATAGTGATTATTTCTCTATCAGACATTACTTCTCCCAACTTCAGTAGTTGATCTCATATTGTGAAAATCTCCATCAGATATGGAATTATTCCTTCCTTAGATATTCTCAATTTGTATAGTTGTTGTCTCAGGGATATTATTACCTGTTGAGATTTTTTGTATTTGGGGTAGCATTAGTTGTGTTCTAGGTCCCAAACTTTGTGGAGAGACTAGAATTCACCTAATCTACAAGACCCAGAAATGAATTTGGGAAATTTCATCTAGTTTAGGAGATATTAAATTAATTAATTATTTTAAGTGTATTTCCTAAGTTAAAACTTAAAACTTAGGGAACTTAAATAATTAAATTTAATTTAATTAAACATGTGATGAAATTGTCTTAAGTGACATGGATCAAGCTTTCCTTTAATCTTAGCCATTGATTCAAGATCTGATCATAGTCGTTGATTTGTCAATGAGAAAAGTGTAAAGGAGAGGCTTGGGGTAATTTGTAAAGACACACAGAGGCAGAGCATTGAAGCTAAGCTAAGATTCTAGGGCAGGGTTTGCTAAGAATACTCAGAAGTGTTTCAGTTGCAGAGAGGGGAATTTAGACCAAGGGGATGATTTGATCCCGGGGTCTAGAATACACAAGAGGCAGAGATCAGCTCAAGGATGGCGCAGAGGAAGGCAACAACAGCAGCAAGGACAGTGCAGTATCTCCAATGACAGCGTGATTTTCAGCAGGAAACCCTCGGGGGTTACACAGAGACCCTTCAAGGGCAACGTACTGATTGCGTTACCTAGTCTGAGGTAACGCAGTCCCTTCCAGAGCAGCGCTGAGGGTTTGGAGGACTTCCAAGGCTGACACAAAGCCTTTCAGGGGCTTCAGAGGCTGACGCAGAGCCTTTCAGGGGCAGCGCTGGGGTTTCTAGGCCCTAATTTTGGCTAAGTTCTGTAAATCCTGTTTGAGGGTGTGGATCAGTCATTATTTTGGCCCTAGATCAACCAGTGAGCTGTAGATCTAGAGTTTTCTCTGTCGGGTTTTCCAGATCTGGAACCCAGAGTTTGTACTCAGAAATATCTTAATAATAGAACCCTCCAGCAGCCAGAGACCGATTTTCCCGCATTGAGTTTTTCCGGGGACTATTTGTCCAGAAATAACTGTCACTTTGTCAATGTGTGCATGTGCTTATTCTAGATCTGGATTGGTAGAGATCTGTTATGTGTTTTACTTCGATTTTAACTTGAGTTTATTTAGTTAATAACTTGCATAAGTAGGAGGATCATAACCTGATTAACAGTAATAATTTCTGCATAAGATACAAGATTCAGAAATTTCTACATGGTATCAAAGCAATTGTGGATCTAGGAGGGTCACCAGCTAAAAAATCTAAAGGATCTAGCTGCAAAAAGCAGCTGGAAAAGCAGCAGAGAAGCAGATCTGAAAGGACAGCACAGTTTTCAGGAGCAAATTCACTGTTGATCAAACTGCAAGTTTCCTTAGGGAAGAAACTCTCTGAGAAGTTCATCTCCTCTCAATCTTTGTCACTTGTGCTAAGGCTAAAAATCTGAAAACTTCAGAATTTTAACCCCACCAACTCTTCTGAATTTCTGCAGCTTTTCTGCAGTCTTTTCTGGATCTGACAGATTCAGATCTGAATCACATTGTCTGGCTTCAGACCAAACCAGCGTTGTTTCTGAGCTACCTCTGCAGAGTAATTTCGTGGGCTTGCTAAGACAAAGCGTTGGGCATGCCAAGCGGCTGATTATGGATAGTATCAAGGACCAAATTGTACCACACATAGCTGAGAAGAAGACAGTAATGAGATGTGGAAGGCCTTGACTTCCCTGTATGAGGGAAAGTTTGTCCAAAGAAAAATGTTGTTGGAGACCCAAATGAGGTCATTCATGATGGCCAAGGGAGAAGACATGGAGCACTTCCTCTTCAGACTACAGTCAATCAGGGATCAACTGACAGCAACGGGTGCAACGGTAGATGATGCTATGATAGTCAGAACTGCCCTCAATGCAGTCACGGATGAGTGGGAAACCTTTGTCCAAAGTATCTTGGGCATAGCGGACCTCCCAAATTGGGACAACTTGTCGTCAATTCTACGTCAAGAAGAACTCCACAGGTTCACTAAGAGGCAACACAACCCAATATTGAGCAAAGTAAAGAAGGAAGCTGAGGAAGATGCAGCCTTGGCATCAAAGAAGCAACCGAAGAAGAAAAGGATCTTTCAAAGATCAAGTGCTTTCAGTGTGGTGAAATGGGACATTTTGCCAGCCATTGTCCAGAGCAGAAAAAGGACAAGGAAGCATCTTCTTCCAAGGCAGTTGTGGCAGATGATGGGTTAGGAGATGATGCAGCCATGAGTGTTCATGAATCACGGAGGTGGGGTGACATGGATATGTAGAGGAGCTACATAGAAGAAGGCAAGATCCTTGAGCAACTCATCTCTTGGATCACAAGCGAGCTACGATAGCCTTAAGACAGTAGCGGGACAAGTGGAGCAGTGGGGGCATAGATCACAGATGAGGCAAAGGCAGAGACAGATCTAAAAGCTGGGAGGAGCAGCGCAGAGCAATGCAGCAGCAGCATAGAAACAATAGCAAGGCAGAGGTTGATGTGACTTCAGCAGCGCAGAACAATGTTGCTTATGCAGTGCAGAGCTACAGCAGCACATAAGTATTCAGAGGGACAGCGCATCGCAGCAGCAGCGTGATAGATTTCAACACAAGGAGCTGATGTGATTTCAGTAGTGAAGAGGGAGTCTGATTACACAGTGCAGAGTTGTAGTTGTGCATTGTTCTTTAGATGCCAGCACATATCTGTAGCCTATGGAGCTTCAATGATGAGGATGCAGCCCAGTTGACTTGTTTGTCAAAGATCGGGCAGAAGATTCAATTAGTTCTCTCAAAAACTGAAGTTGCAGTGCAGCAGATCAGCAGTGACAGTGTTATGAGCAGCATAGATGCAACATATTGAGAGGGAGCTACAGTACAGTGGTTGCAGTGGCAGTGGCAAAGTCATGAGCAGCAGTACAGAATGGCAACAGCAATGCAGAGTTGAGTGGCAGCAGGGCAAGCTTCAGCAGCACAAAACTAGTACTCAAAGTCATGTAATGCATAGTGTGAAGCTAATGGAAAGAATTGGAATGGTAGAATGCAAGTCCGTAGCCACACCAATGGAGATGAACTTCAAGAAGTTATGCAGAGATGTTGCTGGACCTAATTTGGCGAATCCTTTTGAATACCGAGAATTGATTGGGGCAATGATGTTCCTTGTGAACACTTGTCTGAATATATTCTTTGCAGTGAACACTTTAAGTCAATTCATGATTGAGCCCCTTCATGCACACTGGATTCTTGCCAAACATGTACAGAGATACTTGCCTAGGACGATCAATCTTGGTGACATATACTACCAAAGATGTGAGACTACAAGGGTATACTAATGTTGACTAAGCTGGAAATGTTATTGACAAGAAAAGCACATCAGGCTGTTGCTTTAGTTTGGGTTCCACCGTGATATCTTGGATGAGCAAGAAACAAAAGTTGGTAGCTTTAAGCATGGCCTAGGCAAAGTACATTGCTACAGCTGGTTGTGAAGCAGTCTGGTTGAGAAATCTCTTTGGAGAGTTGTTTGAGTAGGTCCTGGATACAACCGTGATATATTGCGACAACAAAAGAGGGACCCGATTGGTAGAGAATCTCGTATTTCATGACATGTCCAAGAATATTGAGATTAGATATCACTATATTTGAGATATGGTGCAGAGAAGAGCAGTAAAGCTCCATCACATTTCGACTGATGAGCAAATAGAAAATATACTCACCAAGGCTTTGCCGAAAGGGAAGTTCTTGGTCTTTAGAGAACAACTTGGACTAATGGATGTGACCCCCCTGGGTAAGGGTCCCGACTGATCGAGAACACTGAGCTTACTCTTCCCCCTTGTTGAGCTCCCGGGTTGAGGAATGGAGCAGTGAGGGCTCATGGGAATGAGGGAACTCTAGACAATAAGAAAAGGTGTGATGCCTACCCTTGTGTTGAGTCGATCTCACCTATTGTCGTTTTTATAGAGTATACCCCAGTTGGCATCCTACCCACAAGCTGGGCTAGTTGGGGTGTGATCCTTACCCAGTTAGGTAAGCCGATCTCGCTCAAGTCATGGGATGTAGGTGTTCTACCACTTGATTCATAAGGGTCTCGATGGAGGATCAGCAAACAATAGGACAGAGTGTGATCCTTAAGTCGATCTTGCCTATTGTCACAAGACGATAGGAAAAAGTGTGATCCTTGAGTAGATCTCGCCTATTGTCACAAGCCAATAGGACAGAGTGTGATCCTTGCCCTTATGGTAAGTATATCCCACCTATTGATAGAGGGAGGTAGCTTTAGCTCCCCTATGATGTCAAATTCCTCTTCTTTTAGATTCGAGAGTGTTCAACAAAGACGAGCTAAGATCAGCAATGATGACATTTGCCTTGACAATGATGAGATATTTGAGATTGGACATATGTTGCAGTCAGCAATTTCTCCCTAGAAAAGAGGGGGTGTTAATTTGGTAGCTCAGGGTTAAATTTCCAACTTTGGATAGCCTTCCTCATCCATAGAAGACCCCCTTTGCCCTTGGAAGAACTTAATTTGGTTTTAAAAAAATGTATTTTTAAGGTGAAAACCCACGTGCACAAAAGTACAGGTTAGCTTTAAAGAAAAATTGGGCACCCCTTGGAAGCATATAAATACAAGAGAAGTCAATCTCATTTGGACATCACATCACAAGCATCTACTTATCTCTCTTCTTCAGATTGGTTCATACCAAAGTAACAAAAATCGCGATCGGGATAAAATCGCCGAGGGGAAAAAATCGGAAAAAATCGTAAAAATCGGGAAAAAATCGGCACATACAAAAATATTCATTTTTTTTCAATTTTTTTAATATCTAAAGCATCTACAGCATAAAATAAATGCATTGACACATAAATATGAAAAAAACTAATATATAAGATGTGTAATATCATGTCTAGTGCTACATCACACATAAAACTGAATCCTGTCCTGAATACTAAGTCCTAAGTCTCAACTCAACCTCAAAATATCAACAAAAAATATAATAATGTATCTCATATCATGAGTCATAATGTTATATACAAAGGAATGCACCAAATAACCTATACTACCGATTTCCTCTGCCCCTCTTGCGAGAAAATGTAACAGCTTTCCCTCTAGACGAAGAAGTTGGCGGGGCTGGCAATGGACTCTGTTGTGCTCCAGATCCTGAAGCACTAGGAGTTAAAGGAGGTAGACCACGTCCTCTACCAGTAGTAGGGGTAGGTGGTGTCACCTCCTCCTCCTATTGTTGCTCCTCCTCCTCCTCCTCATGAAACTCATCATTGATTCATCGCTACTAGAAATGGGATCATCAACAAGAGATACATAAACATCATCTAGCTCAAAGTCTTCATACTTGGATTGCTCAACCTTAAAATGCGGTAGAAAAAGATTAACATGCCTAACCAGTTGTTTTCCTTTGAGTGAAGGGTACATTCTTGTTAAGGCCACAGTAGGGGAGTTCAACAATCAATACCAACAACATCAACAAAGTTCAACAATCAATGCCACCAACATCAAGGTTCTTAAAGGACTTCATACTCTTGATCAAATGCCAATCTCATACCCTTACACATAATAGAATCAAATGGAAACAATGCAAATCCCCAAACCATGAAACCCTAAAAACCATTAAGTCTGCTGAATTTTGAGTGAAATCTAAAATTCTAGTTTCTTCATATGAAATCCAATGAGGTCGAAACCACTCTTAAACATCCTGAGTCATTTCATGGTAATGTTAAAAATTTAAGTAAAAGGATGAAAATGAAAAATAAAGGAAATATCACTTTTACTTTAAGAATTTAACATTACCATGAACTGCCAACAGGGTGTGTCAGGAAAATGAGAGGGCTGCAAAAATGACAAAAAAAAAAATCGATTTTTGAACTTATAGGGTTTCTGTTGAATATGCCCACGATTTTTACCTAAATAATCGCGATTTTTTCGTAAAAATCGCGATTTTATCGCGATGACGATTTTTTCAAAAAATCGTTCAAAAAATCGCCGATTAAATCGGCCGCTTGAAAAACTCGCGATTTTGAAATAACATCGCGATTTTTGTTACTTTGGTTCATACAGGTCTGAAATTGCAGGGTCTGAGCTCATACGTGCGAGAAGAAGAAATTAAGCTAGAGTCGCAAGGTTTGATCGAAGAAAATTCAATTGCAGTTGCTATGTTGATAAGGTACTCCCTACGGTTGGAGGACTACAGCCACATTGTCTATCACTAGATCCCAGCGGCTATGACCTGAAATTTTGTCGACTGTTGACCACAAACTTTGATTAGTTTTGGAGACTTTGACTTTGATCAAATTTATCTATTGGGCTCATCTCTTGGATATTGTTTGGTTGATTTTGTTGGATAGTCAAAGGATTGACTTTGACTCTTGATTGATGAATTGGAACATTGTACTCTATGTTGAACATTTTATGACAATCTAATAAGAAGAAGAATTTGAATGGGTTTTTCCCCGATCTTTGACCAAATACTTGTCTCTTATTGCTCTTGATTGTCTTCTACTGTACATTGCATTTATTGTTCTATGTACAATTGTTATTAATCATTGGAAAATTGAATTGTATTTGAACGATTGCTAATTGAAGATAAGAATTGGGCTAAAGTGATTGTAACAACATAGAACAGTTGAAAATTAACACCCAGCATTGCCCTCATGAGATGGACGTTGGGCTTTGGTGATACTCCACATGGTTGTATGCCTCTTGCTACACCTCCAGATGTTAAAAAATTGCAGCAAGAAGCCAAGGCACTGGCTTATTTGATGATGTGCCCAGATGGACCCAGGATGCCCCCAAGCTAGCCTTGACCCAATTTGATGGACACTGCCTTGTTCCAGAGCCCAGATGAGGATGTTGAGCATTGAAATGACATGGAAGGGCTAGCACCTTATGCCTATGTAGCAATGCTTGCCTCGGAGCATGCCACACCATCTTGACATGGCCTAAAAGGGTGACGTGAGCCTTCTTGGAGGTGACATCATGGTGGAGTTATTTCGAGATATACCCATGCACTTTAATGATTTCTTGGAGTGATGAGCACTCATGAGCCACTTTATCACTTGATGGACACTGTCCATTTTAAGAGGATGACATCAGCATGAAGGGCAATTATTTCCACACGTATGAGATATTTTGATGTATTTATTATGTTTTGAAACTATCTTAAGGTCAGCTTATGACCTTTTGGCCTAGTTGAATGGTCAAGAAAACTTTTAAGGCTTTTACTTGTAAATTAATGAAAATTGACTTGGTTACCCTCATATAAATAGAGGGGAGTCACTTTCATTTGGATCATCACACATTCACAACGCTCCCCCCTCTCTTAAGGAGTGCACACTATCTCTCTTAACTTTTTCCCTTTAGTCACCATGGATCATAGTTTTAAAAATCAACCAATTTGAACTGTTAACTAGTCAAACCATTCAAACTAACTAGTTAGCAACATTCACCCAATGACTCGATAGAAAAATCGAGTTTGGGGGCCAATTGTACCAGGACGGTTTGGTACCTAACCAATACCAACACGTCTGAACTGGCCAATTTTGCTCCAAACAAAGCCAATCATATCTCACAAATGTGGGGGAAATCTAGGACCCACAATAGTAGTTTTTCAAGTGGTTTTGGAGGAAAACAAGGGTTGTTTCCCTCCCAAAATAGCACCCTTGGCCATAATAGTAACCCTAGCACTCCTAAACCCTAAACTAAACAGCGAACCTAACTCAACCCTAGCAATGTTGGCAATCAATGGTAATGTTAAATTCTTAAAGTAAAAGTGACAATGGCAATGTTTCCTTTATCTTTCCTTTCTTTTATTGGTAATGTTTCCATTACAATGGTATGTTCTATGCTTGCAACAATTACTTCAATGTCCTTTAGTTAGCCTAATGACAATTTCCAATTTAATTTCCAATAGCAATCACATTGACAACATAGCTTTAAAAATCGGTCGGACTGGCTCGGAATCAGCCGAGCCAACCGAGCCAAACCCTCGGCCCGACTGACTCGGTAGAAAAACCAGTCCGAAGGCCAGTTTGTGACCGAACCAGTCGAGTCGGTGGTCGAGCCGGTCACCGACTCGGCTGGTTCAGTCACAAATCGGTCGGCTCGGCTGATCCCGAGCTAAACCGGCCGAGTCGGCTGCGGACCCCAGTTTGCCTCCAAAATGGACTTCAAATTAGTTTTTTTTTTTTGTTAGGGTTTTATGCAACTATCTAACCCCTCCCTATCCTATTAAAGCTACCCAACCCCTCTCATTTCCTCACATCTATCTCATTTCATTTGAGTGAGCATTTGTGAGGAATTTGTGAAGAGTTGTGGAGTTGGTTTTTGGAGCAGCTTTGAGGAGTCTTTTGGGCAAGCTTTGGAGAAGCAGTGAGGAGCTTATTGGGCAAGCTTTGGAGCAGCATTGAGGAGTTGGTTTGTAGGAGCAGCATTGAGGAGTTGATTTGTTGGAGCTGCAATGAGAAGGCTAGAGCCTAGAGGTATTTTTTTTCCTTTCTAAAATCTACCTTTGCTTGTTTTATTTTTTTTTCGCAAATCTGAAAATGAAAATCATAGTTTTTTGTGAAAGAAATGAACATAAAATGAATTGTTTTGTTTTGTTTTCATTTTCAGATTTAAGCCTTTCCTTTCCAAGCCAAAAGCTCAGTCAAAAATGGCCCCTAGAATGAAAGATGTTGCTTGGGCATATGCTGAAATGGTTGATGATCAAATGCATTGCAAATTTTGTAAGAGAAAAATTAAGGGGGATGGAGGGGGCATTCATAGACTAAAACTACATTTGGTTGGTCTTTGAGACATCAATTTCAAAAGTTTGAGGAAGACAAAGTTAGGCAAAACGAAATAGAGGTTGAAATTGGGAGGAAGAGAAATATACAACACATGATGGCTGCCAACCCAACTTTTGATTATGAGGGTTCTTCATCTATCCCTTGCACTGATGCATCAAACCCCTTTCGCTATGTTCCTCCCTCTATGGAGTCTATTTCTGAAAGGGGTAAGGGTGCAATGAGAAATAAGGGTACTATCAAAAGTTTTTTCACACCCTCTTCTCCCTCTGATAGTGCACACGGTGCTAGTCCTACAAGTAGAGGTCAAGTGCAGCCCACTTTAGATCAGCATTGGAAAAAAGAATTGAGAGAAATTGCTTGTGATTACATTGCTAGATGGTGGTATGATGATGATATTCCCTTCAATGCTTCTCATTCACCATATTATGAACCTATGTTTGATGCCATATATGCTGCTGGAAAGGGCTTCAAAGGCCCTACTATGCATGAGTTGAGAGGATCTCTTTTGCAAAAAGAGATTGTATCCATTGATAATTATTTGAAAGAATTTAAAAACTCATGGGCAAATACAAGATGTACCATCATGTCAAATGGATGGACTGATTAGAGGAACCATACCATCATAAACTTTCTTGTCTTTTGCCCACGGGGAACCATGTTTCTAAGATCAATTGATGCATCTAATAGAGTGAAAGATAGACACTTGTTGTTTCAGCTTTTGGATGAGGTTGTTGAAGAGGTGGGGGTGGTAAATGTTGTTCAAATCATCACAGATAATGCCTTTAACTATGTTCTTGTTGGTAAATTGTTAGAGGAAAAACACCCAACCATCTTTTGGACCTCATGTGTTGCACATTGCATAGACCTCATGCTTGAGGATATTGGTAAAATAGATTGGATCAAGAACACTATAGAGCATGCCAAAAGCATCACAAAATATATTTACAATCACTCATGGATTCTAAACCTGATGAGGAAACACACAGGGGGCAAGGAAATTATTAGGCCTGCCATCACTAGATTTGCAACACATTTTTTGACATTGCAATCTATGCTTTCCCAACATAGAAACTTGCAAAAGTTGTTTTCCAGTGATGAATGGAATGAATGTCAGTGGGCTCGCAAACAAGATGGAAAAGATGTGAAAAAGAAAGTTAATGAAGAAATATTTTGGAAAAAGGCAGCAAAGATTGTGAAACTTGTTGAGCCACTCATTAAGGTGTTACAGTTGGTAGATGGGGAAAGATTGGCTATGGGCTTCATTTATGAGGCTATGGATCAAGCAAAAGAGAAAATAAGGGCAACATACAAGGGCAGAGTGGGTAAGTACGGGCCCATTTGGGCAATCATCGATCAAAGATGGAACAATCAACTCCATCGCCCTATACATGTAGCTAGGTATTTTCTGAACCCAAGGTATCATTATAGAGCTCAAGAAGCAAGAGCTTTGACTAGGGAGGTTAGAGATAGATTGATTGACTGCATTGATCGCATGATCCCCACAGAGAGTGGCCAGTTGCTGATACACAATCAAATCACTGTGTTCAGCCAAGCCACAAGTACCTTTAGCAAGAACCTCAGAAGGATTGCAAGGGAATCAGATGAGCCAGGTAAACAAAGAATTTCAATTTTCAAATTCATATTTTATTATTTTGTATAATTGTTTATAATTTCGAAGTTGGATATAATTTGTTAGTTAACTGAAACTCATTTTTTGCAGCACAATGGTGGGAGGCATTTGGTAGCCATTGTCCTGAATTGCAGAGGTTTGCAATCCACATTTTGAGTCAAACTTGCAGTGCTTCTGGGTGTGAGCACAATTGGTCTGTCTTTGAGAGGATTCACACCAAGAAGAGACATTGTTTGGAGCAAAAACAGTTAAATGATCTAGTGTATGTCCAATACAACCTCCAACTAAGACGCAACCAATTGTTGAACAAAAGACCTGATTTAGATCCCATTGTGTTGGAGGACATTGATCCAATATCAGATTGGGTAGTGGAGACTTGTCCACTAGAGTTTGACTCTGATGAGGATATTGGTGTGGGGATGGACTACGATACACAGGTAGAGCCTCTACTCAATGCAGATCCACTAGTAGCAGGCCTAGTCCCAAGTCCTCCAGTTGCAGCTGCATGCACTTCCTCTAGTCAGCCATGACGGAGGCGCATAACTCGTCTGTCTTAGGCTCAACATGCTACAGTTCTAGTTGAGGATGTTGATTCAGAGGAGGAGCGAGCGATTTCCCCCTCTAGTTCAAAGTTTGAGGTAGAGGATATTGCCTTGTCATATGTCTAGCAGTAGTGACTATTCATGTTTTGTTGTAGAGGCCATTTAGAGCCTCCTTGGTTATGTTTGTTGTTCTGATCTCTATATCATCATCATGTATTGGACAGTGCACTAGGTGCAATTTTGATATAATGGATATATTCATGAGCCTACTTTGATCATATGTTGTCTTTTGTCTATATTGTAATGCTTTGTGTTTGGAAACATGAATGAAAATCTTTAAAATTATGTTTTTTTATAAAAAAAATTAATATTTAATGTATTTTTTACAAAGACCGAGTCATTGAAACCGAACCGGCCAAATCGATACCGAGTCGAAGTTGGAGTTGGAGTCGACCCTCGGCCGTTTCAAAACCCGAGTTCGAGTTTTAAAACACTAATTGACAATAACTGTAGATAAAACATAAACAATAAAAGAAGAAGACAAGCCAAGACAAGAGAACACCAGAATTTGGCTAATGTCAAGGAAAAACCCCAAGATGTGGAAAACCCTTTGATCAATTCTTCTTATTATTATATCAAATGTTCAGCAGAGAGAGAGTACAATAAATTCAAAATTGACTTGCCAATAGATGATCCAAACCATTGCCCAAAACATCCCTGTCAAATCTGAAATTCTGCCCTTAGTCAACACTAGTCAAATCAGGCCTAACCAGTGAACAATCAAAGGTCACAACACCTCTTCTCAATCTTGGCCAAAGGCAGTGAAACACGGCCTTCTTTGTTGGTCAAAGTCGGCCCAAAACAATCCCAAAACAGTCGGTCAAAGTATGCACTTCTTGCTGTGGTCACACCTACAATCAACCCTACGGTCAATGCTAGTCAACTAGCCCCGAAATCCTCGGTTCTTGTGTCAATAAATGCAGTCTGCTGAGACAGAAATTCTCCCTAAAAATCAAAGTCTAAAGGTACCCAAATGCTAGTCGAATTGCAAAAAAAATCAGAATTTTGGCCCTGTAATTTTGTCCTCCTTCCTGCCACACGTGTGAGAAAATTCGTTGCCCAATGAGGTGTACGAACCAATCAGACGAGGAGAGAGAAGAATGTGTGAGTGGATGAAGTGCCAAACGAGGTTGGAGGTCACTCTTATTTATATAATTCATTGAGGGTAAAAATACATGTCGCTTGGGCTTCATGAACCTACATGATGGTGTAGCCAACCTTGACAGTTTGCACATGTGTGGGCTTCACTTCAAAAACACATTTCTCCTTGTCCAAATTTAGTGATCTTTAGGTCGATTTTGGTCCTCTCGAAAAGAGGAATTCAATGCAATAATTATCTCCATCAAATGAGTTGTCCAAAGTGGAATTTGACCCTAGTTTCCAATTTTAACACTCCCTCTAAACTAGGGAGAATTCCACCTGCCAATATCTAACCATCGATCATCATGCCATCCTGTCATCGTGCACCATCTCTGCATCTCAGCTCAACTATGTTGAACACTGATGTAGATAATGAAGAAGAATCGATCGAGAGTGAGTCACAAGACCTTGCCACTCTCCACTGACAAAAGTCAGTCCAAGGGTAGAACCCCAATCGGACTTGATCCCATATCAAGTTGTTGATCACCATGCATTCTAGAGTCTAGACATACTCCCGACAGTACACGATACGTCCATCTATAGTGCTATGGTCCCTATCCACTTTTCCCAACTCATTGGCGAGAAGAGAGGTACTTCCCATGAGTCTCGGACTACATGGGTAAGATGTATGTTGGGGCATCAGCGGGATAAGGTGAACCACTCATCCTATGCATATATCATCAGTTATAGGGGAAGGTGAACCACTCACCCTATGCTCTCATATATCATAATGGGGTATCATAGGGGAAGGTGAACAACTCACCTTGTACACAGCGTACCTATAGGGGAAAGTGAACCACTCACACTATGGTCGCTCATAGCTCCAAGAAGTACCCTAAGCACCTAGGAGCTCCCAGAGCTCAATGTCCAACTCAAGCGGGACCCTCATGGGAGGGTCCTTCCACGACTCCAAGTCTCTCTCAAAAGGCTAAGAATTGACCTTCCCCAAGGGCTTCATGAGGATGTCAGCAATCTGCTCATCAGTCCTAATGTGTTGGAGCCTTATTGCTCCCCATTGTACCATATCCCGGATAAAGTGGTACTTGATATCAATGTGCTTGGAGTGGTCGTGGAACATAGGATTCTCTGAAAGGTGAATCCCACTGTAGTTATCACAGTAGATAACGATGGTATCTAGCATGTGCTCATATAGCTCACTGAAGAGCTTCCTCAACCAAATAGCTTCAAACCAGGTCATACTAGCTGCAATGTATTCGGCCTCAGCGGTGCTTAGAGCAACCAATTTTTGCTTCTTGTTCATCCATGAAACTAAAGCAGATCCTAATGAGAAGCAACATCCTAATGTGCTCTTTCTATCCACCACATTGCTAGCCTAGTCAGCGTCAAAATATCCATGTAGCCTCAAATTCTCGACAACGTATCTTAGCCCAAAGTTGATTGTGCCATGGAGATATCTCAAGAGATTCTTAGTAGCTATTATCACAAAATTGTACATGATTGGCTGCTAATCAGACAACTCTATGTAACTGTTTATAACCAGCTTGTGGCTGAAGCTTAGTCTCTTCAGTCTGAGATGGCTCTCTCAAAAGGGTTTATGATATTATATAATGATGAAACTAGATGGCTAACTCTATTTGAAAAAGTAACTTGATTTTGATGTATGTAGGTTGAAAAGAATACAGGTCTGCAACAATTGGGCTTATGGAGTCAACAAATCAGTAGATTCAATGGCAAGGTTTCTTGATATGGAAAGCTAAGGTAGATAAGAGTTTTTAATAAAGGCAAATCACACATAGAACATAGGGCAACACAGTCATTTCATCAATAAAGGAAGTCAAAGCATAAACATATGAATTCTAAGTAATAAAGATGAAATCTACTGCAAGTCATACACATAAAAATATAGATCATAAAGGCATTAAAAACTCCATGAGAATCTCAGGTTTGTCAAGAAGAAGTCCTCTGTATTACTGACATAAGTCAAATTACATAAAGCAGCAGTAGTGCAAAAAATCTCCAACCCTTTACAATTTCGAATATCTGCCCTTTAATAGACCTTGTTACATTAGAGATGATCTGCCTCTTGGCTAGATTCATCGAACTCTTCCTATGACACCCTGCATAACAGGAAAACATATGCTTTAATGAGAAAATGACAGCTAGACTATAAAACAGTCATTTTCCTAATAGGACTCAAACTGCTACTTATTACATTAACTACCTTATCTCTTAAAACTGTTATACATATGACAACTAATACTTCACATGTTCGAATAGGCTTTGATAGAACTCATCACTACTTGACATCTTAATTACCCCCCTCAACATATGGAAACAAACCCTATTTTTTAGGAAAACAGAGGTCTATCTTCAACGAAGTCTTCAACTGATAGTTTGTCTCTCTTTCATGGTCGTCAAGTCATGGATGATTGCTGGCAAGGTCCCTTGACCTGTTGAATATGTCCACCTGTCCAAACCTACTCATAAACCTTCAAAACAGCGCGCTACAAAAGCATGGCAGTTTCATAGCGTGCTTTCGTAGCATACAAAAAAATGACCTTTGCAATCAAATTTTCTAATTCTTTGCTCTTGCATTGTGTTCATTATGACCTGTCACATCCTCACTATCATTTCCTCTCCTTGAAATCTACCAAAAGTGATTTTAGAAGCAAAAAGACAGCGACAGGTGTTTTCGTAGTGTTTTCCTGGCTTCAAGCCTAGGAAACGCTACGAAACTGTGGAAAACTGTGTAAACTCCAGATTTTTGCCTTGTTTCAAAAAGTACCTTCTAGCTGTACAAATTTGATTTTCAACATGCCATTGACCTTTCAAAACATAAACCAACACAGCCTAAGAGTCTTAAGGTGTTTCTTCTTCATTTATGATGAGTTGAGCTATCGATTCCTCAACTACAGTCATCTTTAGACCCTTCTTCTCCAGCTCCTCATGGATCAATTCTAACTGCTCTTGGAGGTCTTTAACTTGGTTCTTCAGCCTTCTGTTACTAGATTTCAAGTGCAAGTTCACTCTTCTGACATGCTTCACTTCTTTCCTTAATGGCATAGTCTGTTTGATTAATTGTTGAGTGTTATCTAGGGTCTTTGATACATTATCAACCTGCTCTTCCCAAAACTCTTTCATCTTCTCAAACTGCACCTTCTGAACATTACGTTTCCTTGCCTCCTTCTTCATGACTGCTATTTCATGATTAGCTAACCTCAATTGTTCCTCAAGGACTTCAAACTCTGTTTTTTCAACGACTTTCTCCTTTTATTTCTTTTGCTTGTTGACTGGATCTTCTTCTACAGGAGATGAAAGGTCAATAATGCTTTGTGGTGGCTGGACAGTGTCAGTGGCTAGATGAAATTCTTTACTGCTTTCCAAGAGTTTTTTAGCATGTCTTTTCATGGGCTTCCTAGCCTGAAACATAAAACCTGCATCCTCACCTTCAAACTCTAACTTCTTTGTTGATTTGGCTTTCTTGATATTCTTTCCACCCTCATCTATATCCTCAGCCTGGACTGTAGGAGTCTCTTCAATATCAATAGCATGTAGTATGTCTTCTAAGTTGCCTTTAGCCACTGTTTGGCTCCTTGTAATCCTTTTGTTGCCATGCTTACTCACAGTTGGCTCTTGTTTTGCAGGTTTGCTCATTATTGACTTTTGTTTTGCAAGTGCAACAGTAGGTGTATCAAATTTCTGCAACTAATCTGTTTCCATTATTATTGGTTCACTTTGCTCTGCCCCTACTGGTTCACTTTGTTCTGCCACTAAAGGTGATTGTTCTGCCACTAAAGGCGATGGTATACCTCTAGATTTAGGAGTTCTTTTAGGGGTAATGGTATCCATTTCAAAACCACTAACAAACAGAAAAGAAGACCTGTCTCTGCCTAGTCTTTGCAACTCATCCAAAACCAGCAATTTTATTAAACCATGATGAAAAAATGAGGTTTCACTTCCTTCAGATTTAGCTTGAACTTCATCTACCATTTTGCTAAGCTTCTGTGTAAATAAAAAGGCAGATCAAGAGATATCATACCAACAAAAAGTAGAAAAAGCTTGAAGTGGTAAGAATAAACTTTATGATATCTCCCTTCACAAGTGAAATATTTCTGAATGATAAGCGGTAGCTTTGAGAAATTTTCTTTCATGCAGCTCCTTGGAATGGCATTTGTAAGGTCAAACTCACTATTTTCTGGCTTGATAAATTCTTTACATTCCTCCATGTTGAATTTGAAACCTTTGAACCATCTTTCTTGTCCTCTCGGAATCCCTGTTGCTGCTGCAATGGTCTCTGGTGTTATAGTGAGATTCAGCATTCCCACTTTTGTAGTTGTTCCATTGAAGTTTAGGGAAAATTCTTTAGAAACCTGTACATGGTATCCTTGCAATCTTTGACAAAACTGCAAACACCCTATTCTTTTGAAAACTTCTACCGCAGTTGGGTCTTCATTTATCAGGTTCATGTCTGATGGCTCATATCTGAGACAGTGGCCACCTTTGTTGGTCTTTCTCTTTGCAGCCATGGTGCTTTAATGTCTTCTCAGCCTCGCTTGATCAGTGATACCTGCAAACCTTTGAAAATACCAGCCACAGCTTGGGCTCAGTGAAATAATTCTCCAGAGCTCAATAACACATAAAGAGGGAATGGAGAATGACAAATGACTCAATTTGGAAATATTTTGAAGTTCGATGACAACTCATAGCATAATGATGACTCATACATGCTTAAAATGGTGATGATGACTTCAGCCATGACCATTGTACCTTGATATTTACCCTAACAGACTCGAATGGCATCTACCCTATCCCTTTCAATCATTTACTGACACCTAACAGCGATTTTGACAAGACAAACAGGAATCCTTACTTTCGTAGTGTACCTACTGTATTTCTGGGCAATTTCACTACAAAAGTATTAGTAGTTTCGTAACGAAAAGTGCGTTTTCTCTGTGTATTTCGCTACGAAAGTAGGGTTTCTTGGCTAAAATGACTCTTTCAGTGCTATAAACTTGGGAAATGAAAAATGTCAGAAAATCATGACTGAAGTGACATGAAAGATTTGAATGAGGGTGGGTTTAGACCTTAGGATACGCTAAAATAAGAAAAATTAAAAAATTTCCTTGACCAAGTAATGAAAAATGAATTCTATGACCCTACCTTTGACACGTGAACCTCTAGGACTTTGTCAAATGATGCTTCATTTTTTTCTGAGTGATAACAACAACAATCCAATGTATGTGATTGGGCTCAACCACAAATTGACTCAAAGTATTTACGGTGAAGCATATGTTTGGACGAGAGCTTACCAAAAACATCAGGGCCCCCACAAGTTGTCTATACTCGAAAAGGCTTGCTAATTTGGGCCCAGCTGCACTTCCACATAGCTTCTTAAAGTTGAGTTCCATCGAAGTAGACACAGACTTGCATTCCACCATCCCACATCTCTCTAGCAGCTTCATAATGTATTTTCCTTGAGAAAGGAAAATCCCGCCTAGCTTTTGTCAAAACTCCATGCCTAGGAAGTAATGCATTAGTCCTAGGTCCTTCATCTCGAACTCGGAAGTCAACTCCCTCTTGCATTGATAAAAGAGAGGGTCTGCACCTGTTAGAAATAAGAGGCATGTCCTTTTCAACCTTGAAGCATAGGTTAGGATCAACATATGTTAGGTCCCTATAATACTAGTATAGCCCCTTATTGTTATTATTGTAGCCCCATTATTGTTATTGTTGTGCCCATGTAGTCCCCATATTGTTATTATTGTGCCCCATAGGTGTAGCCCAATTATTATTATTGTTGTGCCCATGTGGTCCCCATATTGTTATAATGTGACCCCTTAGACTCCTATATATAAAAGGTGGGTTTTGTCATTTGTATCATCCAAGAATTGTTCATTTATGTAATGTAAAGGACGTTGCCCCCTCGAAAAGGTTGATTTCTAAGTCGTTGATCTATCTTTTCTTCTATTTTGTGAGTTGGGTTCATAACATTTGGTATCAGAGCTTGGGATTCTAGGGTTTCGCTTCTTCAAAAAAGTCATCTTGGCATTTTCGCTATAACTTTTTTTCTATGAGGCTTTTGAAGCTGAAATTTTTACCCCATGGGGCCGAAATCTTGATGAACGTCTTGAAAAAATTTCAGACCTTGGTTCGCAATATTTTCAGAGATATGATCTATGGAAGTTAGGGTTTTTGCAGGCTCCATAATCTCATCTCAAACAGGTGACTGAGGGAAAGTTGTCATAACTTTTGTTTCCGGTATCGGATTGGAATTCTATAATAAGTGGTCAAAACTCCACGGACTATATTTTCTTGTGTATCGATTTCAGGGCCAAAGGTCGAAACAATGATACATGGAATGACGTACAAATTCGTTCTACTAAACCAGTCCATAATTAGGTCATTGTGGGAGATCGAGCAAAACTTTGTCTTGAAGAATCCAAATTAGGTCTGACCTGTGGCATTGGTAAGAAGACTCAAAGGGTCACTACAAGACCGAAGTTCAAATCTTGGGGATCCGAAATCACAGAGATACATCAATTTCAATATCAGACTCCTCAAAAGCAATAAAAATGTGTGCTTTTTTTAAGAATTGTATAACTTTTGTTTAAAAAAATCAATTTGAAGTGATTACAAGGGGCATATTGAAGCATTGATATCAGTATTGGATTTTATAATGCCTCCCAAAAAGAATTCCACACCCATTAAGCCCTCAGAAAGCTCTACTATGACGCATGAAGAAGAAGGAATGCAACATGATATATCAAAATTACAAGACCAAGTGTAACAAATTTCACTCTCACAAAAAATAACCAAAAATGAAATGGAAGTTAAGATGAATGGTTTGAAGAAAGGCATGGATGGCATGGAAGCGAAGATCGATGGTATAGAAGAAAATCTGAAGGGCAACATGGAAGACATGAAGAATGGTCTAAAAGCAGACATAGAAGGTTTGAAGGAAGGTTTGACAAAGTTTCTACAAGAAATGATTCCTAATGGCGAAAGGGTAGTAGATGAAACTCATGATGAGAACAAAAAAAATGTTAATCATGATTTCATAGACTCTAATGTTGGATTTAAGACCCACCATATTCCAAAGAGCGATATAAGGAAGTTTGATGGCAAGGATCCAATAACATGGATACTACAAATGGAGAAATACTTTGAGCTCCATAATGTGCAACACACACAAAAGGTACGCATTGCAACTTTATATTTAGTACAAAATCAGTTTGTATGGTATCGATGGCTTTGTTCTCGTAAACCACTTGTTACTTGGTCAATTTTTACGGAGGAAATGATAGCACATTATGAGGATACAAAGAGAAACACCTTATTTAGCCAATTGATAAATCTCAAACAAAAGGGTTCAAGCATGGAGCACATTGAGGACTTCCAGAAAAACAGATGTTCCAGAGGAGCATAGGATTGATGTCTTCATAGTGACTTTAAAGGATAACATCCAACATGAGGTTCGCCTTTGGGGAACCTGATTCATTGGAGAAGGCATTCAAGGTGGCAAGAAAAGTTGAAAGCAAAATTATGGCAACAAGGAAGTCTACCAATCACATCTATAAATATGGAAATGTTGTTGCTCCTAGTCTTCCACAACCTACAAGGTTGACACCACAACAATTGGAGGAAAAAATAGCAAAAGGGCTATGGTACAGTTGTGATAACAAATACACTAAAGGTCATAAGTGTGCTTAGAAGAAATTAATTTACATAGATTTTGAACAGGAAGAAAAGGAACAAGAAAATTCAAAAGAAAATGATTTACACCAGGAATCAACCCTAAAGAAGAAGAAATGAATCTGACGATATCTTGTAATGCATTGGCAAGAATTACCACTCCTCAAACTCTCAAGATAGAAGGACATATCAAGAAGAAAAAGGTAATAGTGTTGATTGATTCGGGTAGTACCCATAATTTTATTCATTATAAGATAGCCAAGGATTTTAATTGCTTCCTATATCCAACAACAGAGTGTCAAGTGATGGTTGCAAATGGAGGAATTATAAATTGCTCTAGAAAAAGCTATAATATCAAGCTAACCATGGGGAAATATGTATTGAATAGTCCAATGTTTTCTATTCCAATGGGTAGTGTTAATGTTGTACTAGCAGTCCAGTGGTTACAATCCTTGGGACTATAACTTTTAATTTTCAAGAAATTTTCTTGAAATTTTTTTTGGGAAGGAAAGAAAGTTGAATTACGAGGTATTGCAGGGAAACCAAGAAAGGTAATCAGTTCTAATGTCATGACAAAGCTTTTGAAGAAAGAACAACGAGCGTAATCGCATAATTATGCTCACTACATGTTCAAGTAGTGGATGATCACATCGAGCATCAACAACAAGTTCTCCAACTCTTAAAGGATAACCTCACTTTAGCGCAGAATTGAATGAAACAACAAACAAATAAACATCGCAGCGAAAGAAGTTTTGATGTAGGAGACTGGGTATTTTTACAACTACAACCATACAAACAAATGTTCCTCAAGCAAGCTAAGAAGGATAATAAATTATCACCAAAGTATTATGGTCCTTACAAGGTGTTGCAAAAGATTAGTACTGTGGCATACAAATTGGAGTTTTTGGCATCTTCTCGAGTGCACCCAGTTTTCCATATTTCATGCTTAAAGAAGGTTATAGGTGACATGCTCACAGCTCAAACAATATTTCCAGAACTTTACGAGGAAGGAAAAATCATATTGGAACCTGAAGCATTCACGAAAACAAGAACTTGACAATTACGAAATCGATCAATTTCAAAGTATCTCATCAAGTGGAAGAACTTACCAGCTGAAGATTCCTCATGTGAGGATGAGAATTTCTACACAAAAGCATCCAGAACTACTCAAGCGTTGAAGACAACACTTGTTTGAAGGAGAGGGGCATGTTAGGTCCCTATAATACTAGTGTATCCCCTTATTGTTATTAGTGTAGCCCCATTATTGTTATTGTTGTGCCCATGTAGTCCCCATATTGTTATTATTGTGCCCCATAGGTGTAGCCCCATTATTATTGTTGTTGTGCCTATGTGGTTCCCATATTTTTATATTGTGACCCCTTAGACTCCTATATAGAAGGTAGGTTTTGTCATTTGTATCATCCAAGAATTGTTCATTTATATAATGTAAAGGAGGTTGCCCCCTCAAAGAGGTTGATTTCTAAGTCAATGTTCTATCTTTTCTTCTATTTTGTGAGATGGTTTCATAACAGCATAGCTCCTTGTAAATCCCAACTTCATAAGATAATTGTCAATCCTTTCATACCAAGCCCTAGGGGCTTGCTTCAACCCATAGAGGGCTTTCTTCAACTTGCATATATGTGTCCTTCGATCTTGTACCTCAAACCCCTAAGGTTGTTCCAAGTAGACTTCCTCCTTAAGTGAACGATGCAAGTAAGCAGTTTTGACGTCCATTTGATGTAGGCTCCATCCTTGATTGGCAGTGAAAGCAATAGATCAAATAGTGTATATCAAGCAACCAATGCAAATATTTCATCATAGTTTAATCCTTCCTTTTGAGAGAATCTATGAGCTACAAACCTGGCCTTATATTTTTCAGCATTTCCATCAGCTCCATGTTTAATTTTGTAAAGCCATTTAGAGGTTACCACGGACTTGTCCTTAGGACTAGGTACCACGTCCCAAACATCATTTTTCATGATCGATTAATATTCCTCATTCATCAAATCTTTCCATACTTAGTGCTTTACGACTTCTTTGAACGTGCAAGGTTCAGCTTGAACAATAGTACTCATGCCAACCAAGTACCCTTGATATTTATTTGGCTTCTTATTTTTGTGAAATGTCCCTCTTGGAGCAATATGTCTTTCATCATCTTCGAGAGTGTCTTTGAGCCATAGTGGATGTTTCCTATCACCAGGAGGTGGATCAATTAGATCCATCGAGAATAGGCTCATACGTCGGAGGTTCATCCTGTTTTTCCAGAGCATCATCATTGTCCTTCCTCGAGATGGGGAGATCTTTGGCTTTCCCAAGGGTTGTGTCTACATCAAAGGTGACATCACGGCATACTTCCACATCTCTTTGACCAAGTACATAGATTCTATATGCTTTTGAATTTTCATTGCAGCCAACAAATATACCTTTCTTCCCAGAAGCTTCCAATGTATTCCTTTTCTCTTTAGGCACATGAAAGTATATTACACAAGCGAATATTCTAAAATGAGAAACATCAGGTTTCTTACCAGTGAAGACTCTCTCAGGTGTCTTGAAATCCAAAGCTTGATGCGGGCTCCTATTTTGAACATATACGACAGTGTTGGTAGCTTCTCCCCATAAGAATTTCGGTAGACCTTGATCATAGATCATGGCATGGTTGGCTTCCATAATTGTTCAATTCTTCCTTTCAGCAACGCCATTCTTCTCAGGAGTGTATGGAACAGTTGTCTCCCTCTTAATGTCAGCCTCTCTGCAAAAGTCAATGAATTCATTTGATTCATATTCGGTTCCATTATCGGTCCTCAACATTTTGATCTTCTTCCTTGTTTGATTTTCCACCAATGCCTTGAAATAATGGAACCATTTGAACACTTCATCCTTCCTCTTCAAGAAATAGATCTATGTTTTGTGTGAGAAGTCATCCACAAATATTGCATAATATGTGTATCCTCCCAATGAGGTTACAGGCAAGGCACTAGATAGGTCATAATGGACCAATTGAAGAATATCAGTCATCTTGCTTTCACTAGAAGGGAATGGTCCCTTTGTATGTTTCCCAGTTGCGCAACCTTGACAAATTCCTTCATGGATCATATTAAAATCGAGCATCCCTGTGACCATCTTCCTTACCCTAGGTAAGGATTTATAATGTAAGTGGGTAAATCTCCAGTGCCATAATTCACATTGAAGAGAAGTATCACTCACCAAAGCTCCCAAAGGACTTCCACCAACTTGATAGAGACCATCAACACTAAATCCAAGAGTAAATGCTTCTTTAGGGTTTATTTTCCAAATACGTACCTTTCCATCAATGAATGCTACCTTAAAGCCTTTGTCTTCCATTGTAGAAATAGATACTGGGTTTTTCTTCAAATTGGGCACATACAACACATCTTGTAGATGAACGTTTTGACCTTGATTCAAGTGAAGAGTGACAGTACCTATCCCTTTCACAGGTTAGGTGGCATTATCTCCAAGTATGATCTCTAAATTAGTCTTCTTCTCAACCAAATTTGAGAGGGCCCCTTTGTATCCAATGAAGTGCCTTAAGGCTCCACTATCAATCAACCAATGATCCAAAGTATTCGGAGGAGAGGCAGTAGATAGAGAATAAATAAGATAAAACTCATCTTGTTTTTCTACGACATTACTTTCATCATACCTGGCATTTCTTGTCCTTTTGGGAGGTCGACCATTTCCATTTCGAGTGGCGGGAGCATTCCTCTTTCCTTTGTTGTTGAACCTATAGTTCCTTTGATTGCCATTGCCTTTGAAATTGTTTGTTGCTGTTGTCATCATCCCTTGGAGGATTCTTCTTGTGAGGACACTCTCTAGCATAGTGGTCAAACCTGTTGCAATTGTAACACCTTCCTTTTCTTCCTTCTTTGAATCCCTTCTTCTTAAATCCTTGACCCTGTCTTCTTGGACCAGCAATATTCTTCCTTTTCGCATGAGCAAAGAAGGCAATAGGTTCATTTCAATTAGAGGACTTATCTCTCTCCATCATCCTTGTCTCCTTTTGAGTGCATCTAGCCAATAACTCATCAAAGCAAGGTATCATGTCGTTGTTAAGAATGGTGGTGGTAAATACATCCCATGGTCTTGAAAGACCTCCAAATGCAATGAGAGTGAGCTTGTTAAAATTGGACAACTAGGTCCAAACTCCATGTTGTGATGCTCAAATGAAGACACCAATATTTTATTGGGTTCCTCTTTCAAAGAGGTGCAAGATCAATCTAAAGATCATCTTGATCCGATGAACAAAACATTTATTTTGAATTTATTTTTAATACTTTCAAAATATGTGCAGGTCGGCCTGAAGGTTTTACACCCCCAGCAAATGTGTCACACACCCTCAGTGATTGAGATAAATAGAGTCAATGTTGGAGGACATTTCAATCATCTCATCACATACATCCTCATGATCCGTAAATGGATGCCGTAAATATGGATGATGCCATAAATCTGGATGATGCCGGAAATGGATGCCGTAAATCTGGATGATGTCGTAAATCTGGATGATGTCAGAAATGGATGCCGTAAATATGGATGATGTCGTAAATCTGGATGATGCCGAAAATCTGGATGTGGGATTCCTTTGTTGAATTATTTTGATTTTGGATGGGTTGTGTGTGTGACACTTCTGGTTGGCTGACCGTATTGAGACTTTGTTGGTTGAAGCATCCTGTTGACCGCCGTAACGCACCAACACACTTATATTTTTCTGGCTTGTCTTCTGTTGATCTACTGGTATGTTCTATCAGCACTTTACTTTCTTGTTTATGTGATTGTTGACTGACATTGGGGATAAAAGTAAAGTTGCATCAAACATAGAACATCTTCAAAAATTTACATGGTATCAAAGCTGAGGTGAAGACAAAGCCCTAGTTTGTAGCAATCACCGAAGAAGAGGATGGGTTCCTCAAACTACAATGGCTTTAAGGCTGATGAAAAACATCTTCCTCTCTCATCAAGAAGTACGAGCTACCAAGAAGGACGAGTTTAATCCACACGTGTGAAGGACGAAGAGGACAGACCGTACAGCTGAGCTGCAGTACGATTTTCTGCTGCTAGGGTTTCGCTGTAAGTTTGACCAGCGTTGACTTTGGTCAACGCATGGTCCAAACAAGCTGAAATTTGGTGGAAGGTTCGATTTATGAAGGCCGTACTACCTGGCACAAAAATCGAGGTCAAAGGGTTGACCGTTTTGCTGCTGCGTTGACTTTAGCTTGCTGCCCCTACGTTGACTTTTCAGGACAGCGTTGACTTTTGCAGAGTTGACTTGGGTTGACTCATCTACAGATTGAAGGGTTGTTGTGACACATGCTGGGCTGGCTGACCAAAGGAGACTTTGTTGGTTGAAGCATCCTGTTGACCGCCGAAACGAATACACACATTTTTCCTGTTTCTGATTTGTCTTCTGTAAGATCTACTTATATGTTCTATCTGCATTTTGCTTAACTACTTGTATGATTGCCGAAAGAAAAGTGAAATTGCTACTAGCATAGAACATCTACAAAACTTTACATGGTATCAAAGCAGAGGTGAAGACAAACTCAATCTATAGCAATCATCATCGGAGGAAATGGGTTCCACTAGTCTTGAATTCAAGGAGAATGACAAGTTGACTGGAAGTGATGACTTCCATCCCTGGAAGATGATATTAGATCTCAAATTAGAAGATCATGATCTCCTGGATCATGTGACAGGGAGGATTCAAGAACCTCCATCCAATGCCTCTGCTACTGTTAGAAACAAGTATAAGAAGGGAGAAATCAAAGCAAAGCTGCTGATCAGGGAATCCATAAATAAGAGTCTGGTTGCCTACATATCCGAACTAGGCACATCCAAGGAGATGTATGACAAATTGATACTTATGTTTCAAGTAAACAATGTGAACCAAGTGCTATTCCTCAAGAACAAGTTGAAGAATATGAAGAAGGGCCGAGATGAGTCTGTTCAAACTTTCTTTCCGAAGTTGACCGAAACCAGGAACAATCTGCTAGCTATTGGGGAAATAATAGCTGATCGTGAGATGGTTCTCACCGCACTTGGAGGACTTCCATATGAATGGCAAGTATTCACAACTACTATTCTCAACAATAATACCATTCCTAACTTTGATGAGCTTCTGTCAAGATGTATGCAAGAAGAAACAAGGATGAAGGAATTTGATAATGAAAGAATTGCTGCCTATGGTGCTCATTCCCGAAAGAAGAACTCTGGTGGTTCTAAGGACAAAAGAAGGACAAAGACTCAAGAGAAGAAGGGTAAATGTTTCACCTGCCATAGGCCTGGACACTATGCTAGAGAATGCCCCTTCAAGAAGGATTCTCCCGAGAGTGACGATAACAACAACAACCGAAGAAATGGGAATCGAAGAAATGACAAATCCAAAGGAAAGAGGAAGGCACACTTTGGAGGAAACAATCAACCTTCTAAGAGGTCCAGAAATACCAGGTATGAGGAGTCTAATGTTGTTGATAAAAGAAATGAGTACATTCTGGTATCTGCTCTCTCAGCTGCATCTCCGCCCGACACTATGGATGTCTGGCTAATCGATAGTGGTGCCTCAAGACACATCACCGGATTCAAGGAAGCACTTTCCGACATGGTTGAAAGGGATACTAATCTAGAAATTATCCTTGGGGATAATGCCACTTATCCTGTGAAAGGGACAGGGACTGTGACCCTCCACTTGTCCCAAGGACAAGTCCTCCGTTTGCAAGATGTACTCTATGTACCCAAATTGAAGAAGAACCTTGTGTCTGTATCTGCCATGGAAGACAAAGGATTCAATGTTACTTTCTCTGATGGAAAGGTGCTCATGTGGAAGAAGAGCTTCAAGGAAGCTATCTCAATTGGTTTTAGGGTTGGTACACTCTATCAGGTTGGAGGGAGTCCGTTGAGAGCTATGACTTGTGATACTATTCGACAAACCGAACTATGGCACCGAAGATTTGGACACCTTCATTACAAAGGCCTTCCCGAAGCAAGGAAGGTGGTGACAGGGATGCCTGATTTTGGAAATAATCATGAAGGTGTATGTAAGGGCTGTGCTGAAGGAAAACATACAAGGGGACCTTTCCCCTCAAGTGTCACAAAGACATCCGAGATATTGCAACTGGTTCATTCTGATCTTTCTGGTATGTTGCCTGTAACATCCCTGGGGGGATGTTCTTACTATATGACATTTATTGATGACTTCTCTCGCAAAACCTGGATATATTTCTTGAAGAAGAAGGATGAGGCTTTCATGTGGTTCCGTACATTCAAAGCCTTGGTGGAAAATATGACCGAAAAGAAGATCAAGATTTTGAGGACTGACAATGGCACTGAATATGAGTCAAATGAGTTCAAAGACTTTTGCAGAGAAGCTGGCATTAAGAGGGAGACTACCACTGCATATACTCCTGAGCAGAATGGTGTTGCCGAACGCAAGAATATGACTATTGTGGAAGCTGCCCGTGCCATGCTTTGTGACCAGGGTCTACCAAAGTTTCTGTGGGGAGAAGCTGCAAATACTGCTGTGTACATTCAAAACCGATGCCCTCATTCCGCTTTGGACTCCAAAACTCCCGAAGAGGTTTTCTCTGGTAAGAAACCCGATGTCTCACATTTTAGAATTTTTGGATGTCCTGTCTATTTTCATGTGCCGAAAGAAAAGAGAAGTAAGCTGGATGCTACTGGGAAGAAAGGAATGTTTGTGGGCTATAGTGAGACTTCTAAGGCATATAGAGTCTATGTACCTGGTCAAAGGGAAGTAGAGATAATCCATGATGTCACTTTTGATGAAGATGCTTCCCTGAAGAAAGTAGTAGATCTTCCTAGATCTGAAGAAAATCATGAAGAAAGACCTGGAAATCTGGAAGAACCCCAGGATGAGACTATGCCTGATATTGAAGGGCCAATGGACCCTATTGATCCAACCCCTTCACTAGGAAAGAGACCATCATGGCTCAAGGACACCCTCGAAGATGCTGAGGGTCATGCTGCCCCAAGGGGGACATTCCGAGAAAGCAAGAAGCCGTGTAGATACCAAGGGTATCTAGCTGCCATGAGTACTATTGTACAATCTGAACCTGGATCTTTTGAGGAAGCCATCAAGCATCAAGTTTGGAAGGATGTTATGCATGAAGAATATGAGTCTATTATGAAGAATGATGTCTGGGATGTGGTCCCGAGACCGAAGGACAAATCTGTTGTCACCGCTAAATGGCTCTACAAAATCAAACATGGATCTGATGGGAGTGCTGAAAAGTTTAAGGCAAGGTTTGTTGCCCGTGGCTTCTCTCAAAAGGTAGGAATTGACTATGACGATATATTTGCACCTGTGGCACGATATTCCACCATCCGATCAATCATAGCCCTTGCTGCTACACAAGGATGGAGTCTTCATCAGATGGATGTCAAGACCGCTTTTCTGCATGGTGCAATAAAGGAAGAGGTGTATGTAGAACAACCTCTGGGATTTGAAGTTCAAGATCGAGACACTTATGTCTGCAGGTTGAAGAAAGCCCTCTATGGGTTAAAGCAAGCACCCAGAGCTTGGTACGAAAAGATGGATAGTTACTTTATGAAGCTGGGCTTCACTCGAAGTAATGCTGATCCGAACCTATACTTCAAGGTTGTGAAAGAGAAGCCTCTCATTCTAGTATTATATGTGGATGACCTCTTCCTGACTGGTGATGACCCTCTCATTCATCAATGTAAGAGGGAGCTTGCTGCTGAATTCGAGATGAAGGACCTAGGACCGATGCACTATTTCCTAGGCCTGGAGGTCTGGCAGAGACCTGGAGAGATTTTTCTTTCTCAAGGAAAATATATAGTGAAGCTTCTGGAAAGATTTGGAATGGTGGACTGTAAGTCCGTGTCGACACCGATGGAACTCAACTTTAAAAAGTTGAGTGGCAGCGCTGCTGGGCCTATCTTGGCCAATCCTACTGAGTATCGTCAACTCATAGGAGCTTTGATGTTCTTAGTGAACACCCGTCCGGACATATGTTTTGCAGTGAACACTTTGAGTCAACAGATGGTTGAGCCTCATCTTTTTCACTGGGTTGGTGCCAAGAATCTTTTAAGATATCTTCGGGGCACGATAAACCATGGGCTGAGATACACTGCCGGGAGTGTGATACTCCGTGGATATACCGATGCCGATTGGGCTGGCAGTGTGGTGGATCGTAAAAGCACATCTGGATGCTGCTTCAATCTTGGTTCTGCTTCGATCTCATGGATGAGCAGGAAGCAGAAGTCGGTGGCTTTTAGCACCGCGGAGGCCGAATACATTGCTGCTAGTATGGCCTGTTGTGAAGCAGTTTGGTTGCGGAAGCTCTTTAGTGAGCTGTTTGGACATGTGCTAGATACCACTGTGATACTCTGTGATAATCAGAGTGGGATTCGTATGACTGAGAATCCCGTGTTCCACGACCGATCCAAGCATATTGATATCAGGTACCACTTTATCCGGGATATGGTACAGCGAGGCGCCGTAAGGCTCGATCATATAGGAACTGATGAGCAGGTCGCGGATATTCTCACTAAGCCCCCGGGGAAGGTCAAGTTCCTAACCTTTCGTGAGAGTCTTGGTGTCG
Source organism: Pinus albicaulis (assembly GCA_034641835.2). Lineage (NCBI taxonomy): Eukaryota > Viridiplantae > Streptophyta > Pinopsida > Pinales > Pinaceae > Pinus > Pinus albicaulis. The sequence continues at coordinate 1,572,848,608 of CM076579.1, forward strand.
TGGAAAGACCCTATGATGTGGGTCCTGTTGGACGATGAGCTCTGGGAGCTTTGGGGGGCTTTGGGGAGAGCTTCTTGGAGCTATGGGCAACCACAAGGCTAGGCTTGCCAACCTTGGTGGTGTGCTTGGACCCCACCGTTGTGATTTTGAGTTGGTTCACCTCTCATTTTCTGTGCCCCGTATGCATCCTACCCATTGAGTTCGGGGCTCATGGGAAGTACCTCTCATTTGGCCAATGAGGTGTGGAAAAGTTAGAGACTATTAGCAAAGACTGATGGACGCATCAGAGATTGCCGTACTCTCTATCTAGGATGGCACGGTCCAACCACTTGATCTGGGATCAAGATTTGTGAGGTCTGGGACCTCTGGACTGACTATGTCAGTCGGGGGATGATGTCTTTGTGACTGACCCACTTCTGTTCTGAAATAAAGAATCCAGCAAAGCAAGTTTCGGCGGGATGACGCACGATGTTGATTGCACTAATAGATGGAGTTCTCCCTAGTTGAGAGGGAGTGTTAAATTTGGACAACTAGGTCCAAACTCCATAGTAAGATGCTCAGATTAAGAGGCTAATATTTTTGTTGGATTCCTCTTTCTGAGAGGTGTAAAATCCATATAAAATATGTCTTAATCCGATGAGCAGAACTTATATTTTGAATTTATTATTTTTAATAAATTATATGTGCAAGGTCGGCCAGCTTTGTAATGTAGGCTCGCATGCCCAACAGATGTGTCACACACCCTCATGATGGATATATATACAGGAAAAGTTGGAGAGATTTTCATCATCATCACAACTCACATATTCCTCTCTCATCTTAGAGTACGAGCTACCAAGAAGGACGAGTTTCAGCCACACGTGTGAAGGACGAAGAGGACAACCTGTACGGCTAAGCTGAAGTACGGATTTGCTGCTGCTAGGGTTTCGCAGAAACTTTGACCAGCGTTGACTTTGGTCAACGCTTGGTCCAAACAAGCTGAAATTTGGTGGAAGGTTCGATTTATGAAGGCCGTACTACCTGGCACAAAAATCCAAGTCAAAGGGTTGACCGTTTCGCTGCTGCGTTGACTTTTAGCTTGCTGCCCCTGCGTTGACTTTTCAGGACAGCGTTGACTTTTGCAGAGTTGACTTGGGTTGACTCATCTACAGATTGAAGGGTTGTTGTGACACATGCTGGGCTGGCCGACCAAAGGAGACT